>JANBXA010000141.1:35315000-35707500 GCA_030556225.1 Cricetiscus sungorus
TATATTAGTGGAATATTAAATACAGGCAAAGAGACATTTTGAGCATGAGAAGATGGCTCTGGAGTGAGTATCCAGATTGAACATAAAATCTTAAACCAAAGCTTACCTTCCTTTGGGCTGACAGCAGCAGGAAGGCTGTTCCAGTCAAGGGTCCAAGAAGGACAAGGGTGCGGAGAAAACATCGCTTCAATACCTGTCTCCTAGAAAAGGAAGTAAGCTTTCCAAGTTAGTTCACCAATAAAATCCTGTTTTCAAAGACCATAGTTCTATTTTATATACTAACAAAAATAATTAAAATAAATCATATGTATACCAAAATATTTAGTCTCATAAAAAATACAGAATGTTATAAAAATATAAAATGTCTGTTCAAAATGTTATTTTGAAATCAGTACATTCCTATCATTTTTAATTGTGGTAATAAAAAGTAACACTGAAACTATGTAAAATAAGCCAATAAACATACTAGGTCGGGACTAGAGAAACGGCTCAGGAGTTAAAAGACGTGTCACTCTTGAAGAGGACCTGGGTTTGATTCCCAATTCCCACATGGTGGTTCACACCATCCTTAACACTAGTTACAGGGAATCCAATGTCTTCTAACTTCCTCTGGCACTCGGCAAGCATGTGTTGCACATACACACATGCACATATATATAAAACACTACACACGCATGAATAAATAAAGAAATAAACCACATATATGGTATAACAGAGAAAAGTCACTTGAAAACAAAATAAGTTTATCAAAATAAACATATAGATTATTAAAAAAAAAAACCCGACTTTCCATTGTCTACCAATGTCTATTTTTATATGTGACAAGCATTTATTTAAACTGCAAGCTATACTTTTTCTAGGCAAGTTTGTGCCTAAAAAACTCATAACCCAGACAGAACACATCACTCTATCAATTTATCTGGTGATAGTATCTCTAATAGATCCTAAAATTTTAAAGAAAAACTTTTTAATTCATTAAATTGTCTTTCAGCATTCTTTCCTATGTTATAAATTATGCATCTAAAGCTAGGCATGATGAAATACTGCTTTAATCCCAGTATTTGGATCAGGAGATGAAGGCTAACCTGGATTAGATAAGATCCATCTCAAACCAACCAACCAACAACCAGAAATTGTAAATTTATTATTTGTTCTATGGACAGTGGCACATGAAATATATGGATTTATAGTCTTCCAATCACAAAATGTGGGTTCACATCCATTGTTCAGATGTCATCTCCAGCAAGCCTATTTAAAAACCATTTACAGCCAGGGATGTTGGTGTATAACTCTAAGTCTGAGCACTACAAGGTCTGAAGTAGGAGAATCACTTGAGCCCATAAGTCAGCCCAGAGTAAGCAACATTAAGAACCATCATCTTTCCCGAGAGAGAGAAAAAAACATAATTAAGCAAGCAAAATGCAATAAAAATTGCTGATAATTCTCCTTTTAACAGTTATTCATGAGGTCACTTTCAATTATGAAAACTAATTGAATTTGGGACCTCAAAGAAAAAGCGAACAATCATTTTACTAGGGGTACAGGCATAACTACAGATCTAGAAATCAAGTACTCATTTGTTTCTATAAGAATAAAAAACACATCTCTCTAAAATCACCTATCACATTTCTATTGCCTTTACTCTGGGTTTATTACTCACTTCCAATCTTATTCCTACTTTAGGGTCTTTAAAAAAAAAATACAACTATATTGAGATACTACTTGCACACACACAATGTACTTTCTTCAAGTATACACACTTTGGAAAGTAAATTGAGGTATTTATTCACTTTTCTATTTTTTAAAATCTTTAATCTCATGATTTCTCTAAATTCTATTTCTTTAAATTTAACTTTAAAATATTATCTTACATTAAAAGACTGCAACCTCTCAGAACAATACAGGCTATTGCTATTGCTCTTTGCTACCTTCTAGAACTTACTGGAAAGACCCAAGTGTTGAAGACACCGCATGCTTCAGAGACAGGATGTGGAGGAATTGAGCTAGAAGAGACCTAGAAGCCTCCTCCTTGAGGACTAGCTTTAATAGTATCGATAGGTACCATGCAAGCTAACAAGGGAGAAAAGCAATCAATAGTTCTACTCCGCTGTAAAGGCCACGGCCAGCATGAAAGATACCCACAAAGGTGCTATAGCATCGTTCGTCTTTATCTTGTGGTTAATCAATAGCTATCTAATTGGACTTAAGGCCTGCTCATTGGTAGAGAATCCATTCCTAGAACTGTAAACATAGCCAACTACCTGTGTCTGGTGAGGTCATGGACCCTATAGGAGAACCCACTACTACCAAACTGAATTCTAAACACTTAACCTTAAACCCACAGATAAATGTAGCCTCTCCCCTAATCAAAAATGCTTCTGTTTGCAGCACATGAAGGCTAACACAGAAATCCACAACTAGTCAAAATACAGAGAGTAACAGTCCATTGTGTGTCCAGCCCCAGTTGATACAACTACAACACAAGGCCCAAGTATCAGAAAGCATTGAAGAATGTACAGATTGTAAAATTCAGAGGGCTAGTATGTTACCTTCAAGATAGCTTCTTCTATATATATGGTAAAGAAACTGCTCCCATGAAATCATCAAGCCAATCTCAGATAGGGGAAATAACACAAGGCCCTAGCCCTAGAGCAAAACCTACAGGCAGTTATGGCTGCCGAGAGAGAAAGGGAGAATCAGTTTCCCCCAGGAACGAGTTCCCTGATAGGTTAACCAATCCCAAGTGGACAGCCTTAAATGCATGCACACACACACACAAGCAACACTAAATGGATTCGTTGGGATTTTTGTTTTACTTTGGTTTGTGTGTGTGTGTGTGTGTGTGTGTGTGTGTGTGTAATGAGAGCAATTAAAGGCTATGAATTTGAGAAGTAGAGTGACACCGAAAAACTTAGAGAAGAAACGGGGAAGGCAAACATGATATAAATACAGTACTCATATATAAAATCCTCAAAAATTGAAATTAAATAATGAAATCATGACACTTGTGTGAAAATAGATAAAGATTATGCCATTAATCTAATAAATCAGACTAAAAATCATTAACTCAATCAATAACTAAAAAAAGAACTGAATTCAAAGTTCTCTAACATAGCAAGCTTGGTTAAAATGATACAATTGATCAGATATGATGTTATACTGGTCTACAATGTGATATTTCAGTATGTTTTAAGAAAAATACTACTTTTAAACTATGAATTTTGACTTGGTACCAAAGACAAACAGCATTAAATCTATTTGGTTTATTGTGGTTTATTTGAACACAAAAATGGCAGAAACATTATTTGGTAAATAATGATATGAATAGATACATGAGTAATATGTAATAGGTGATGCCAGAAAATGATTACTAGTTGGGAAAGAATGCTCACAGGATTGTTTTTTTTTTTTTTTTTTTTTTTTTTAAAGAAAACTAATAAAACAAGCTACATACCATTAACTTGGTCATGGTTGGTCTTGGTCCTCCGGTAAATAAAGGGCCACTTTGTTCCTCTGCAGCTGTCACTTCATCAGAGTTCAGGTGTACTTTACTTTCAGAGTTCAGCAATTCTGGCAAGTTCAGAAAGTGGATCCCACACTTAGAAGCTGCTGGTTTTACTTTTGGCACTTCCTGAATCCTTTGATACCAAGAGGTTAGCAGTGGAAACTCTTCCAGCTTCTCAGAAAATTTCTTGCAAATAACTACCTGGAAAAGAAAAAAACGATGTTTTAAAATATGTATTTTTGACTGTTTATAACAGTAGCAGTGAAGTATCATATATCATAAAACTCACACATCTCAAAGGTACAATTCAAAAGAACTCCAAGAAATTCAAACGATTGTACAACTGTCACCATAATCCAGCTCAGGGACACCATAACACTGACAATTTGCAGTACATTTCTGCTCCTAACCAGTAATCGCTTTTCTATGTTTATAATGTTGCCTTTCATGCAGGTCAACATAATCATAAAAAATAAAAAGCATTTGCCTTTTGTCATTTAGCATGATGTCTCCAGCATTACCCATGGTTGTTCATCAGTGCTTTGCCTTCTTTATTAGTAGTAACAGTCATTAGGAAGAGCCAGTCTACTGTACTTGTCTGATCAGCCAGCAGTCGGTGGGTACTGGTACTAGCATGTTTCTAGGTGTTGCCTATCATGAAGAAAACTGGCAGGTTGAAACTACTGAATTATTTTCCATGATGGCCATACCATTTTATATTCTCACTATGGAGATTCCCATTCCTCCACGTATATTTTCATTTTTATTTATTTTTATTTTTTATGTATGATATCTTAATGATACAAGTGTTTGAGTACAGGCACTTGATTGTTACCCATGGCAGTATGTGTATGGCAGTATGTGTCAGAGGCAAACACAGAAAGATACTACTTTTCTTTTATAAGCTCATAATTCCTAAATAATGAAGAACAAAGATAGAGAGGTTACTCAAATGTCAAAAGATCTCCAAGTCCCACCTTAAAAAGGAATCAATGACCATGCAGAGAACTCAAATAAGCACAAGGACAAGGCAAGAAAATCAATTCAGGATCCAGACAAGAAAGCAACCAAAGTAAAAGAAATGGCTAGTAACTTGGAGAAGAAATTAAATAAATAAATAAATAAATAAAAATAAAAAGAAAAGAAAGAAAGAAAAGGAAGAAGAAGAAAAAAGAAAACAATCAAAAATCAGTAAGGAAATTGAGACTCTGAACAAGAACTAAATTCTTGAAATAAAAGGACCAATTTATCAAATAAAAATACAGTAGAAAGCTTCTTTGGGGGCTAAAGAGATGGTTTAGTAGATAAAGTGTGTGTTAGACAAGCAGAAAACATCACACACATACACCATGTGCACATACATCACCATCACCACAAACAACAACAAGAAGAAACAAGACAAAGTGAGAGAATAAATTTCAGGGATACAGAAAAATTCATGATAATAATAATAAAATTCAGATGTACAGATACTACAAAAACTTTCAAGATATATTTATGAGACTAAACTCAAGAATGAAGATGGTAAAAGAAAAAGCTGGGACAAAATATAAATGCATAGGCAATTTATTCAATAAAATTGTAACAGATAGACACAAGAAAGTGACAGATATCCAAATCAAGAGGAATTTATAACTCCTTAATAGTTATGGCCAGAGAAGAATCTATACATGAAATATCATAGTCAAGATGTCAAAAATACAAAGCAAAGAATCAATGTTAAAAGCTGTAAGGGAAAAATGCCAACTCACACAAAGGCAGATATATCAGAATAACAAGCAATTCTTAAAGCCAAGAAAACACGGAATGATCTATTATAGGCCCCAAAAGTAAATAACTGTCAACCTAAATTTCTATAAATGGCAAGATTATCTTTTAGAATGGAGGGAGAAATAAAAGCAGTTCAAGAAAAGCACAAATTAAAGCAATTCATGTCAGCCACACCAGCACTGGAGAAAATTCTTTAAGTCACGCAATAAACATAAGAGAAAGAAAGACAATTAAACATAAAACATGTAGGAAAGAACAGATTCCATGAAAGCAACAGAAGAACAAAGGACTGTGAGAAATCAATTGTGTCTAACACAGCAAACTGTCTGAGCAGAAGAGAAGACAACAAGTAACAATAATCCAACCAACCAGAACCACATCATAGGAAGTAACAAATCCCTCTCAATAATGACTTCATTTGCAAATGGATTCACCAGTGAAAAAGGTATCAACTAACTGACTGGATTTAAAACAAACAAACAAACAAAACAGTATCCAACTATTTTCTTTTTTTTCTAAGAAATATACTTAGCTGGCAAAAATGTTCAAAAGCTGAGTCAAAGGATTCATGTCAACCTACTAAGCAAACAAAAGCAGTGAGTAAGCTTGCAAGAGAATTTTCAGGTCTGCTAGTGTAGACTTCAAAGCAAAACGAGCAAAAGAGATAAGGAGGACAACTACATGTTAATGAAAACAACAATCCATCAAGAAGACATAACAATTCTAAGTATTTTTGGCACTGAATCTTAGAACTTTCAGTTTCTTAAAACCACAAAGGGTACCAAAGGTCTGAGAGCAGGAAACTTCAATATCCCACTCATATTTAGATAGCTATTCAAACTAACAATTAGTGAAGGAACATTAAAGTTAAATTATACTACTATAGCTCAACTGATTTCAATAGATATCTACAAAATATCCCATCTGGAAACACATATTCTTCCCAGGGGTACATGGAACCAACTCCTAAATTGATCACATTATAGATCACAAAGTAGGATTCTGCAAATACAATAAAGGAAAAAAACATATCTCATCAGACCAGAGTGAAATAAAACTAGAAAGCAACTGCAAAAGACATCTCAGAAACTACACAAAGACAATGGAGACTAAACAATACATATTTGAATGAATAGGGCCATTCAGGAAATCTGGAAAGATATTTAAAAAGTTGTAGGATCAAAGGAAAACATTAGCCAGAATCAGAATCTCCTGAAATTTTCCTAAAAGGAAAGCTTACAGATCACTAAAAAAAAGTCACAAAGATCTCAGCCACCCTAATCATCTAACTCAAGATTCTATGAAAAGAAAACTAAAATGCATTAGATGGTTCTTAAAAAGATAGCAAGACGAACAAACCCTTAGCCAAACTAACCAAAAGAGAGACCACAACAAGGCGAGGAGAACTGTAAGAACAGGGTCCAACAATCCTCCAACCTAGATGATCATTCGTGAATACTGTGAAAACTATCTTCCAAAAAGCTGGAAAACTTAGAAGAAATGGGTTCCTATACTCATATGAATATCAAAATTAAAAAAGATAGATGCAATTTTAAAAGATCAAAACAAGCAATGCAGTTAAAACTGTATCTTAGTTACTTTTCTATTGCTGTGAGAAAACGTCATGATCAAGGCAACTTATAAAAGACAACATTTAATTTGTCTTCTAGTTATAGGGTTAGAAATCATGAGGCAGGGCAAAGGCATGGCAGCAGCAACAGGTGGACACCTGCTGAGAGCTCACATTTGACTAGCATTAGGAGGCAGAAGGAAAGAGAGAGCAAGAAAATAGGCACTGGGAATTATGCAAGTCTTTTGCAATCTCAAAGCTCACCCCTCATGGCACACATCCTCAACAAGGCTGTACCTCTTAACTATTCCCAAACAGTTCCACCAAATGGGAACTGATGGGAGATGTTATTCTGTATATATGTTTCTCATACTGGTTAATAAAGCCCTGTGGCCAATAGGCAACAAGATAGACGGGGCTAGGAGACCAGGAGAAGGAAAGAGGAAGTAGTAGGGAGGGGTCAAGATGTAGCCCAGGGAAGAAGCAGGACGCCTGCCACGGCTCCCCGATAAGACAACCACGTGGAAATACTTAGATAAGTAGAAATGGGTTAATAATTAAGACAGAGCTAGCCCATAAACAATAATGGTAACTGGCCAACAGCATTATATCAAATACAGAGTCTCTGAGTGTTACTTGGGGCTGGCACGGCTGTGGGCCCAGACTGGCGGGCTGGCGGAAACATACACGCTACAGATGGTGCCCAATGTGGCTATAAGAACTTACACTTAAAACTAATAAGAGCTTAAGAAATGTTTTAGAAACAAAGGAACAGAGACTAGCAAGACTTCTTAGCAGCATTTTCTCGGTTGGATTTGTTTTGTTGTAGACAGAGATTTGCGCGGCTCCTTTAAGGGAGGTTTCCAAAATTAGCATAAGCAGCAAAAAAGCCGCCTTGCTTTTTAAGAGCTCTGCTAACAATTCATTGGTGTGTACAAGAGCTGCAATGAAGGTTTACACTGTGTTTTAAAAAATACGCTGGCTTGGGAGAGAAAAAGAAACAGGATACAATGGTTTAAAAAAGAAAAAGGAAGTAGAATGTGGTGGTACATGCCATTAAGCCCAGCACTCGGCAGACAGACGCAAGCAGATCTCTGTGATTTCAAAGCAAACCTGGTATGCAATGAATTCCAGGACAGATAAAAATTACACAGAGAAACCCTGTCTCAAAATATGTAAAAATAGAAGTAGAATAAATAGAGTAATAAAAAAGCCACGTAAAGATGGAAAACACAGAGAAATTTTGGATACTATACGTGATTCTGTTGTCTTTAAATTATTTGATTGCTGAGAAAATAACTACTGATAAAAGAAATGCTGCTGGATTAATTCAATTTATATATTTTAAAAATGCTTTGACTCAAAAATTTGAGCTTAAGGAAGGACAAGTTATTGGGGAAAAGGATTTCTATTTTTGTTTCCACAGAAAATGAAAAGCTATGGATTCTTTCCAGACTTATGTGGTTTGATCAAGCCAGACCCCCTGAAACAATGCCCCAGATGATCCAACATTCAAAGCAATTGAGACAAAGCCTTGCAGACTACTGCCAAGATTTCTGCATCTTCTTTGGACCCCCATGACAGCGCCCCCTACCAGCAGGAAATAGTTTGGAAAGAACGACGCCCAAATTCCCAAATATTGTTTATAAATGTTTGTTTTCATTTAAATGGGCTTAGTTATAAATGGTTATAACCACAAGCAATCATTTTAAAGCTAAAAAGGGAATTATGGTATAGATATGAATACTTTGCTTCGGAATGGATTTTCTTTTATTGATACAATTTAAGGTCAATTTTATGATATGTATATTTCTCCTCTTGTTTAGGTATTGTGTTTATATAGCTCATTGGAAAATGTAATGTATAATTTAGTACAGATTATAGATAGTTACCTATGATATTCAAAACTTAGAGTTAAGTTAGTTAGGATTTCTAGATACGCAGAGATGTATTTGAGATGAATAGGCATTCTTCAAAACTTTCAAAGACCTACAGAATATGGCATTTAAAATGGGTTAGGGATTTTCTTGACAGTGAGGCACAACTGCTCCTGGTAACACTACCTGAGTCAGGAAGGAAGATGGACATCAAAGAAACTCGTTATGGAGTTTGCTTCTAATATGGCAAGACTAGCCATTTGGACAAGGTACTGCTCTTCTAGACTGTTTGACTTTATGTTGTAGAAACTGGACATGCAGGATCCACAAAAAGGTGACTGCTGATGCAAGATGGACATTGCTACAGGATTCCTGCTTCATGGAAGAGGCTGCCAGACAGCCAGACAGTCTACAGGACACAGAGAAAAATGACTGACACACTGTCAATACAGGTGGACAGTATAAAGTTTCCTGCTTTGTTGAGGAGTCTGGACACACACTATGGTCTATGGGCTGAAGTTCTTTACAGAAGAACTTCGGGTGACTGACCAGGCAATGAGTTGTCTCTGTCATTTCTAGAGTTTATATATTATCCTTCTGTGGTCTTTGAAGGAGTTGAAGACAGATAGTTATGGTTATAGTTTTCCTTAGTTAGGATTAAAGATAAGTTACATATAGGACTTTAGACTCACAAAGATAGGATAGATGATATTTTCTTAAAGTCTTACAAAATGTAAATGGACTAAATATTGTTTACTATGATTCTTATTTGATAACTGTTGTATGATATATTTTGCTATGTTAAGGTTAAACCCCTTCTTTTACTTTAGTCAGAAAAGAGGAGATGATGGGAGATGTTATTCTGTATATATGTTTCTCATACTGGTTAATAAAGCCCTGTGGCCAATAGGCAACAAGATAGGCAGAGCTAGGAGACCAGGAGGAAGAAAGAGGAAGTAGTAGGGAAGAGTCGAGATGTAGCCCGGGGAGGAAGGAAGATGCCGGCCGCAGCTCCCCGATAAGACAACCACGTGGAAATACTTAGATATGGGTAGAAATGGGTTAATAATTAAGGCAGAGCTAGCTCATAAACAATAATGGTAACTGGCCAACAGGATTGTATCAAATACAGAGTCTCTGAGTGTTACTTGGGGCTGGCGCGGCTGTGGGCCCAGACTGGCGGGCTGGCGGAAACATACACGCTACAGGGAACCAAATTTTCAAATATATGAGTCTTTGGGATCCATTTCCACTCAAACCACCACAGACAGTAATGAAAAGTATCCCCCCACAAAGAACAGCCTTACATATGGTGGATTTACTGACAAATTCTACCCAATTTTAAGGAAGATCTAAAAAATTATTTCTCAATTTGTCCCACAAAGTATAAAATTAAAGAATGCTGCAAAGGCAGTTTTAATCTGGTACCATAACTGAATAAAGACAAACAGAAAAAAGGAAACTATAGACAAATTTTTCTAATAAACATAGATGCAAAACTCCTCAATAAAATGCTTGCAGTTGAATTCAAGAACACAATAAGACCATACATGATGACATGCTGGTTTCATCTCAGGAATGTAAGTTGGTACAACATCTACAGAGCAAAAAGCGAAATGAGACATAAAAATATAACTAAAAAAGATTATATGATCATTTTGACAGATTCAGAAAAGGTATTTGACAAAGTTCAGCATGCCTTTATGATAAAAGTTCTAAGGAAATTGGAAATACTTACAATATACCTAAGCATAATAATAAGTGTATACGGCAAACCCATAGGCAATATTACATTAATTCAGGAAAGATTGAGGGAATTTCCTGTAAAATCTGGAATGAAACAAGGGTGCCAACTCTCTCCACTCTGATTCAATATAGTATCAGAATTCTTAACTAGAACTAAGGCCAAAAAGATATAGAAACAGGATATAAACAGGAACAAAAGTCAAATTATCCCTATTTGTATATATAGCTCTATATTTAAAAGACTCTATTAACTTTACCAGGAAATTTTTATATATGAGAAACACTTTTTAGTAAAGCTATGACACAAAAATCAACATGCAAAAATCAGTTACTTTTTTATTTGCTAATAAAAAACTTAACAAAAGAGAAATTATGGAAAATATCCCATCCCCAATGAATTAAATTTTATTAAAAAGAAAAGAAAACAAGAACTTTCACCAAGACAGTAAGACCACCTCTACACTGAAAACTTTAAGACGTGGAAGAAGATCCTGAAGACCCCAGTAGATGAGAATACTGTCCATGCTCCTGCACTGGCAGAATTACAATTGCAAAAACATGTCAGGCAAGGCAGCCCAAAGGGTGAAAGTGCTTGTCATACAAACTGAAGGATTTTTGAGTCTGATACATAGAACCCCCAGTGGGAATAGCTATATTATAAAAAGTTATCTGTAATCAGTATAATTCTCATTTTTTAAAAAAAAAAACCCAATGATATTCTTTACAGAATTATCAAAAGAAAAAAAATCTTTAAACTCATATGGAAACAAAAGATCACATGTAGCCAAAGCAATCCTAAACAGAAAAGGCAATGCTGGAGATAGGACCTCATCTGACCTAAATTACATTACAAAGCAACAGAGATAAAGAAAATAGACACTGACACAAAAACATACATCCAGACAAATGCAGCAGAATAGAGGACCCAGAAACAAACCATGTAGTTATGGCCACCTAATTTTTGACAAGGATGTTCAAAAATGCATAGTGTGTGTGTGTGTGTGTGTGTGTGTGTGTGTGTGTGAGAGAGAGAAAGAGACAGAGAGAGATTGTGAGTGTGTGTGTGAGAGTGTGTGAGTGTGTGTGTGTGTGTGTGTGTGTGTGTGAGTGTGTGTGTGTGTGTGTGTTGAAGTTATAGGCAGTTATACACTGCCTGATTCACGTGCTGCAATTAAGAGCAGGTTCTCTAGGAGAGCAGTTCATGCTCTTAACTGCTGAGCCATCTTTCCAGGCCCTGCATGGTGGTTTTATTCCCTCAAGGGTTTAGCAGAGTGGGGGGGGGGCTTCTGATTGACAAACAGAACATAACAATCAGACAAGCAATATGCTGGGGTGGGGTGGGGGAATAGTCTATTCAATAAATGATGCTGACATAAATGGATATCTACTGCAGAATGAAATAAGATTCATCTCTCATTCAGAAGAAAAATCCACTAAAAACTGATCAAAGACCTTAATTTAAAATCTAAAATGCTAGAACTGCTGTGAAAAAAAATATGAAAACCACTTCAAGACCTAGGTATAGGAAAGAATTTTCCTAACAAAACTCCAATAGCACAAGAAGTAATCTCAAGTTCCAAAAAAATGGCACTGCATGAAATTACAATCTCTGCACAGCAAAGGAAAACATCAGTAGAGGGTAAAGACAGCCTGAAGAATGGGATGAAATCTTTGCCTAACTAATTTCAGATGGGAGTTAAGAGAACTGCAAAAGGTAAACAAACAAAATCTTTCAGCTGGGTGCTAGGTGCATGCCTTTAATCCCAGCATTTCAGGGGGCAGAGGCAGGTGAATCTCTGAGACAGAGGTCAGCATGATCTACAGAGGGAGTTCCAAAACAGCCAGGGCTATACAGCAAAGCCCTGTCTTGAAAAAACAAACAAAATCTTCTAGTCAGTATATGAGCTAATGAACTGAATAGACACTTATCAAAAGAAGAAACAGAAATGGCCGATAAATATTTTAGACGTCTTCACCATCCTTATCCATCAGGGAAATGCGTTTGAAAACCACTTTCAGATTTCACCTCTCCCTAGTCAAAATGGCTATTGTCAAGAAAACAAATAACAAAATGCTGGGCAGAATGGATAGAAGAAAAAACCCTAACTTACTGCTGGTGAGAAGGTGAACAGGTCCAGCCATCACTGTAAGAATCAATAAGGGGCTGGAAAGTAGCCCAGCAGGTAAAGTACTTGCTGTGCAAGGCGGAGGACCTAAGTTTGAATCCCCAGGAAAATGAAAAGGCAAGGCAGGGGGCGGGCATATGAAAGACAGGATTGCTGGGACTTGCTGACCACCAGACTAGCCCAAAATTCACTGAGAGATATCTCAAGGAAATAAGGCAGAGATAGAGAAGTACACCTGACATCATCCTCTGCCCTCTCTCTGTGTGCAACACACACACACACACACACACACACACACACACACACACACATCCCACACATTCAGTATGTAAGTTCTCTCAACTAAATTACCATAAGACCCAGCTGCACCATTCCTGGACATGTATTCAAAGAACTCTAAATATACTATAGGGATACTTGATACTTAACACATTCCTGCCTATTGGTACACTATTTAAACAGCCAGGAAATAGAATCCCATCAAAAGATAAATGGATAATGAAAACTGTAATACATGTACACAATGGATCTTATTTAGCTGTAAAGAGAAATGAAACTGGCAGAAAAATATACACATTTGAAAATTATTATATTTAGTGAGATAAACTAGACTCAGAAAAACACATAGTACATGTTATCTTTCATGTAATTCTTTGATTTTAATTTTTATATATATGAAAGAGGTATAACATATATTATGTTAGCAAACTGTCATGTGTATTTGAGCTCACTGAGAAGCTAGGCCCACAACTCACCACGACATTTGAGACCCAATCATGTGTGTCTCTAAGTGTCCTCTAAAGCCCTTTGTTTGGGGGTGGGCTACCACCTACTTCTGTGACAGAGAGAAGAGAAAAACAAAAGAGCCCAGGAATGAAACACATTGTAGCCATGAGAATGGCTAGGAGGTAAATTATTTCCAAAACATGTTGCTAATACTTGTCTCATAATATAAAATGCCTACATAGTGGGGCTTCATTTTAAGAGTATTGCTGCTCTTCCTGAGGACCCAAATTCAGTTCCCAGAACCCATGTGGAGCATCTCAAAACTTCCAGTAACAGCATCATTCAAAATGACTCAAGGTGGGGTTGGGGGAGGATATACCAGAAACAACATCAAGGCTTTGACAAAGAAGCCTTTGATGAATTCCTGAAAGACAATGTGCAAATTCAGGAAAAATACAAAGGAAGAAAGGAAAATTATTTTATATGTTAAATGTCATTAAAACAATGGACTGTGAATATAGGTCTGTTGACAAGAGTTCTTGCCGAGGATACATGAATCCCTAGGTTTGAGTCTCTCACTGTGTACTTGGGTGTAGTGATACATACTGGTAATCCAATATTTGGAAGGCAGAGGCAGGAGGATCAGAAGTTCAAAGTAATCCTCAGCTAGATAAGAAGCAGGAGGATCAAAAGTTCAAAGTGACCCTCAGCTAGATAAGAAATCTAAGGCTAGCCTAGGATACATGAGTCTCTGTTTCAAAACCATGTAATACAAAACAGGAAGTATGTGTTTTTACCTTGTTTCCTAACAGTTTTCTAAGATTATTATGACTGGATGTACATGGTATGAGTGTTTCAGCACAAGCATGCTTACACCAAGACATGTCTGGAGGTCAGGGGATGGCTTTCAGACATCTGTTCTGTCCTTCCTCTGTGGGTGCCATGGATGGAACTCAGCTTGTCTTGCTCATACACAGCACATGAATATATTCGCTAAGTCATTTCACTGGCCAGTTTTGCTCTACTTTAAATCCAGTGCTCCTCTGTAGCATCAGACTTACTCAGTAATAGTCAAGTTGATATCCTACCTGATTACAGATGGGAAAAATCCTGTCAATTACAAATGCTTTGGCTTTGATTAATCCCAATCAAGCAAATGACATTTAAATTCTTCTAAAATGAAATGCAAATCATCTGAGATGAGTGGGGCCATCTGGACGACCTAAAGTCACCTCCATGCAGGTGACTCCAATTTGGGTTTTGCTTTCTTGAATTAAAAAATCAAATAATCTTATTTTCCCTGTAGCATTTAACATTACTTTATATAAATATTATTTGTTTGTTTACTTCTTCATTTATTCGTTCCCCTAACTAGAAAATTAACTCCAATGACTTCTGGGATCTTATCTGCTCTGCTCTACACTGCATTCCTAGTACTACGACAGCTCCCAACATATACGCTTTCAGTAATGTCTACAAATAATGTGTGTACCATTATGAATACTCAAAAAATTAAAAATCATGAATACCAAATCTTTCAAAGTGTATGACTAAAGATGGATGTCTATAGTAATAAAAGGGAAAAATCAGAGATAAATGAGACTAGAAATCATTCAACTAGGAAAAGACAGTTATAGGACATTTAAAATACCAATCAATGCCTAAATGGTTCCCAAATCTGTCTTTTACCATGATGATTAATTCTGAAATAATTTTGGTTGCTATTCTTGTTTCATTTCACTTTGTCTTGTTAGACAAAAGGTTCCTTAAGAAAATAACAATTTCCTCATACTGTACAAACGCAAAATTTACAGATTTCCATTAGAAGTCTTTTTTTCACCTTCCAATGGAGACATCTAAGACAGGATGCTATATAATGAGAATAAAGTCATGTTTCTGGGTCCTTATTAGGGAAAAGGAGAACAAGCTTCAAAGGAGGAAAAATGCAGCTATAAAGAACCAACTAGAAGCTAGCCTGCCTTGTACAATATGGTATTTTCACCCGCCCACTGCCCAGAGAGGAAAAGACCGACAGACAGACAGACAGACAGACACACACACACACACACACACACACACACACACACACGACAAGCTACTAGGAAAGAAAACTTCACATCTAAATTATCCCATATTATTGAAAAGCAAGCAATTTTAGAGAAAACTATTCAAAAGATGGGGAAAAAAATTTTGATTTGATAACACCCAGTATAATGGTTAGTATTTTAATTGACAATTTTGTTATAAAATACAGCTGAGAAGTGTTTTTAATTTTTAGTCTTTTCTTAGTTTTTTAACACTGAAATTAATACTATCATAAAGATAATTATAATAGCAAAATAAAGTTAATAATAATATCAGTTACTAACATTTTAGTAACTCAAAATTAACCATAATTTTCTTCATTCCTTACATTGATAACATTACAGAATATATTAATCAGCTTTTCATCACTATAACAAAATTGCTGAGGGCTGGAGAGATGGCTCAGGGGTTAAGAGAACTGTCTGCTCTTCCAGAGGTCCTGAGTTCAATTCCCAGCAACCATGTGGTGGCTCACAACCATCTATAATGAGATCTGGTGCCCTCTTCTGGTATACCAGCATAAATACATGCAGAACACTGTATGTGACAAATCTTTTTTTAAAAAAGAAAATTACTGAGATAATAAACTGCTATGAAATAAGGTTACACTGTGAAGATGTATAACTCAGGTTGGTTTAATAAAAAGCTGAACGGTCAATAGCTAGGCAGGATTTGGGGAACAGAGGACACTGGGAAAAAGAAGGTGGAGTCACCAGTGGATGCAGAAGGAACAGACATGCAAGAAAAGCAGTGAAAGCCACGAGTCACATGGCAACACATAGATAATGGAAAAGGGTTAGTTTAAGTTATAAGAGCTAGACGGAAACAAGCCTGAGCTATCGAACGAGCTTTCAGAATTAGTAATAAGTCCCTCTGCTGTTTATTTGGCAGCTGGACGGAAGGACAGAGAAAGACTAGCAACATAAATCAACAAGGAAAAGGCTGATTTTGCCACAGTTCTAGAGAGTTCAGTCCATGGTCACTTGGCCCTATTATCTTGGACCCGTGGTGGCACAAACACTGTGGCAGCAAGGTGCAGGGAAGGAGGCCTATCCCCTCACGCAAGTAAAGAAGCCGAGAGCGAGGGGCCACAGCACCTACATCCAGCTAACCAGCATTCAGCCATTGCCACAGCTGCTGTGCAGTAGGTCTCACCGTCTCCCAGCTATGTTACAGGCCGGGGAGCAAGCCTGTAAAACATGTACCTCTGGAGGAAGACACCAAGAGCCTAATGACACAAAGGTTCTGTGACCTCCATTTGGCAGACAATGAACAGAAACTGTTAAGAATTTGCTCAGAACTATGCCAGAGTAAGAAGCAGAACTCAATTCAAACCTCAGCAGCTCAACACACTGAAACTCATAAGACAGACTCCAGACAAGCTCTTACCAAAAAGTGATGAACACAGGGCAAGAGCACGATGTCCGCCAAGGTGAAGTACAGCCCTTCTGCAAACACGTGCTCCAGAGGCGGAAGGTCAGAGGCCTTGGTCTTCCTGATGTGAGAAGGCTCCCTGTTGGCAGCAGCTGCATCCTGCACTGTGAGCTTTGAGAATGCCACCTTCAGTTCCAGACTCTTGGACGAGCCAGCCAACCCTTTGGACGGCTGCTGTGCACCTGCCTTGCCCTTTGCTTTCCCCTTGCCAGAGGAAGGCTCCACTCCAGCAGTCTTCTGTTGCTTCAGCTTCTGCCTGCGGAGTTTGTCATCGTTGTGTACTCTGACAGGCTCGCTGAGCTTTCTCTCGAGCTGCAGGATTTCTTCAGGGATAGCTGGGGGCTGGTCAGAAGACTCTTGGAGAAAATTCTCAACGGCCAAAGGGATGGTGAGTTCACATAGCCGGGTCCACTGGCTGACCTACAAGACAAACGAGACATGAGCCATTGTCTCCTCTCCTATATCCTGAGGAAAATTAACTGTTAATTGGGAAATGAGAGTGGTTTGAGGCTGAAGAGATGATGGTTCAGCCATTAAAGGCTAGGCTCACAACCAAAACTACAATGGTTTAAATAATTTAAGTGATGAGATAAAGCATCCTTGGGCTTGGCTTCTGTGCTAGATCAGAAAACATATTACAATGTTTCAGAAATGGAGACCTTAGATGATGCAGCTTCTGCAATTCTGAATCATCTTACTGAAGAAGTCACTGCCTCCATGGTGGTTTGTGTGACAATAGACTCACATATCTGAACACTTGGTTCACAGTTTGTTAAGGAAGGATTAGGAGGATGGCCTTGCTGGAGGTGAGACAGGCCTGGAAGACTTTGGACTGGGAAAGCAGTTGAATGCTGTAAGATGTGCTCACTGGGCCATCCTAGTGGAAGACCGGAAGACGGCAATGCTGAGAAAACTAACGATGGAGGCCCCAGCTCAAGAGGTTTCAGAAGGAAACAATATTAGCAACAGGCCTAGAAACTGTATTTTGGCAAAGAAATGTGGCTGCTTTTTCCCTGTTTCCTGAGAATCTGACTGTGGCTAAATAAAAAGCAATGAACTAATTTCCTTGACTGAGGAGATTTTAAGACACCCTAATATTGACTGTCCTATTAGTATCACTCTTACACAGATCTAAAGTGAAAAACAGTGAGTGAGACAAAAAGAAATAAAAATGTATAGCTGGAAGGGAAAAAGAGCACCAGAAAGTTTAACAAGTTAATCTTGGAGCCAATGCTTGTTTGTGCTTGGTAAGGCCAGGCCCTGTGCAAAATGGAATAAAAGGAGGGATCCCCTCAGGACGAGAGCCTACCCAGTTACACCTCCAACACGCACAAAGAAAATGCTTGAGGGATTTTCTGTTTCTAAAAGCAACAACAAAGAAAGCAAATGTACGACAAGGAGGGAGCCTAGCTCCATCCTAAGTGGGCAGCATATAGTCTGGCTTTAGAGTTATGAAGGAAACAAGAATTAAGGGATCATAAGAATCTTCCTCCATAGTTATGGAGAGCTGCTGAGGCCAGGTGTATGGCAGGGAAGTCCCTACATGGACGTCTCATATGCATCAAGCTGGGAAAGTGAAGCCTGGTTTGTGAGAACTCAGAAAACCAGAGCCATGAGGCATCTGTCAAGGAAAGCTGCAGGTGGGGTGGGACCAGCCTAAGAGAAAGAAGTGTGTTGCAATCAGATAGGTGCAAATGGTGGAGCCGACTAAGCCTCTGACTTAAGACATGGAGCTACAGAATCTGAAGGTGGCCCTTCTGGGTTTCAGTCCTACACTGGTCCAGTATTTCCTCACCCCCTTTTGAAACGGTAATATCAATTCCATGTCATTGTAGGTTGGAAGTACGTAATTTGCTTTTCAATTTTACAATTAAAAGATCGCCTGAAGTGTCAGAAGAAACTTTAGACTTTGAAACAGTATTGAGACCGGAAGATTTGGGGGCTTTTGAAGTTGGACTGAATGCATTTCACTTTAGGATATGTCCACAAGCCTGGAGGGGTAAGAAGTAGAATGAGGTGGTTTAAGTGAGTATAAGCCCACCCAGGCTCATATATTTAAATACTTTATCCCCACTTGGTGGAACTGTCTGGGAAGGCTTAAGAAGTGTGGCCTTGTTGGAGGAAATGTGGCTCTTGAAACAGTTTTGAGATTTCAAATGACTCAAGCCATTCTCTATAAGTACTCTGACTTCAGGGTCAGATCCCAACTACCATTTCAGCACTGTGCCTGCCTGTTACCCCGATATCTGCCATGATGGTCATGAACTCTAACTCCCCAAAACTAATCCCCAAATAAACTCATTTTTCTGTAAGCTGCTGTGGTGAGATACTGTTTATGATTTATTAAAACTTGCTTGAGGAGTTAGAAAGCAAAGAAAGCCACAAGCTATAGAAGCCAGGCACACACCTTAAATCCCAGCAGCTAGAAACTAGGAGGCGGTGATACACACCTTTAATCCTAGGACTCAGGATTAAGAAGTAGGTGGATCTATGTAAACCCAAGGCCACTCAGATCTACACAAGAGTGAAACAATCTAAAAAAGAATTATAGCTCACACCTTTAATCCCAACATTAGGGAAGTATACAAGACAGAAGCAAGGTCTCAGAGAGGCATTCATTCTCCAGCTACACTGAGGAGAGGCAGCAGTTTCAGACTTGGTGAAGAGCTCGTGTGTGGATTAGCCCTTTCAGCCTGAGCTAGAGGTGACAGCTAGTGGCTGGCTGCTTTGCTTTTCTGATATTGAGCTTGAAGCTTGAACCCTAATATCAGTCTCTGGGTCCTTTATTTTTTGTGTTACAAGCTGCCTTGGGCATGGCATCTTATCACAACAACAGGAAAATAAGTTACCCCCAAAGCCTTTAAAACTCCCCAAGGATTACAAGGCACTGACTTCAGCTCTTACATATATATGAACATTTCTTTTTAAGGTCCTCAATATAACAGAGAAAGGGGACATTTCAAAACAATGTATCTAAACTTCATAAAATACATCTTAAACTCTTGTTTAGTATTACCCTGTAAAGATGACATACCTAAAGAACTCTTTTAATTCTCCCATAGGAAGTTACAATCATGTTGGAGTAAATATTACTACTTATAGCTTTAAATAACAGGAGACCATATACTTACTTCAGCACATGCTTTCAAACAAGTCTTTTTAAAACCCAGAAGTGCCAAAATCTCCTTTCTTGATGGCTCAGCTTCATAGCATTTCTGGATTATGTGTCTCAGGACAACGGCAAGTCCTGCTCTACAGAAAACATCTGGTTGCTCTACCACGGCAGGCAAACAACAATTCTGGACTATCGGTGGGAGCGCCTGTCTAGAAATAAGCTGTATGTCCACATCCTGGGACAGCGCCTCTCTTAGGAGTGAAGTGTCTGCGTTTTCCTCAGAAAGGACTAAGTAAACATTAAAGACCTTGCAGTCACAGTAGGATAATAAAAACAGAGCTACAGACGTGTGGAGAGGGAAGATGCTCCCTTCTGCTTGGTGAGAGTACTCCAGGTACAGAGATTCTTCCGTAGGACTTTTCTTAATGCCTTTCATTTTCTCTTTTCATTAGTCACCTATAAGAAAAATCAAGGTGGTTAGAGGCCTTCAAATAAAATAATTTAGAAGCTAAAAGAGTAATGTTTTCCAAAAAGAGTCAGTGAGAATTTGTATCTAAGAATTTTTACTTCAAGGATGAATGCTTTCGAAAGAAAAATTTTTCCCAGTCTGCACAACTGAGCATATTTAGTGATGATTCTAAGATGAGTAACCTAGGTGCTCTGTAATAGGAAGCAGTGTTAATACTCTTTTACAGCTCCTCCCCAGCAATTTTTTCTCTGCAGTAGAAATACTATACCATTTTCACTATTTCTGAGTCACCATCACCTCTAAATTATACCAGCTGCCTCTACCTCTCTCCCTGTCCCCCACCTCAATCTATTCGCTTAAAACTGAAGTTCGGCCACTCAGCTCAAGTCCTGCAGTAGCTCCTATCCGACTGAAACCAGTCAGATCTTCTACAGTGCCTACACAGATGCTGATGTAATTATTCTGCCCGAGTTCATCCCATTGTTTTTCATTGCTTACTGCTTCCCCCAAAGTAAATTAAGAGTCTCCCAAACTCTATGTACACTCACTCCAGCCTCAAGATCCGAAACACAGTTCTGCCTATTTAATGATAGGCTACATCTTGCTAGATGTTCTTCGGCTATTTTTTATATTATAAACATCAACCAATGCACTCCCTTTACTTTGCCATCTAAGTTTTAATTTCTCCACAGCACTTGGTACTATTATAATACACTATTTTTTCAATATGTTGTCTATTAGATTATTAGAATATTCTGTAAGAGAATCTTGTGAACTATTATACTTAAATATTTGTATGTAAAAAATATTTGCTGAAGGAATGCATATATGAGTACACACGCTGGTTGACTTAAAGGTGTGTATCTTGGGGTCAAATTATTTCTCTAAGGTTTTTGTCAATTATGACTTTTTGCTTTGAGTCCCTAGTCCAGAGTTAATCTATAAACCACAATTCAAAAATGGACACTAGATGGCACTCTTTAAAAGCATTTAGAAGTATGTAACCAGAAGAGGGTGTAATAGAAAGAAAAAAAAAATGTGTGTGCATGTATGTGTGTGTGTCTGTGTGCGCGTGCACGTGGGGGGGGGGGTGTACAAAAAAAAAAAACATGAAAAGGGCATTTTTACATATAAGCTATAAGCTTGATTCACTGTAACTACTTGCTAACGTTAAATGTCAACAGTATAAAATAGAAATACCTTCCCATGGTAAAATCAGAAAAATTAATGAGTCTTGGGAAAATGTGAATTGATTTCTAATAGTGTTTTTTTTTTTCCATACTGATATTGGTGGGCTTTCTTCTCCCACCCTTGGATATAAAAATGTTAGTTAATAATAGTGGAGTTAAAAAAAATTACTCCCCTTAGCCAGATGTTGGTGGCACACACCTTTAATCCCAGCACTCGGCAGGCAGAGGCAGGTGGATCTCTGTGAGTTCAAGAGCTAGTTCCAGGACAGACTCCAAAGCAATACAGAGAAACCCTGTCTCAAAAAAATAACCCTCTCCCTGGGCAATTTATCCTCATTACTCACTAGTATAACTGCTAAATATCAAACATTTAATAATCCTGTACAAATTTGGTGGGTGCTATGGCTTGCACTGTATTTTTAGGAGCAGAACATAGTTTGGGCTTAAAGTTGATAAATATCAAGCAAAAAGAAATTCCTTTTTCCTTTTTCTGCTTTGACAATTCCCCTGCTATACGTAAACTTTTAGACAGTCACTCAAGAGTCAATTTCAGGGTTCCCAAGGTTTCTAGAGCACAGCAGGCATTGCCCCTTATTAGATTTTGTCAAGCACAGACCTGTCATTTGCTTTCTCAATTCTGGCATATGCCATACTGTAGTCACTGAAGGAAATGACAAAATAGCAGACAAGAACATAAAGCTCCAGGATCTGAACACCACCAACAGAGCATTTACCTTTTATGTCAACACAGTTGAGAATTTGCAGGAAAAATAAATAGGTCAAAAGAAAATATTAAAGCTTCAGTCTCATTACTTAGAAATCTTCAAGGATATGTTTTTAAATGGCTGTTTAAAATAATACTTAGACAATTAGACATTTGTACTTTAATTCTAATTAATATATCTTGGCTTTGACAAAATGTTTCATATGCTGCTTGTCTTGGTTGAATGTGCCTTTAGGCAGAGGCAGCAGATCTCTGTGAGTTCAAGGCCAGCCTGGTATACATACTGAATTCCAGGACAGCCAGGTCCACGCAGAGAAAACCTGTCTTAAAAAATTTTAATACTTCACCCCATTTATGTCTGTGTGTGAATGTCTAATGAAGGAGTAGAAAGGGAAGGAAGGGGCAGAAAGACAGACAGACAGAGAATAGAGAAAAACTTTTAAAATAAAAACTTTATCAGTTAGAACTTTAAAAATCAGTTTGAATGTTTTGTGTTCAAAATTCAAGTCAGGATCTTTGGCAACAATATTACACTCTATATGAAAGACCAAAAATCATGTTATACAGCAAGATATTAGTATTTCTTCATTTAAAAAAAAATAGCTAGGCACGGTACACATGCCTTTAATCCCAGCACTCAGAAGGAGGCAGAGGCTGGAAGATCTCTGAGTTCAGGGTGAGCCTGGTTTATAGAGTCAGTTATAGGACAGCCAGGGTTACACAGAGAACAAACATGTCTCAAAAAACTAAAGTAGTATTACTTCTGATGGATCAATCATTCATTGCTCAAATTCTAATTACACAGGAGGATCACAAGTTTGAAGCCAGCTTGAACTACACGGTGAATTTAAAGCTAGCTTAGGAAACTTAGGAAGGCCCTGTTTCAAAATTTAAAAAAAAGGCTAAGGTGTAGTTCAGTGGGAGACCACTGGCCTAGTATATATAATCTCTAAAACCAAAAAAAAGCAACATCAAAACCTAGAGTAATACCATAAATACTCTAACTTTGTGCTGTTTTTTCCCTTTCCTTTTAAATTATGGCTGTTGACTGATTTCATGACCCATCATCAGTACAGAGTCTGTTGTGTGAAATTTGATCGCATTCTGACAATAAACTTTGTCTTGAATCAGAGGGCAGAGCTAGCTGCTAGCTGACCAAAATTAACCATAGAGGTTTTAGAGGGCTGAGGAAGTAGTAAGGCGGGGCTTAGGGAGGATCTCAGCCCTTGTAGAGGAACGGAAGAGATAGGAAGTCAGCTGTGGCTGCTGTGAAGCTTCTCTGATCATTCATTTTCTTATCCCAATATCTGACAACCAATTTTTTTATTGATAAAGAATAATTAGTTAAATGCTTCAGAGATCACATTTCAACAGCACCCCTCCATGTGATCTGCAGTGCCAGTGGCTTTAAATATTGTTTGACTCCTGCATTTCTTTCAGGCACATCTCGTCTGAGCTCCAGGTTCCCTGACAATTCAACTGGCTCTTTTTCAAAATCCATTCCTTTTCTTTACTGGCCCCATTGTTGATCAAACAGCAATGTTATTCACCTACCTCAAAGACTCAAGCCCCAAGTAAACCCCCTTATATCTTGCTATCTCCTCCTGTGAAACAGAACCTAAATCTAGTTCCTTAGCGTCCCCTACAACCACTTTAATCAAGTATCACCAGCCTACAGATGTAGTATGTCTGACTTCCTCCACTTCCACTCGGGTCTTCTCTCCAATAATCATCTTTAAAAACATGTCTCCTGCACAGTGTTACCCAGGAGTCCCTCAGCACACGTACAATAAACGGTGTGAACCCCATGTGATACCCTTTTTATTTTCTGATATTTTTTCTCACTCCTCCCACCAATACTCCTTCCTGTCCCCCAAAGGGGCTGGAACCTGCTACTTGAAAGCTTTTGAGTTTGGCCGTTCATTTTCCCTTCCTGATGTCACTGACTTTTCTAACACATATTATCTTAAGAAGCCTTTCCTGACCACACGAATTGGGAACACACTCCTGTCACTCCTCAGCTTGTTACCCAGCATTCTTTCCCTTGCTAGTGTACCACATGACACCTTTAATGATCAACAATATTCAAGTTTTAGTTCATGGGATGAATAAAGATGATGGAACACACACAATTGCCAATGACAGTACAAGAATATTTATCGAGGACCTCAGTCTGATACATCAGCCTCACTTACTGACACAATTTTCTCGATCTAGGCTAAATATAAATAAAAATGAAGAAATACATCCACCTCCATGAGCTGACATGAATAAGAAAACAAAGACATAAATACTGATATTCAGACAGGAAAACTAGGAACCTTAACCAGAGAGTCTAAACACATATCTAGTGATGGGTAAAAGCCCAGGCTCTTGAACAAATAAACTGGGCTTAAACACTGGTTCTGATTCTTAGGAGCTGTACAACTTTCCTCCGTCTTAGTTTTCTCAGTTCTGAATGAGGTCAGTAGCAGCAGCACCTTCCATATGGTATGCTATGGTAGACAATGACATGTTACATAGGAAGCCTGTAACAAAGTAAATGCCAGCTACTTTGTTTCAGGCAGTGTTTCAGGTCAAAACCCATGGCCTCACATGTGTTAGGTAAGCACTTTGCCACTGAGTTACACCTCAGCCCCTACAATTCATTATAATCTAGTCACAAATAATTTACCTAGTGACACTGTTAAATTGCATGAAACTTAAGGGGAAAATTCAACTTATGCTTTTTATTTCCAAATTTCTCCCCAGGAAACGTGTGGACTATATTGAACTGAAAAGTGTTTTTTTCCACAAACATTAAAAATTTGGTACTAATGTTTAAAACCAAGGAGTCATAACACGGTGGAGTATAAATGGAAAATAAAGTCAATATACATATTAGCAGACTGTATTATACAAAATAAAGGTTGGCATAACTTAGTAGGAGCATTTACATATCTCTCTCAAATACTGAAATCTGTTTATACCTGTTCAGCTTCTCTCCATCAGAGAATGTGCAATACACTGAATGGAGATCTTAGCTCATGTTTTAACTTCTCACAGAGCAGTACTATTTTGTTACAAACCCCACAGTACTCTATTGCAATACAGATTTTTAAAAATGCTTCTTCACAGATAGTTAGCTAACAACATCTAACTAAAAGTCAAAAAGAGAAATGCAGCTTTTAATGTTCATTATGTTATATAACATAGGATGATAGTTCAGAGGCAATAAACCCCCTGATTAAAATTAGCTATCAACAGGGCAATAAATATTTATGAAATAAGACGAGTTTGGTAGTGAAATGCTTACTGAAATCTTAGTTACAGAAGAAGTACATAATCTCTCTGGAGACGCAAAGAATTGTCCGTTCCTATGGAGTCATAATGCCTGCAGCTAAATCTGACCTGTGGTAAACACAGATTGACAGCATGAAATGTAAACATGTTGAAAGTATCAGCAAGCCTGAAATAAAAAGGCTGAATTATCTCAAACAATACTTATTATACCACACACAGCTTAAACTCCTGCACCCCAAGAAGTATCACAGTAGAATCCAGGAAGTTACTTTGAATTTAAGGATAAAAAGAACCCATACCAGGTAACTGTCTATAATACAGATGTGCCACCTGGTTAGTCTCATATGTTTCCTTGTCTGCTAAATTACTGCTATTAGTAAAAACAAACTGGATTATTGTTTGTGCTTATTTCAAACCATTTGTTGCTGAAACAACAGGTTAAAAACCATTCTTCATAGGTCCACAACCACAAAAGCTCCTTTTAGCTTTGTTTAAACTGAGCAAATATATAGAAGCATTCTTTCCGCATTTCCCTCCCACCTGTACACCACTGCATCTTATCGCCCCTTCCTTGAAAGCCCATCTCTCCATGATCTCCTACTAGTTTAAAGGTGTTTTTTTTTTTATTAATAACATAAAGCAATGTTCAAACCTCAATCTTATTTTTGAAGTTAGGCATCTTAAAATGTAGCCTTCGGATGCAAATGAAATACAATTTCAAGTAATAAGAATACTTAAGGCAATCAATTTCATAGTCTGTGCTCCCACAATGCAATTATTAAAAAAAAAACATATAGTTTAATGTTTGATCTAGTAAACATGACAGCATATCAGTTGTTGTATTAGAACAGTTTATTCTCGTGGCATTTCAACGACTATATTTACATGTTTAAAATCATCACTAGTTCTTGCTGGTTTTGGTATTCTTTCCCTTAAATACCCTTTCTGTAGAAAAACATAAGAAAAACTTGACAAATGCCACGTTCCTTCACAGTAATTTGGCAGGAGATCCATTAGTCTATCTTTCCTGACCTTAAAGGGGACTCTACGGCAAGAAATTTGTGGGAGTACATGGCTGGGGGTTGGGGGGGGTGGGGAAGGGGATCATGCAATTCCCAAGGCAAGCAAAGTTGGGGCGGTATGAGTTTGGGGAGTCATTTCTGAAGCCAACACAACTTTCATGCAAGCTCATCCCAAATTTTCTGTTCGATTTAACTGTCGAAGAGAGACGCTGCTTTGATGGGGATACTATAAGCAAGCGTCCCAAGATGCAGCAAATCGGATGAAGCGACTGTCAAACAGTATCCATGTACAGCGTCCAATCAGGAAGGGCTGCAACGGAAAACTGTCTTTGGGGAAAGTTAAAGTGTGCTCCAAGAGCTCTTGCCCCTGCTCCCAACTGCAAACGACCCCCCAAAGCCCTACGCCGCAAAGCTGCCCGGTTCCTTTACCCACGCAGCTGCAAGACCTGGGGCTGGCAGCGGCAGTGGCCCACGCGTCACTGCGGGGAACGGCGCCAAGCCCTCCACCCGCACCTACGCTCCAAGTCCGCGGGGCTGGGGAGACTTTCACCGGGCCCGCCCGGCCCCCTAGCTCAGCCCCGCCGACCTCCGGGGGACGGAGGCGGCCCGAGCGCCCTCTTTACCTGGTCGCAGGGGCGCGGCCAGGCTTCCCGCCCACCCGCCCAGCCCGAGCCGGGATTCCGAGGCTCCTTCTGGAAGCCGCGGCCTGAGGAGCGCTCGCCTCCAGTGAGGCCCCTAAGGGGGTGGAAATGGCAAGAACCAAGAAGGAGCAAGGTGTCTGCAAACTGCCCCCGCCCACCGCCATTCATAATCCGGCGGACCGGAAGAGGCCTGCGTCACTTCCGGAGGTCTCCCTAGGAAACGTTCCCCTCCCGTCTGCTTGCGGGAACCTTTGTTTCTCGCTTCTGATGCCGGTTAGTGCGGGGACGGGTTCGAAAAGAGCGACCGGGAACGGACAGAGTGGCGGGGCGGAGCGGTGAGTTGTGACGAGGGTCCCCGCTTCCTGGCGCCTCGGGGAGGCTCGAGAGCACGCAGGGGACGGCCGCAGTGGAGCTCCGCAGGGTGTCGATCGCCTCCCTGCTGGAGGGGACACCTCAGAATTTGCGGGCACTTGCGTGCCGCAGCCTAACCGCTCCTCCCTTCCTGGAAGGACTGTGCCTCCGAGGCTGCAGTGAACTGAGGACGGGGCCCCTGGGGACGGGGTCCGTGCAGCTGTCACAGACTTTGGTCAAAGAGTTCCGGATACCTCTCCTCAGCTCTCCTTTTACATCTCATTTTCTGGCTCCCTAGTCAAGGACTTTTCCCTACCCGAGGCCGCCCGTGTGTTTTCGTTGCATCAAAGGATTCTCATTTCCTAAGTGTCCTGTCTCTTTTCAGATTCTCTAGCTCTTGGTTTGTTTTGGAATTGGTTTTTTTTTCCCCCTTCCCTAAGTTTCCAGACCTATCTAGGGCCAAGAACTTAAAAATGTTTATTGGAAAGGATTGCAAAATCTTGCAGAGATAGGAATTGGTGGGTTTTTCAGAGTTGTGATGAGATGGTAATCCTAGCATTGCATCCTCATGAACAGTCACTTTCCTTTATCTCATACATTAGCAAGTGATAAACTTTGAACTTTCTTTGAAACTAGCAGGCAGGATAAAAGGGACCCAAAGGAAATATATATTTCGCTAGGAATGCTTAATTTTTTAAGGGACATGGCAGAAGCCTTGAAAAATGACATTTTAGTAAAAAAATCTAGTTGATTAAATAAATATTTAAAATCACCTGTTAAATTATAATAGCTAAGGAAATAAATGCACCCCCACACACACCACACACACAAACATACAAACCCCTGATATGTGCTAGCAAGTTTAATGAATTAAAGTCAGACAAAAAGAATGTTTCAGGTCAGAACACTGTACTCCTACCTGTAAAATAGATGATTGTTTTGCTCTTTGAGTTTTGATTTTGTTGGGTGAAAAGACAGTTGAATTTCTTTAATGTCTTTTGCTGAAGTAACTAGAATTGTGTAGAGTTAAAGAGAACAATAGCCTTTGCTTTGATGAGTTAACCAAATAATAGTCTAGCCATTGTATTACAGAGTAACACAGAAATAAGAGAAACAAGAAATTCAGGCTTAAGAAAGTGAAAGAAAGCCATATGGAATCATCTGCCTAGAGATGGTAGTTGACAACAAGATGGTAGCAAAACTAGAGCAGGGAACCCAGGACAGATAGTTGGAGCAATAATAAAAACAGCAGGAATGAGATGAACCAGGGAAAGAATGGAAATAGAAAAAAATATATATATAATAATAAAGTTGAATAAAACATTTCAAAGAAAATTTTATAAAATACAAAGTACCTTTAGTGTACTTACTTGGTCTTAAAATAAGGAATGCCTCTGTGCTGTGGTGAGGTATGTTCTTAATCCTGACTCTCGGGAGGCAGAGGCAGGCTCATCACTGTGAATTTGAGGCCAGGCTGGTCTACAGAGCTAGTTCTAGGATAACCAAGGCTTTTATGCAGAAGTACCCTGTTTCAAAACAAACAGAACAAAGCAAACAAAAAACAAAAGCAGAATGTGACTCCAGTAAAGTGATAATAGCCAGAGGTGGAAAGTAACTTGTAAAGGGAAATTTAGACTTAAAATTGCATAGGAGAAATAAGTGTGCAGGTGACCCCACGGGGTCCTGTTCAGTAGGATGCCTCAGGAAGATAGTCAGATTAAACTTGCTGTTAGCGCTTGTGGGAAGGAGTGGGCTGAAAGAACCATGTCTTGAAAGAAAAATTTATGATCACTGGCAAAAAGCAGATTTTCTGGGTCAGTAGTTCTCAATTTGCAAAATAAATTGGGGTTGCCCCCGTGGTTTGTCGAAGATTGGCAGGCTTCATCTGGAGTTGTTTTGTTTTTTGTTTTGTTTTGAGTTTTTTTTGGTTGTTTGTTTTCTTCTTCTTCTGTAAGTTAGGAAATGGAAGCCAAGAGTTTATACTTCTAATGTGTTTGCTGAGGATGCCTGTGCAATTGTGCTGTTGATCCCAAAGACAGATTTGAAAGAGGGTATAGGGTGCAAATAAAACATCCAGGACAGCCTGAATATCTCATTTTTAACCCATGTAGGGGAAATCTACAAAGAACTGAAAAAACGAGTAAAGGGGAAAATAGTATATTTTAAATTTCTGTATAACTAAATTAACCATAATAAGATTATTTCCATAAAATTATGGAAAGAAGGCCTCATCGTATGAGTTGAATTAGAAGGAATAGAGAAAATATGAAAAGTAGGTGATATTTGAGAGAAATTTTGCTACAAGAAAAGACAGGATACGAAAGGAATAAATGTCAATACAAGATGCCAGCAGTGGGGGGGAGGGGATTGAGAATAAGATATTTCAAATAACCCCAAGTGCTTGCACTGGGCCAGTGGCACAATGGATAACGCATCTGACTACAGATCAGAAGATTTAAATAACCCCAAGTGTAAGGTTCCACAGGGCACAGGGAAAGATATGGTCCATGTCCAACTGACATTACACACAGAGCCACTTACTATTTTTTTAATCAAGTGGAAAAAAGAGTAAAGGATAAGTGCATGGCAGTTTTAAAGAAAACGTGAAATTGTTATTTCCAGAAAGAAGGGAAGTGAATTGACCAAACAAACATGGTAAGAGTGCTAAGCGTGACACATGCCAAGATGGGACTAGTAACTTGAAAGAGAGTATGGTAATTTTTTTTTTTCAGCTGTATTTAGTTTGGATGTAGATGGGAGAAGAACCAAATAGATGCATGTCTATAGGTGACATCAGCAATGGGATAAGGATGCTTAAAACTGGAAGAGAGTCACTGAAAGGGTTGTACTAGAATAGAAGCTGAAAGGAAAGACGTGGTGTGCGCCTCATAAACGCAGGGAGGAGTTGGGGGTGTGGTGTGGTGGGAAGAGCCTTGTAAGGTAATGGAACTTCTACTGTGACTTCCATTTACGACCTGACCATTCACCCCACCAACATCATCCCTACCACTTCATTAGGTCGATGACAGTTTTAGAGTAATAAATATTTTCTTACATTTCTTTGTTTTAAACAATGCTTAAATTTTTAAAATAAACTCGCACGGAGCATATTCTTTCTCTGTCTTCCTTTCTGTATTTACATGCATATAACTTACTTTATGCCACCCACTGCTTCTGTTTGGTTTGAGAAAGAAGTTGGAGCAAGACAGTGCCAACAAAGAATCGCACAGGGGACAAATGGAGCCACTGTAAATTCTCAGAACATACAGTGTGGGGGTGAAAAAAGGAAGGGGGGATGGGTAGCCAAGAAAAACAGTTGACTTGGTTCCCAAAATACGTTCTTGAGTTAAGACAGTGGAAAAGAGAAAATAATGGAAGATGTAATTTTTAAAGGTGGGGGGTGTTGATTACAGTCAAAGAGAATAGGTGTGGTAAACTTTACATTTCACGGCTGAAAATGAAGCTCTTACCACTAAACAACTAAATATAATTTTTTTGTAAAAAGTTTTAGAAGATCTCAGTTGGTACTGAATTAAAGGTAATGCCAGGGAGTGGGAAGGAAGAGCCTGGCACTCATGTTCCCTAATTAGAGTAGGGAAGATACAAGTCAGAGTTTGATTAATGCGGTCATGGAATTTTTTTTCTAAAGTCAGCAATACAGAAGAGGCTCCCTATAAATAGCTTTATAGCCTTTCAGATGGAGCAGGTCAATGGAAGGCTATGCAAAGGTGATGTCATTAGAGAATAGTAAGACAGGAAGTGCTTGAGGAAAAAGTAGAAATATAGGGGGATGTGTTGTTCCTAAGCTTCGCTTGGGAAGGGAGAAGGACGGCTGAATGAAAACGCTGGAGGGATTTGCAGAACGATGTGTACTTTAAGTAAGCCACGATGTAGAAAGAGGAAGGGGAAACCGGAAGTTGCTAGATTGAAGCAGTGGACACCAAACCTTTCTTATTCCATGAGCTTAAAAATTGAGGACACTTACACACCCACTCACCCATATTCCATCATGTGCAACACCAGGTATGAAAGGTACGTCAGTAATTTAAGGCAGGGCTGCAAAATGTGGCAAGACTTTTATAAAGAGAACTGTCTCCAAGGTTTCCATTGGGATATTGATGTTGACAGTTTCTGTAGTATTACACCATAGGTCACGTAATTTATACGCGTTTCACTTGTGATGACAGCCATACATAACAATACTCTGCTTCCATTTTTCAGAAAGAAAAGTAGAGCTTCTGTTATATAATGACTTGTCCAGGGATTGGCTCTTTGCTTAGTCTCCTGTAAAACAGACTGCCCTGGGTTAAATAAACTAATATGTCTGTAGATGTATAAATTAGGTCATAGAAAGATTAGACTGTGTTTGTCTTGTAGAATCTGGAACAACAAGTTTATCTCTTTAATCATAGAAATATTTTAAGCTATTTTTTTCTCAGTGAGTATGATGCTCAGCCTCATAAATACATTTTAAAGCAATCCCCCTGAACCTGTCTTTCTTTGGAGATAATATGTGTGATATAATTTAAAGCAGCAATATAGCCTGTTCCGTTGTGTTGCGTTCTTACTAATATAACCATTTAGGTATGATTTTTATTCTAGTGCTAGCCTCCATTACCTAGGTAATTCAGACAGATGATATTTTAGTAGAGCATAGAATTAGCAACGATTTTTAATTATCAAGTTTTTAGGAACTTACAGAGAACCTGGTATGTGTGTGTCTGTGTCCATCTATCTGTCTGTGTTATGTTGAACTTGGCAGGGTATGAAGAAAAAAATAGGAGAAGAAATAAATAAAATCTATTTCCAGCCAATGCTTCGTATGCCAAGATCCAACTTACAGCAAATTTTAATGGTATTGTAAGCCCCTGAAAATGGGGGATTATAGTGTAATTGCTGACAGATCTATAACTGTAGCCTTATACCTGTGCTGTATTGCAATACCATCAAACTTAAGGATTGAAGAGGATTTAAAACCTTAGTATACTGTTCAAAGGATTGAGTACATTTTTATTTTAATAATTCCTTGCCTGAAAGGTGTTTGCAAAAAATGACAGCCAAAAGTAGAACCACTTGATAACATTGGTATTAACTGAAAATAAAATTTGACTGTTGAGAATTTTGCAGACCTCTGCTGTGGGGCCATTGTTTAAGCTCCTTCAGACAGCAAGTATTATCAGACCTGAGTGATGCATGTGGTATCCCTACATGTAAGGGCTATCATTCAGAGACCTGCTTTCGAGAAATAGCTTAATGCGAGATATCCTACATCCTAAATGTGATATAATAAGATTACCACTAATATGCTTTCTGGGATATTAAAAATAGCAGAGGGCTGAGGAGGAAGGAGAAATGCACAGAAACAAAACAAGAAATAGTTATAAAAGCTACAGTAATGACTTCTACCATGGACCCGTTAGCCTTTGTCTTCCTGTGATATCCTTGCCACACCCTGACATGAACATCAGATCTTTTTTTTTTGTGTGTGTGGTTAAAAATGAGATTTGAAAAGAGACATTTTGATGTGTAGTACACTTGGCTTAAAAGCAGGCAAGTTTCTATGTGCCATAAGTTATAGCTATGTGGTTAGAGATAACTAGGAATATGCTCTGCAATTAAAGATCTTGTCTGTATTAAAATGTTGCCATTATCAGGTGTGGTGGCACACACCTCCAGTCTCACCGGTGAGGGGGTGGAGTCAGGAGGACCACAGACTGTCCAGCCTGAGCATTTGGTGGTAGACGTAGATACATTGAAAGGTGGTGACACTTGTTATGCCAGATGATGCCAGCCATTACTTTGTCTCTAGTAACCTTTCTGGTGGTTTAAAATATTACAAACAAGAAAACAAAATAGATAAAGGTAGGGATATATAGTTGTACACTGTCTAAATTATTCCCCCTCCTTTTTCTCTTCAGGTCTTTGCAATGGCTGCTACTGTGAACCTGGAACTTGATCCCATTTTTCTGAAAGCACTGGGTTTCTTACACTCGAAGAGTAAAGACTCTGCCGAAAAGCTGAAAGCGCTGCTTGATGAGTCTTTGGCTCGGGGCATTGATTCAGGTTATCGTCCAGCTCAAAAGGTATCTACCCAAACACAAAGCTGGGAACGAGCTTTGAGGTGCACATAGTGGCCCAGTGATAACATTTACATTGTCTTGAAACACCCTGTATTATTGTAATCGCTCTTTATGTATAAAAGAAATTATATTCTTTAATATTGTTCTCTTCCCTCAAGCTTTCAGAAAGTTTAGTTTGGTCTAGAGCAGGCAGTGCTTCTCAACCTATGGGTCTCCACCTCTTTGGGGGTGCAGACCCTTTCACAGGAATTAACTAAAACCATCGCAGAGCACAGATATTCATATTACAACTCATAACAGCAGCAAGGTTATAGTTAAGACGTATCAATGAAAATGATTTTATGGTTGGGAGTTACCACACATGATGAACTCTATTACAGAAACAGCGTTAGAAAAGCTGAGAGCCACTGGTCTAGAGGATATGCTGTTATACTATATGGTGTATTTAAAAAAAAAAATCCACTTACTTGCAATTTAATCTCCAGTTCTTTATAATATGTTAAAAGTATACAAATGTATTTCTAATTATTCTCCAATGTTTTAAGAATGAAAATATAAATAACTGGAATTTTTCAACAAACTGAGCTAAATATGGACAGGATACTATAAGGGTAAAGGTTGTAGATGTCAAAAGTATGTAGCTTCATTATTGATAGTGAATGGCAGCTTTATGTGACAAGGGAACGGTATGTAAAATAAGAAAACTTTTTTTAAAAAGTGTATTTTAGAGCAAAGCCTTTTTGAAAATCCAGTTTACCTCTTGTAGTTGTGTGATATCAACTTACATACCTTGAAACTTATGGTTCCTAAGTGCTTTGTATGTGTTATGAACTGTTCTTATAATAATGATCTTTTGAAATTAGTATTGCCTATTTTTCTCACTTTACAGAAAGGGAGCTGAATTGTCTAATGATTTTTTTTCACCCAACCTTGGCAAAATGAGGAGACTAAGAACTATCTTGCAGTATTATAAAACTTACAGCAAAATAAGTAATTTAGCCCAAGTAGTATCCACCTAGCACATATGGGCTCTCCACAAGAAGTCTTTGCTATTCTAGTTCTGACACTCAGAGTCACCCAGGTGTGGTGACACAGCTGTCCAACTAAGGAGGGAGACAGAGCCATATGAGTAGCTTGAATGTTCTCAGAATCTGAAGCCTAAGATATGCACAACTCAGGTTTACTGCCCAGAACATGAACCTGCAAGAGAGTGATTGCAAAGAACCTCAAGAGACGCTGGTGCTAACGGGTATATGATTGTGGTGGTTATCTCATGGGCATCTATACACAGTATCCAAACATCAATAGGTGCTGGTTGTGAATCAGTTCCTTCTTAGTAAAGCCATGGTAGAGAAGAGTATTACATTGGCTATAATGTAGCACCTTAATTTTTAACTGGAAATTGTTTGAAGTATGGCTTCTTTGTGTTTGTTTCTTTTTTCAGGACTGGGAATTGAATCTATGACCTGGTGCCTTCTGGGCAAGTGCCCTACCACTAAGAAATAACTCAAGCCCTTCTATTTTGAACAAAATAAAGGTCTCTCTTTTTTTTTTTTTTTTCTTTTTTTAATTAAACCTTTAGGATGTGGAACCACCCAAAATTTCAAGCGCAAAATCTATTTCTATCAAGCAAGAGCCCAAAGCATCATCTAGTCTCCCTTCCAGCAGTAGTAATGGCAAAGTCCTCGCAACTGAAAAGATAAAGAAAGAAGCTGAAAAGAGACCTGCTGATAAAGTAAGGTTCGCCCCTTTCCACAGGCAGAAAGAACGCCGTGCATCTACTTAATGTGGCAGTGGGTATAGTCATACAACGATTATTCTGTAAATTTATTTTGCTAGCTGGAGATGTTAAAAAAAAAATGAGTAAAATCTATAAGCATGTGTTTAACTTGTACTTGAGATGGTTGTCATACAGACCTTAAATCCATAACTCTGGCTGCAATAGTTGTTGAGAAGGAAAACTAAAAGAATCCAGAGGTGATTAAACTCAAACTCTGTTATGTGATGGCAACCATCACCATAATTAAAATGGGATTTTTTGCACATGTATGTGTATAGTGTGTGTTCCTATGTCTGTGTGTGTTAATGTGTATGTATACGCATGCGTGCATGTGTGTGTAGATGCTCAAAGTCAACACTGGATGTGGCACTCAATTACTCTCTTCTTTATTTACTGAGGCTGGGTGTCTCGCTGATGCCCCAGCTCACTGATTCCAGATAATGTAGTTAGCTGGGATTACAGGCCACCTCCATGCCTGCTCTTATGTGTATTCTAGGGTCGAATACTGGTCCTTTATTCTTGCACAGCAAGCTTATTCAGGGAGCCTTATCCCCAGCCCTAAAGACTTTTGGTTATTTTGTTATTGGTGGTGGTAGTGGTGTTTTAAATAGCAATATTTGTAATACTGTTTTTTTTTTTCAAGTCCAACTTCTTGAATTAAAGAAAAAAGATAGTATATATAATACAAAGCAGAATATAGATACTTATACTATTCTGATTTATTCATATCTCACTAGTTTCTTGTAATATACTGATTATAATTTTAATTCTTTTTTCAATTTAATTTTTTTGCAAATTTCATATGTGAGTTCTCTATTTACATTATTTCTACCTCTTCCCTTCTCCTCTCCTATTCCTCCCACAACTTCAACTCAAATTATAGTTAAGATTCTTCAACAGGTCTTCAAAGAGTATAGCTCTCCCTGTCTGTGTGAAAATGTCTATAAAACAGACTTGGTCATATATTGTCCCTCTTTCTCTCAATGATTTAGAATTTATGCCATGTTACTTTCAGGATCATTCATCTTTGGGTTCTTTTTGTAGATGAAAGATGTTACCGAAGGAGTTGATATTCCAAAGAAACCTAGATTGGAGAAACCAGAGACACGGTCTTCTCCCATTACTGTCCAAACCAGCAAAGATTTAGCTATGGCTGACCTCTCCAGCTTTGAAGAGACTAGTGCTGACGATTTTGCCATGGAAATGGGCTTGGCCTGTGTTGTTTGTAGGTGAGTTGCACCCCCGCACAGAGTACAGATTGTGTTATTTCTGTTGAAGGAGCCATCTCTTCCTACTCTGTTTATCACTAACTACCCTTTACCTCCTCCCCCATCATAGACTCTACTAGGAATTTTCTGGGATTTTTGGGGGGTGCTGGGGAATAAAGAACAAGTAAGTAAAACACACCACTTTAACACCTTGAAAATTGTCAGATAGTTTCTCTTTCTGACCAAGTGTTTTCAGTCTGTTATGTTGTATTAACCCTGCCTGCATTTTTATGTTCTAGAGGGAAGTGACTATGCGTCTTTTTTAAGTGAGGGGGAATCCATCAGGAACCTCAGTTCCATCTTTCTTTTTAAACTGTCTTCGTTGCTTTTTCTTTCTTTCTGAATGCTGATGGCACCTAAAAAGAAACTGATACATGTCATTTCTGGAAACACCATTACATATTTTTGTAAGAATAGTGGAAGTGAATGTATGCTATCCTGACTGACATTTTAAAACTTGAATGCATAAGTATGGAAGCAGATGATTTAGTAGAAGATAAACTGTCTTCTACTAGTATTTTGTGCTTAGTAGAAGATACTTTGAGTTTGGGGCGGGGGTTGTTTTTTATTTTTTTCAGAAATAACTAAATTTGAATATGTTCAGGTAAAGGGCTGATGTTCAATTATTAATAGCTTTCATTGCTATTTATTGCTTAATGTAAAAAAGATTTTTGTGGCTATTCTAAATAATGTTAACTTCTAATATATTGCAACTAAGAAAATAGAAGATTTTTGTGAGCCTTATAGAAAATGGGTTGATATAGTTCTGAGTAAAATCACTTGTTTCCACATATATTGCATATTTTACCCCTAATCTGCTATGAAGTTAGCATCTTGTAAATGAATATTATAAAAGTACTAATGAGGAGAGACCTGGTGACTCTATTATCTTTTGTAGGACACTTAGTATAATATGTTAAGCCTGTGATGATTCCTTTCTTGTACTTTTGGAATGAGTATTTTTTGTTTGTTGTTTGTTTGTTTGTTTGTTTGTTTGATACACCCACTACTACATCCTGTTCAGATTAATATACATCGATCTGATATATACCAAACATCTTGTATGCACAGTACATAAATGACTAGAGCAGGTCCTCACCTTTAGATAACTTTTGTTTTCTAATTTTTTCCCCCAAACAAGTTTTACAAGACAGGCTCTCACTGTAGCCCAGGCTGGTCTGGAACACACTCTATAGCTCAAGCAATCCTTAAACTCACAGTAATGTCCTTTTCTCAGTAATGTGTGTGCTGTAGTTACAATGAGCCTCCATACTCAGCTTTCCTAACTTATTAATGATGAAGACTGAATAATACGTAGCTATCTCACAAAAGAATTCCGTGGAGATGCTAAGGAAGTGCTGTCAGTAGTCTAGGAGCCTACCACCTTTAAGAGATAGAAACAGATTGCAATGTTAAGTTACTAAAAATATAACTAAACTTAATTGAAATGTAACTAAGCACAACCTATCACAAATAAAGGTCTTGTGTAGGCTTTGTATTAGTGTTGGTTATTTCCTTATTAATGATTTAAATGATTATTATTTTTTCCCTGGGATTCTTTTCCTTTAACATAATAAACTTTACCAGAAGAATGTGCAAACAACTTTAAATTGTATGTTGGAGAAACTACTGTGTTTAATCCGATGTTTTTCTTAGACAAATGACAGTGGCATCCGGTAATCAATTAGTAGAATGTCAAGAGTGCCATAACCTCTACCACCAAGATTGCCACAAACCCCAAGTGACAGACAAAGAAGTGAACGACCCTCGCCTGGTGTGGTACTGTGCCCGGTGCACCAGACAAATGAAGAGAATGGTAAGAGCCATACTTCACATTTTAACCAGCATCTGATGGTCTGTGTCGATGTCTGACTTTAAAATGAAAGTTAGGACATTTACCATACTGAGGAAAAAAATTACTTTTGAGTGTTTGCATGTATACTGTTGGTATGGATTTATGTTGCTATGCCAAAAGGCCAGGGCATATTATTGTGTCCTCCTCTAGTCGCCCTTTTGCCTACCCTGATTTAAATAACCAGGAGTGAAGACACAAAATAAAAATATTTTCATAAGCATGACACTAATTACATTTTATAATACTATGCAGCGTAAGTGGTGAAACACAAAGCCCCAGTCTTCATTGAGTTATTAAAAACAAACAAACAAACAAACAAAACATAGAAATCTAATCCTGAGTGAGTAGAAATCACCAGATTCACAAATGTGCAGAGACCTGTGGCTGTCTGTGTCATAGTTTCTAGATCCTCTAGCCTTTCCCTCTCATTGACAGTGATCAGCATCATTAAGATAACTGCTTATATTGAAGAGTTCTGTAATTTTATTAATTTAAAAAATAGATAAATTAATTTTATTTCTTAAGTCCTAAAGAAATCAAGAAGTTGCCATCTACTGACAATTTGTCATCTCTTCCCCAAGTGTCCCTGTAATGAATATGTTTTCCCTGCCAGTCAGTTCCATGTCCACGCCAGCCCCAAATAACACACAGAGACACTGTATCAGATATAAATGCTGTTGGCCAGTTACTAATTTCTTATTGGCTAGCTCTGTCTTAATGATTAACCCATTTCTATTAATCTAAGTATTTCCACGTGGTCTCATCTTACCAGAGAGCTAGGCTGGTGTCCTGCTCTCTCCAGTCTCCCCATGCTGACTCTCCTTACTACTTCCTCTTTCCTCGTCTCCTAGTCCCTCCTATCTTCCTTTCCTATTGGCCAACAGTGCTTTATTCATTAACCAATACAAGAAACATATTTACAGAATGACATCTCTTTTCTGTCTAAAATAAAAAGAATGGTTTTAACCTTAACATAGCAAAATATATCACACAACAGTTATCAAATAAGAATCACAATTAACAATATTTAGTCCATTAACATTTAGTAAGACGTAAAGAAAATATTCTATCATCTATCCTATCTTTGTGAGTCTAAAATCCTATATGTAACTTATCTTTAATCCTAACTAAGGAAAACTATAACCATAACTGTCTGTCTTCAACTCCTTCAAAGACCACAGAAGGATAATATGTAAACTCTAGAAGTGACAGAGACAACTCACCTGGTCAGTCACCCAACGTTCTTCTGTATAGTTCCATCTTCAACCCATAGGCCATAGTGTGTCTGGCAGACTCCTCAGTAAGGCAGGAAACTTTAAACTGTCCGTCTGTGTTGGCAGTTTGTCAGTCACTTTTCTCTGTGTCCTGCAGAATGTCTGGCAGACTCTTCCATGAAGCAGGAATCCTGTAGCAATATCCATCTTGTATCAGCAGTCACTTTTCTGTGGGTCCTGCATGTCCAGTTTATACAGCCTAAAGTCAAACAGTCCAGACAAGAGCAGTATCTTGCCCAAATGGCTAGTCTTGCCATGTTGGAAGCAAACTCCATAACGAGTTTCTTTGATGTCCATCTTCCTTCCTGACTCAGGTAGTGTTACCAGGAGCAGTTGTGCCTCACTGTCAAGAAAATCCCTAACCCATTTTAAATGCCATATTCTGTAGGTCTTTGAAAGGTTTGAAGAATGCCTGTTCATTTCAAATACATCTCTGTATATCTAGAAATCCTAACTAACTTAACTCTTAAGTTTTCACTATCATAGGTAATTATCTATAATCTGTGTTAAACTATACATTACATTCTAAATGAGCTATATAAACAAGAGGAAAAATACCTAAACAAGAGGAGAAATATACATATCACAAAATTGACCTTAAATTGTATCAATAAATGAAAATCCATTCCAAAACAAAGTATTCATTTGCATACCATAATCCCCTTTTTACCTTTAAACGGAGATTGGTTGTGATCATTAACCATTTATAACCAACCCCATTTAAATGAAGACAAACATTTATAAATAATATTTGGGGATTTGGGTGTTGTTCTTTCCAAACTACTTCCTGCTGGTAGGGGGTGCTGTCATGGGGATCCTAAAAAAGACACAGAAATCTTGGCAGTAGTCTGCAAGGCTGCTTTATCCAAGCTGTTTTGAATGTTGGATCACCTGGGACTCTGTTTCAGGGGGTCTGTCTTGATCAAACCATATAAGTCTGGAAAGAATCCACAGCTTTTCATTTTCTGTGGAAACAAAATTAGAAATCCTTTTCCCCAGTAACTTGTCCTTAGACTTAAATTTTGGAGTGAAAGCATTTTTAAAATATATAAATTGAATTAATCCAACAGCATGTCTTTTATCAGTTGTTGTTATTTCCTCAGCAGTAAAACAATTTAAAGATAACAGAACAGCGTACAATATCCAAAGTTTCTCTGTGCTTTCCATCTTGACGTGGCTTTTTTTTTTTTTTTTTTTTTTTACTCTATTTCTTTTACTTTTATTTTTACATATTTTGAGACAGGGTTTCTCTGTGTAACTTTTATTTGTCCTGGAATTCACTCTGTATACCAGGTTTACTTTGAAATCACAGAGATCTGTTTGTCTCTGTCTCCCGAGTGCTGGGATTAAAGGCGTGTGCCACCACACCCAGCCACACTCTGTCTTTTAAAACCATTTTATTCTTTTTCTCTACCATGCCTATGTATATTTTAAAACACACTGTAAACCTTTAGTGTTTTTTTTTTTTTTTTTAATGTGAATCTGTCTTTACTGTACATCTTTATCTTTTTCCTGGCCATGGGTCTTTTATCTGCTCAACAACAACATTGCTAAAATGAAAGCCACAGTTGTTTTAGCTGTGGTCTATCCAAGATGGCAGCGGCTATTTTACCGCCAGTACTGGGAGCTGTGCTCACTGTACACACCATTCAGTTGTTAGTAGAGCTCTTTAAAAGCCTTGCGGATTTTGTTTGTTTGTTTTTTGGTTTTGTTTTATTTTTGTTTTGTTTTTTTTGTTTTTGTTTTTGGTTTTTTTTTTTTTTTTTTTTTTTGCCGCTTATGCTGAGTGGGGATACCTCCCTAATCTACAAATGTCTCATTACTTCTATTTCAATCGCCTTGTGAGAGGTCTGTTTTTCCCTTTGATCTGGTTTGCTCTTTATAATGCTTAGATTTATTCATCTAGAATAGTTACTTAACTTTACTGCTATTTCTCAGTGGCTTTCAGTTCCTTCCAAAGTGAAGGTGTAGTGTTCAGATGATGAGGTGCACACACATAAACGTATGTACATGGTCCCTCTGCCTTCGCCCCATGTCTGCCTTTTAAGTCATCTTTTCCTGCCTCGCCGTGCTCAAGAGGAATGCTGCCTACTGGCTTCCTTCTCCTTCCAGTTCAGCAACTATCTTTCCTATACAGCCCAGGCCCTCCCCCTGGCTGGGCCCTCCCATATCAATCATTCATCAATAGGATCTTTCACAGACTCTACCACAGGCTATTCTGATCTGAGAACTTCTCAGTTGAAGTTCCCCTTTCCCAGGTGACTCCAGGTTGTGTCAAATTGACAGTAACCAGCACAGTAATTACGTTTTATTTTATTTTTATTGTGGTCCTGGGGATCAAAGCCAGGTCCTTGCATATGCTAGGTAATAGCAACTATTATTATCAGCACTTAACATTATGAGATCTTAGACTGAACTCTTACATAATCACAATACATCCCCATAAACACACCTTTGAAACAGATGGTGCTGCCACCGTTCTGCGGGTGAAAGGAATGGGGCTCTTAGGCATTTATGTCCCACCTGCAGTAATACAGCTGCAGAAGTAATGGGCAGGGTCTCAACCCCTGTTCTCTTTGAAAGAAAAACTGTTTCAGCCATTGCTCCATACCACGTATATACCTAGGATTGTTCCGACGCTAAACACTAAGAATCTGAAAAATGATTAAAATTATCAAGAGAATTTAGCTTTGTCTTAAAAGTAGTTACTGGTCAAAATAAAACTGAAAATGTTTGTGGAGATTTGGGGGAAAAAAATTCTCCTTAAATAGCATGGAAACTTGCATTCATACTCTTCTCCCAAGGATTTAATTAACTAGTATGAAAAACCTCAAAGGTTTATTATTTATTCATGAACAATTCTTCCCTTCTTACTCAGTGTTTAAAACTTTGTAAATTATCTGAGCTGTTTTTAACCCACTTTTAGTACCTTAAAAGCTTATAATACCAGAACCCTAAAAAGAAAATAATTCTTTGGTTGACCATAAAAAGAAAGGAAAGAAAGTGCATGCATTTCAAAATGAGTGGCGCTAACTGCATGCATTAGTGATTACCTGTCCCCGCCCCTGTTACCATGAACTCATTCTCTGTGCATTCCACCTACTCGGATTAAAAATGCTTTTTGGTGGAATAGGGGCATGAAGGCGTCAGTACAAAGCATGTACAGGCTAGTTTCCCCTGCTATTATTTCTAAAGCAATTCAATACATTGCTGCTGCTTACATGACATTTACATTTAGTGACCTGGAGATGAGTTACTGTCTACAGAGGTCTTCAATAGGTTATCTCTAAATACCATATTTCCCCATTAATGCTTTAGATGGAACCATGGGGCCTTATAGACTAGGCAAGTATGTTTGTATCTGAGCTGTACCTCTCAATCTTTAGGGGTATTTTGTCTGGTGTGTGTGTGTGTGTGTGTGTGTGTGTGTGTGTGTGTGTGTATGAGAGAGAGGACAACTTTTTGGAGGGTCATTTTGTTTTAGTGAGAGAGAGAACAGCTTTGTGGAGGTGGGTCATTTTCCCCCTTTCACCTGTCCCTGGCTTTCAGGAATTGAACTCAGAACACGAGGCTTGTACAACAAGCTTCTTAACCCAATGAGTGCACAACCCATAGAGGGTTTGGGGGTTCTTTTGTTTGTTTGTTTGTTTTTTCTGCTTGCTTGCTTGCTTTTTGAGACAGGATATCTGTATGTAGCCCTAGCTGCCCTCAAACTCCCAGCCATGTGTTTCTATCTCCCAAGTTCTGGGGTTAAAAGGATATGCCACCACACCTGGTCAACCCGTAAGTTTTTAAGGCAAAGTCTCTATGTATTAATCAGACTGGCTTTGAACTTGTTTGATAGCCCAGGCTGCCCCCCAAACATCGGAGGTTCTGGATCTAGTGTTGCATGGATAACGAAGGGTAGATGTTCCATAGTTTGTGATTTTCCTTTAATGAAAACCATTAGTGTTCACAAACTAATAAAATCTGTAAAACTGTATGTTGATAATTGTTTTTCTACAGGCTCTATTTTTCAGTATCATCACATTTTTTAAAGAAATATTACTATCATTCATTCAGTAACTTTCGTTCTTTAATAAATTTTTAAATTTTGTTACTCAGTACAGATTTTGTATATAATTTTTCTCTGATTTTCCTAGGCTCAGAAAACTCAGAAGCCCCCACAGAAACCAGCTCCCACTGTTGTTTCTGTGGCCCCAGCTGTCAAGGATCCACTAGTTAAGAAACCAGAAACCAAACTTAAGCAGGAGACAGCCTTCCTAGCGTTCAAGAGAGCCGAAGTTAAGGTAAATCGTGTTTCTTTTCATTTACATTAAGTGTCGGTCTGGCTGACTAAAAGGTAGTCTCTTGGTAAAAGTTTGATGAGAAAATTTATGATTTGAATGACTGATGTTCAACGTGAAGGCTGCCTGTCATTAATACGCTAGGAGGGAGCATTTATATCAGAAATTGACTTTCTGCACTGAAATACAAGACATTGCTAGGCTTCCCAAGTTTGTCCTATTTCACATCTTGCATCCTGATTGTGCTCTGAACCATCTTCACTCCCTGGAGCAACACAGGTCGCAGCTGTCCTTAAAGTCAAGACTTCAACACACAGGCCTTGCTTTCTTGTTTATCTTTCATCGAGCATTGATCTTTTTAGTTGGTGAGTTTTGATGAAGCATCACATAGCCTTATGGTAGATGGTTTGATGTTTGATGGAAAGAAAAAGGAAAAAGACCTTTCGAAACTGAACACCAGAGGAATTTGTGTTTTATAAGATGGTTTCCTAATCAGGACATCATGAGATAAAGATGATGCTATTATAAAAACGTGTGGTTTTTCAGAACGTGTGAACAGAAATTTTACCTTCTCACCAAATAAAGGCCCCACAGCACTCTTACTTTATCGATTTCCAGTGGTTAAAAGTGCTTATATACAGACACTGTTGAACCTTGTAAGAGCTAATGGTGTTTTAGCCAGCTATTTCCTAATAGTTTAATCCTCAAACAAATAGATATTCTAAGTATTATATTACCATTTTTATATATTGTGTATTCCCTTTTAACACAGGGTAGTCCTGTGTCCGCCTTCACCTCTGAGTGCTCTTTGAGACCCTTGCAAATTCTCCCAATATGAAGATAGACAGTGTTTATACAACAGTTGGTTCAAAATTAATTTGAACAAAGAGCCTCTTCCCTAATGTGAAATTGAACAAAAATCATCCTATATGCTGAAAACAGTCACTTACATGCATCTCACTAGAGGCTGAAATGTTAGTCTTACAATCCTCTGGGAGCATTTTCAGACTGCCCCAGAATGCCACAGTGCCGACCAGGAGGTAGCTGTCAGTCATCCGTATGAAGGTAGGGTTCTGTTACTGTAGCTTCAATGGAAACACATGTGAAACTGCATTTGTGAGGTCTTTTTAGTGTATGTATTGTAGTGCGGTAAATGTTCAGATTTCTGTGGCAACTTGGGTATTTTAAATGGCTTCAGGACTTGTGTATAGGTGTTTCCTTTAACATGTTCACTGTACATAACTATCGATTGAATCTTTGACTTGGGTACTTTTTCCTGAATGTCTTGATTGCAAATAGTTTTGTGCATTAAAAATAGATCCCATTTTGATGTGTTATGAGCTAGGTGATACTTTTGGGGATAGTAAATGTGACTCAAAGAGCTAAGTCTGATTCTCCACTATGATGTGTGACTGAATCTATAGCCAGCTCCTCAAAAGAGTTTCATGTATTTTCTTTGAAATCATTAAGACAGCATGGCATTCAGGAACCATGTACAAGCCATGTAGCATCTTCCCTGACTATAGAAACTTCCATGTGTTTCTTCAGTTCACCTTTGTAGGGACTTAACTTTGATGCATTGTCCAGGTTTCCCACATTATCGCTTTTTATATATGACTGAGTGTTTACATGCAAAGATATTATACACGTATTGACTAACGTAAGATTTATCTCTTTCTCCTTAGCCACCCACAGTTATTTCAGGAAATTCATCTGGGAACAACGTGTCCTCTTCAGTAACTAGTGGCCTAACTGGATGGGCAGCTTTTGCAGCCAAAACGTCTTCAGCTGGTCCATCAACAGCAAAACTGAGTTCAGCAACACAAAACAGTGGTGGAAAGCCCACTGCCTCATCGGCTAGCCAGAAGCCTGTGGGTTTGACTAGTCTGGCAACATCGTCCAAGGGTGGAATAGGTTCCAAAATAGGTTCTGGTAACAGCTCTTCCCCTTCTGTCCCACTAAAGCCACTTCCACCTCTGACCTTAGGCAAGACGGGCCTGAGTCGCTCAGTTAGCTGTGATAATGTCAGCAAAGTGGGTCTCCCCAGTCCTAGCAGTCTGGTCCCTGGAGGCAGTGGGCAGCCGAGTGGGAATGGGAATAGTGCTACGTCAGGGCCTGGTGGAAGTACCACAAGCAAAACCACATCAGAGCCCAGCAGCAGCCCCTCCGCATCACTTAAAGGTCCAACCTCACAGGAGTCACAGCTCAACGCTATGAAGCGATTACAGATGGTCAAGAAGAAAGCTGCCCAGAAGAAACTCAAGAAGTAACGTGACCGAATAGATTTTTATATCATATCGCTCTGAAGATTAAAAAAAGATCCTTATTAAGACAAAAGATATAATATACTGTAACTTAATAAAAAATCTTGGTAATCAAATCTCTGTTGTTCGTTCCATTAATGTGATAATATTATTTAGCCAAACTCAGAATAATTTTTTTCAGTCTGCTTAGCATTTTTATTGCAATAACTTCCATGAAGTGTGAAAATAGTGATTTTAATGACTGATTTATGAAGAGAACTTCAGGAGATTGATGGCATATGCAGACGTAAAGAAATGGTTCACCTGGCAAAATACCCCCAAGATTTAAATCTCCAGTAAGAAAGTACCTTTTGGGCGACAGGGATGACTCAATATAATGTTTTATAATTGGCTCTCTGCCTTATGGGGAAATCTCTCCCTCCCTCCTGTGAACTCCAGCCATAATGCAACCCTACATGGGGTGGCTCAAGTCATTGCCTTGCAAGTCAATGAGTTAGTCGGCCATCAGTTTACCTATATATCCCAACAAAGAATAGAATGCTCTCAGTATCAGACCAATAAATGTATCATAGCAAAACGCAGCATTCTCTTCACAGTCAATGAATACCTACCTCATCTTTTCCTGAAACTGAATCTTGTAGTTCCCTATATTCACTGAATAGAATTGTTTTATCACCCTTGATGTCTGCTACAAAACCTCATCTCAAAACATCTTCCTTTGTCCCTCAGTTTCCTAACATCATTATTCTAAAAGAAATTGATAAATAGTCTTTGTAAAGATAAAACTTTTAAGCTTGGTCTCTTCCTATGGAAAGACTTTAAACTACTGCATTAAAAATTGACACTAATTTATTCATAAGTTAGAATCCAATGCTGAAATAAGCCCATTATTTGGAGATGGAATCAGTATTTACCTGTTTTAATTTTTGCCTGTAGTTTTTTTTTTTTTTTTAAGAAACACCTTTCTGTTGATGAACATTGTTTTGATATAAACAACTCCAAATCCCCTTTATAAAGAGTTCAAAAAAGTTTAGTTTATAGTTCAAATGCAGTTTTGGCTTAACAATATCATGTAATATGAATTTATGTCAACAGTTATAGTTACTGTAATTCACTACCTTGAAGACATCAGAGAAGTGATGCCCAATACAGTCTACATGTTAGCATTTGAAGTGAAAGTTTTTACCCCATCACAGAAAGTGTGCTGGAGTTGAGAGAAGCAATTATTTTGATTTTTGTGGCATTTCTTGGAAATTTCAATGAGTTTAGGAAGTTATTTATCTTTCAGTGAATATGATTCTTTGTATAGGTAGTGTGTCTGTAAGTGTGTAAAGGACTGAACTCATTTTGGTATTTTTTAAACATATATAGATATATGTATATATATATATATATGTTTGAAAAATATCATATATACATATATATATGATATTAGAATTTATCTCAACTAGCTCTTAGGCCTTTTTTTCCCCTCACAAAATGTGTTATAAGAAGCAGTTATGAAAGTAGCAATATATGTTTTTATTTGATTATGTATAACACAACAAGTATTTCTTGCACTCATGGTATGTGAGGGGGGAAAACTTGTTTTTCCTTGAATAGCACTGAAATCTGCAGCTCCCTGTTGGCTCAGTGAATGGTGGACAAATGAGTGGCTGTCTCAGTTTTCTCTTCTACTGTGATAAAGTATCTAGCAAAGGCAACTTAAGGGATAAAGGGTTTATTTTGGCTCTCAGTTTCCAAGGGATAGAATCCATGGTGACGCTGAAGGCCAGACATAGAAGCTTGAGTCTAGTTGATCAGGTTGTCTCAGCAGACAAGAAACAGGAACAAGAAGTACAGTGCGGCCACTGCATGTCAAACCCCCAATGACATGGTCCCTCCTGCAAGTCTCAACCTCCTATAGATGCCATAACTTTCCCTAAAGCACCACCAGATGGCAACAAAATGATCAAACACGAGAGCTGATGGGAGACATGGCACATTCAAACCACAGCAGCAAGTGTTGTAGGTTTTAGGACTGACGATTCAAACTGCATTTTGGTCAGTATCCGTTTTCTTTTCTTCATGTTGTACTTTATGAGATTAACCATAGGATTTATTCACTTAGAGAAGAAATGTCACTGAAATAATAATAGTCATAAGATGAAATGACTTCAACCCTTTTGTGTTAGCTTCCTCCTTTGCTAAATTTTGGGTTGTTTTGTTTGCCATGACAGGGTTTCTCTGGGTAGCCCTAGCTGTCCTGGAACTCACTTTGTAGACCAGGCCTCTGCCTCTTGAGTCCTGGGATTAAAGATGTATGCCACCACCGCCCAACCCACCCAAGTTTCCTGCTGTATAAAACACAATTCAGATGAGCTAAAACAGGAGACAACTAATACAGACGGTCCCAGGTTTATCATGCTGTATTTTGTTTTGTTTGATTTTTCAGCAGTGTAAATGTGATATTTCTAGTTATCTTCCTGGGCCAGTCATACACTGTATAATACTCTTCCATTTATGGGCATGGCCAGCAGATTGTAGCTTGCAGATATTCATGTGATCATGCCAACAAGCAACTGTAGTTGCTTGCAACTCTCCATGTAGTGCCCACTTGCTGAACTCTAATGGTAAGTAGGTCAGCATATTTTAAACCCATGTGTGTCAGGATGTAACTCCACTACAAGTCAAAGCACATCTATATTTAAAAGTTAGATGGTTCCAATTCTTAACAATGGTGTGGTAGTAGTTTTATTAGTTACAAATTATAAATTGTCATAACCACAAATTTCACAGGAAACATCACTTTGAAATTTTATCAGTACAATAATTATAAAAAAAAATCACAAGAAATTAGAAATGTGATGGATACATTCAGATGCCTTAGTGGAGGTTTAAACAAAGCAAAACTAATTTAGTAAGAATATAGTCCCAAGATTTCTAACCAAGAATATCTCCAGTCTTGTCTTTTCTAAAGTATTGAGTTGTTTTTCAAAATATTCAAATGTATCTGCCTCCAACAGTAGCTATCTAACCACATCTCAGTTTGAGATCCAGGAGCTCTGAGGAAAAGTAGTATGTACTGAAGTAGCTTTATAGATCACATATAATTTAGTGATGAGTTTTTATATCTGTGTGTATATAGAGAGGTAAACAACTACAAAACGAGACTTGCAAAGAGTTGCATCCTTTAAAAAGGATCTGTTCCTACAGAATTTCAAGTCCAGAGTCTGTCTAGCAAGTGAACTATAACCACATCCTCATGACCAGGATGTAAATGTGTAAGTTCGTTCAGTTTGAGTTTTGTGAGATCTGAATGTGGGTCTGAGATCACTAGTTAGCAGTGCAGAGGGTATATTTGGAAGCTATGGTTACTAGCAACAACTTAACAGGGTTTTTACGTCTTAACATTTTCTCCTCTTATTCACACAGTTGTGTGAGGTTAATGTGGTAGAGAAAAAAACCCAAGAAGCAAATAGAAAAATCCAAGAGCTTTTAATTCCATGATTCAGTCACTGAAACACTCATTTTTGTAAATCACCCAAACTATGTTCATCCCAAATAGCATCAGGCATTTAAAAAGCAATTTCTCAAAATCTGAGTTATATTTTTGAATTATTGTCTATTTAACATCTGTCACTCATTGCTTCATTACTGTGACTAACCGTGTATCTATCTCTCTCTGTTTCTACCCACCCTTCAAATTCAAGATATTTTTCTGAAGTATAAAGAAAGTTCCAATAGTAACTTTGTGACTTTTTCCTGATTCCACACCAATAATAATTTTATCTTACCAGATGTACATTTTATACTCATTATACTTTATTACTTTATTAGTAATTTAGAACATGTGCATTTCAAAATAAAGATGCACATATTTTTATTTATCTTAAAAATAAAAATAACTACAAAAGATTCCTCTTCATCTTGGTAGAATATAATTTCCCACTTCAGAGGATCCTATTCTGTACAATAAATATTAATTTTAAAAGGAATTATAATAAAAATAGCTTGCCTGGTTGTAATTATACTGATGCAACCAGCAATTTCTTTTAAACTGTTTAAATGTAAACATCCTATAAACAGTCTTGCAAATTTCCTAAAGTAAGTGGGAAATGAAAGCATTATGTAAGTTTTCAGAGCTCACTTAACAGTAGGGTGCTCATCATGCTAGGAAAGTTGCAGTCACTGGCTTCATTAACAGATCTTTCTCTGGAGTTAACTGACATTGATTGTCCTGATGTAGATTTTCAACAGTCAGACACTTGTTGACCTACACCAGTAGACGAAGCTTCTCCAACTAATCACTGATTTCAGCCAGAAAAGCACACCTTTTGTTATATATGTGTGTGAAGTTCAGTGTTACATACAGTTGTTCAGGTACATGCTGCCGTGCACAAATTAAATTTCTTTGGATATTGTCATAATATCCTTATGTAGCAACTTTGGATTTCTTTTTTTTTTAACTTTAGGCAAACAAATTTATGTTTTAAAATTGAATTCAAAGGGCAATTAAAACTTTGAACTATCTAATATTTTTAGAAAACATGCAAATGCAATGTTAGGAAAATTTTATAAAGCTATTTTAACAAATTTAGTAGTAGTATAAACTTTACTTTATATAAAGGAGGAGGGTATGATATTCAGTCAGCTACACTAGAAGTAGAACTCCTTATTTTGCTATAGGTGTTGCTCAATAATAATTATAATATATGTATATCAAATGGATCCAATCTTTCAAAGTAAGAAATCTTAAATGTGTCGTTAGGATTTTATGGGCAATTATAAGCTATATTAATAATGGGTAACCACTGAAGTCAAACAAAATTAGAAGTCTCCCTGTCACATGATCCTCTAAACACACTCTGCTTATTGCTAGTGGTCATCATGGTTTTAGTTCTATAAATAGGACTGTCCTCATTAGAATGTAAACTTTACATGGCCGGGCACTGCATTAATTTGAAATGTGCTAAGAGTCTCAAATCTACTAGAGCTCCTGATATACAGTAGGTATTTAGCAATGTTGACCTAGTATGCACATACCAGGCAGTTTGTTCTTCATAGAACTTTTCCCTTTAGAGTTGTGTCACCCATCTGTTTTCATTTCCTTCTTCTTGTGAGCACTCTACCTGGTTCATCTCATGATGGTGTCTGTCCCACTTTGACTATTTAGATCCAATTACATATCTCGACTGAATGAATATGCCTAAAGTTCTGGGGGACAGTTAGTTCTCTGAGCAGTACCCAAATTAAAGCACAGTGCCCTGGGCATGGTGTTAGAGCTAATACAATCCGCAGTGCCTTGTCTGCATAAAAACTGCCCACTGAAGTGTTTACATCCTGACTCTGAAGTGGGATGGATGCACAGTCCTCCTGCATCTCCAGATCACTGAGTGACCTGAAATGTTCCCTCATTAAAGCTTCATCAGTAATCATGGAGGACAGCTTTGAAACAATTCTACTTCCTAACATGCTTAATCACAACAATAAAAGAATTAGTAATAAATCTGGATGCTTCATTTTTCTCTCCTCCTGGCTCACAGGGAAGTTTTTGGAGGTTCTTAATTTTGAAAAGCTTCTAAATATTGAATTATGGATCAGAGAAAAGCATGATTTCCTTCAGGTCCGTGATTTACATTGCTATTTTGCATTCAAGGAGAATGAATGGTGTAGTCATTAGGTACAGGGACCTTGGAATCACGCTGCCCGTGTTTGACCCACCTCCATCACTTGCTGGCAATGTTTACTCTTTATGTTACACTAATATATACATATATATATACACACATATATATATAATTTAAAGCAATGTCAATCATTTAGTACACTTTTAGCAAGTTTCGGATATTATCAATATGTTTCCCTTTCAATTAAAAACATATTAAAATGGAGCCCCATATTAAAGACTTCTAATTGGCTGTTAATCATTTTTATATGTAATTAGTTTATTCTGTGACTTATGCATATTTGTATAATCTGTAATATACTCATCATGTATAAACCACAGAATATGTATTATGTTTGCATGTAAACATGTGTATGTGCAAATAAGAAATGTAAAAAAATGTGTTTAAGGCAAAGTACAGTAAAAAATATTACAATAAAGTGAAAAACCTTATTCTACGATCTACTCTTTGGTGATGATAAACAAAACTGTATCTTTTCAAAAAGATTGCTACCTTTAAATATGTAGCTAGAGCTTAGGCTGTTAACTCTGATGTTTCTGTTGGCAATATCTCCACCAACAATTATTCTTTATGTATCATAAAATCATCCTATTTGGAAGCAAGGTTTTCCTTAAAACATGATACACTGTAAGTGTATATAGTGTCTGGTTTGAATTTCCCTGTCTGTTTTATGAGGTAGTCAATAAGCAACTTGCCAGGAGATGAGTGTCATTTTTTGCTTATTTTCTTAAGCATATGTCATCTTTCCAAGGTAGTTAGCTGGCACATACCCCTTCTGGCCTTGTGCTTCAGCTAGCCACCACTCTTTATTCCCACTTAGGTCACAAAATCTAAGTATGTGGACTCTCTGGTACTCTTGAAGGCTGAGCTCATGGTCGCTCCGTGCTTGGAAAGCATGGACTGCATAGAAAATCTAGACAAAAAAAAAAATAAATAAATAAAAACGTTATTGGAACCAGAACCTTAAACTTTGGAGAAACTTAACAATTTTTTACCCTATTAGAACCGATGTTAAGGTGCTCCTAGTTTTTGGTGGTCACGTGGTAAAACTCTTACTGATTGATTTGGTAGGCTATATGCTACCAAATCTGTGGTCGAGAAAAATGGGAATAGACCCTCTTTTACTATTGGAAGGAGCTCTGATTGTGCATGATTGAATGGCAGCTTCTATAAAATGCTTTTTGTCATTAAATCTTTGAATTAGTCTTTAAAGAATCTCTTTCGCAGATGGAAACCCAGAGAGATTGATTCTGTTCATTGACATTTCTGTGTGTAGAGTGAAAATGGGAGGGATGTGGAAATGTGTTGAAGAGTTAGAGAAAATAAATTATACACCCTCATAGTAAGTGAATTTGTAGTCATTAAAATAGGATTTTATGAGAATAACCACACAGAAGATATCCATATTGAATATTATTAAAATGTAAACTTGTAGCTGGAAGATGGCTCAGTGGTTAAGAGTACATGAGCATTTGCAAAGGGCTCAATTTAGGTTCCAGCACACACTTGGGAGTTTTACAACCAGTTGTAGGAACTCAAGTTCCAAGGTCTCCATTGCCCTCTTCTGACTTGGAGGGTAACTGTACTCACAGGTAGCAACACAAAGACACACATGCAAAAGATTAGATGAATAATGTATGCCTAGAATTACTAAATAATTTCGCTGAAAGATATTCCACAGTTACTAGATAAGTTGGAAGACCTCAAATCAGTGTTTAATTCATCTTCCAATAAAATCATGACTGCTAATAAAAATGTTTCCTCACTATAGAAAATTAAGCAATTAACCAACATTTGTTACATTCATTTAATCAAACTTTGCAAAAAAATTATATCAGGAACTATATAAGTCAGCTAAAGCAATAATAAATACAGAAAAGACAAAACAACGAAACCAAGGAACCATCATCGCCAACAATAAGCTACACATACACAGAGAGGTGCATTTGGAAGGAAGTGGCCTTTCATAAGGACGAGTTAATAAAGGAGGTTAGTGTGGCACATCCACAAAGGAGGATGCATGAAAAGTAGTAGACAAAAAGGATGGAAATTTGAGGACTAAAAGATCAAGGTTCTGTGAGAAATGAATTTATGGTACCCAGCTGTAAAAGAGACAGGATGGTGAAAGGGCCAAGATTAGACTGGTTATGTAAATTTTAAACCATCACTTACCTCAATAAAACACTGATTCCACTGACTAGTACCTTAACAACGAGCCTGAGGCATTATTCAAGGAATAGAATCATATTGCTAGGGCCATAAGACACCGCCCCCAACCCAAAATTCTACAGTAATAACGAGGTGAATCTTAGGAAGACGTTAGTAGGTTTTAAAGACAGAGAGTCTTCATGGGTGGGATTGACTTTTGTAAACTCAGAGCAAAACCCTCATCCCTTCTAAGTGACAATCTAGCCAAAATGTGCTACTCGTGAACTACACAGTTGACTTTAGCAGATGCCAAAAAACAATGCCTTGTTCTCAGACTTCCAGACTCTGCAGTTGTGAGGATTTTATTGTTGGTAAGCCATCCAGTATGTGGAAGGTTCATGACAGTCTGAAATGTTCCAAGGTACACCTCTTAACTGGCCATGTATGCCATGATGCACAGTAGTGTTCAAATGTTTACTTAACCTAAAAGGTCTGGATAGCATAAAGAGATTGTGTACATGCAGGAAAATAGATTATTGGAATTGGGTTACTTTGTTTGGAAATAGAGAAGAAAACAGAATGGAGGAGCTATAAATTCTTAAAGAAGTTTCAGCAGTGACAAATACCTTTTTCTGAGCCTATAACAGTTTATGTCACATGGGCTGTATCCTCAACAACCCTCCCAGTTAAGACTTAGAAACATTCGTAATGACAGGGCTACCAGTGCTGCTATGTCACATGTCTTCTAACTCCCAACCCTGTGCTTGATCCCTTGCTTTTAGGATTTTAGGATTCAAACCATTGTTCTAAGAAAGAGATGCACAGTGTATTCTTGGAGAAAGGCTCGGTGGTCCCTCATCTGTCACTACTGTTCTCTAGTTTTAAAAGTGACAATATTGAATAGGTCCACAAGATTAGTGCGGTTAATTTGGTTTGCAAAAGCTTCCAGAAGTGTGACGTGCTAAATTATGGTTCCGGAATAATCTATAAGAGCTGGAGTCAGCAGTGTGGTCATCTTTGCAGTTTGAATCAATAATAAATATGCTTTGCCTGTGCCGGCATGGATTTCTCAGATGGATGAATTAGCTACTGTCCCATCCCTCAACACCTGTGAAGTCTTTCACTTTGGCACAAATTTCCTCAAAGGGAAAATAAAATCTGATTGGATATATTTATTATTGTAATATGTATTTTGTTGGTTTTTTTTTTTTTAATTTTTTTGAGGCAAAGTCTCACTATGCAGTCATTGGCGTGCCTGGAATTCACTATGTAGATCAGGCTCACCTTGAATCCATAGAGATCTGTTTGCCTCTGCCTCTAGAGTATTGGAATTAATAGTGTGTGGCACCATGCCCGTGTTAAAATATATAGTTTAGACAAATATAAATCCTCATGAAATCGTAAGTTTAAAATTACATAACACTTTTAGAATAGCATGACCCAAATTTGTTTCAAACTGGCATTTTCTAGTTCTTACATAACATGCTAAGTAAAGGCATACCTTACATACTTAAAATGGGACTACGTGTGCTTTGAAAGAGGGAGTGGTATCTCTGGTCTTCTAACTCTTTTTGTTTCCTTTGTTGTTAGAAAAAAAATTTAGATGTTTTCAACTTGCATGTATTTGACAGCTGAGTGATTTCTTTATTTTCAAGTCTCAGTCTACATTTTCTAACTTCAAATGTGTGTAAGTTTCTTCCAGAAACATTCATTAAAATTTTATTAATATATATCATAATTACATAGCTCTTTTTTTCCTTGTTATCTGTTAAAATGTTTTACTGAGTGCTCCTTTATACGATACGTTGGCAGCACAGACCAGCTCTCACAGCATTCGAGTTAGACTCACCTACGTCACGACTCACACCCAGATTATTACCCATAAGCCCCATTCTGTTCCCTCTGACACCACTGCCACCTCAGCAGTCTCCCACTCTACATATTTGTGCATTTTGTTTTTCTTCTCTGAATTGTGCAATCTCATTTTGTTGATTTTTATTCTGATTCTCCAATTATGAACAGTAAAATTCATATCATATTTTAATTTTCCTTTCCAAAACTAAAAAGCTTTAAAACCAGTATTTACTGTACTAGTTCCAAAGCCAAAATGATTACACTGCATGGAAAATACTATTCTTTTCTCTCACCCTCTAGAAGCAAGCTTTTATTTTCTTCATTCGATGATTATGTATTTTTATGAACAAGTAGGTTTGCTGGAGGTTTAATAAAAATGTTTCAATTTAAACATGAGGGTTCAGAAAAGCAGGCTTCTTGGGAGACTAAATCACACCTGAGAGCCTGTGTGGGGGTTTCACTGATCCATCTCCCTTTGTAGACATTAGAATAGTCATCTGTAGAGCTTGGATGAGTTGGAAGCTATTGCCGTCAAAGGATGGTTAAGGGGCCAGACTGCACCACAGGTGCCACAGAGCTTCTGACACGGTTATAACTGAGAGGACAGAGGTAGATCACAGGGATGCTGGGAAGTAGGGTAATCTCAGTGTGAACAACTAGTTATGATGGAAAAACAGATTCCAAAGTAAACAAAGAAAAAGCCACCTAAGTGCTATAAATACCTTTATTCCTTGTCCCTCCCCCACCCTGCCCTCCCCTCCCTGTTTTCCTGAAATGGCAATAAAAATGAATGGCACTAAGTAGCATCAATCTTTTGGGAAATGAAAATCAAAACCATCAAGAGACAGCAGGTTATAATATAAACTAGCATTGCCAAGGAAGACCCAACAATCTTCATCCATTCCTGATAAACGTAAAATGTGAATGGGCACTCTGAAAAATGATTTGGCATTTTCTCTAAAAGTAAAACATAAATTTACCATGCCAGGATACAAATCCATTCCTGGATGTCTATTTAGGAGAAGTGAAATCTGTACAGACTCATATATTAATGTCCATAGCACATTATTCACAAGAGCATCAAAACAGATATTGCCAAATATACACTGATTGGCAAATAGTTAACCAAAATGCCATATCTGTTATAAATACTATTAGGCAGTAAAATAGATGCAGTGTGTGTGTGTGTGTGTGTGTGTGTGTGTGTGTGTGTGTATCAAATATACACTGAGAGGGAAAAAATGCCAAAAACAAAGCTTCATATACAATTCCACCTATGTGAAATATACAGAAAAGATGTGATACAGAGACAGAAAATAGATCAATTCCAGAAGCTGGAGATGGGTAAATGCAGGGAGTTCAAATGAATCCAATATATCTTTAGGTCTGAAAGAAATGTTCTAAAATTAGTTTTTACAATTCTGTAATTATAAGTAAAAGTGACTGGATTTTGCACTGAAATTAAGTGAATCCTATGGCATGTAAATACGGCCTAAATAATGCTATTTTTGAAGGGCAGTGTGTCAATCTCTATTAAGATTTTCTATAAAACCTTTGACTCCTCAATATTTTTATTACTATCCTTACACATGTATTTATAAAAGCATACAGAAACAGATGAAGATTGCTCCTGGAATTATTGTTTTACATTTAAAAAACAAATAATCTTAAATATTTTTAACTGGGTTAGTAGTTACATGCATGATGTATTCTATAAAATGGTTGTGACAGCATATGTTCATAATTCTTCATGGGATTCTGCCTTAAAAACAAAAGCTTTTAAAGATAGTTCAGGGAATTGTTTTAAGGTAGAGTTGTGTTTAACTGTAAAAGAATGTAACATATAGTATGTTTTATTTGTACATATATATGTACATATATATGTATGCACAATATATAGCTGAAAGACACATATGTGATGTCTTTGAAGCAGATCACTAAAGGGGGAAGGAATAATGACCTCACATTTAATTGATGAATATTGCTCCATTTTCATTTTCTGAAAATAAAATGTATTGCCCCGATGGAAAAGAAATTTAGGCTAATGGAAATTATTAAGTTTAAAAGGCAGAAAATTAGGTGGTTACTACTTGGAGATTAATAGTTGAATATACTGAAACTTTATGAGGTAGCAAAAATGAACCTTACATCATAATTAGCTTACCAATTTGTGAAGGTGTTATGTCAGTAGTCTTTGCATTGGCACAATGACAGAAAGGCAAGTTAGGAAGCTTTTGTGTAGAGCAGATGGTATTAATAAGAGATAAAAAACATCCATGTCTAACTCAGCTCAATGAAGATATTGCTTCTAGAGCAAGGGTTCTTAACTCTCCTGATGCTGTGACCATTTAATACAGACCCTCATGTTGAGGTGATCCCCCCAACCATAAAATTATTTTCATTACTCTTTCACAACTATGACTTTTGATACTATTATGAATTGTACTATAAATGTCTTTGTTTTCTGATGGTCTTAATGACTTAATGGCTCCTAACCCTAAAGGGGTCACAGCCCACAGATTGAGAACCACTGTTCTAGAGGAGTCAGAGCCAAGTTCCTACCTGATATTGATGACCACAGCTCAGCTTCCTTTTTCCAATGGTGGAGCATTAGAAAAGAAATTTCTGACCACTCTGAATACTTAACAATGGAGTGGTGACTGGATCTCTAGTCTGTCAAAAGTTCAGCGTGCATATTATCTCCAGTCAAAACACAAACTCTACAGGCTAGAGATTTTTTTTTTCTTTTGAGGAAATGGGTTTAGATAATTAAATTCTTGGCTCAACAGTCCACAGACAATATGTGCTAATAGATCCGGGACTCTTCCATGTCAAAGCCGGCAATTTCCCAACAAGCATTTCAGCTCAATGCAAGCAACTAGACCTTCCTTGATTTGAATGGCCAAGTATATTTGTTACCTCAAGGTTTAAAGTCTTACCTGTTCGTCTACCTCTTGAAAATTATCAACATCAGCACCATTTGTTTCAAACTTTCCACAAGTGCCACTGAGAGATGAGCTGCTGTCGCTTATGCTGCCTTCAGGAGTGCCAGTAACACTGTCACCCGCTGGACGGCAAGACACAAAGAGACTGAGGTTCTCGAAATCGTCATCACAGAATCTGTTTTCAGCATCTGCCTTCCGCTCCTTCGCTGGGTTGTAGGGTTTTAGGAAGGAGGAATACACGTAGCCTTTTACAACTGATAGGAAGAAAAAGAAAACATTGGGGTTACATGTAAGACCTTCCCTAAGCACACAGAGAGACCCCTGGAAAATCTCAACCGGAAGAGCAGTAGCAGTTCTGTGGGAAAAGAAACTTACATCCTGTGTCAACAAACCATCTGCTTGTACTCCCCAGGGGATCCTTCTGCTCGAGGACGGCTACCAACTCTCCTTCTAGAAGATTGATGTCATGCTCTTGGGTGGCATTGCACTTGCGCTTAGCTTGGTAGAGCTCCTCTGCTCTGTATGTGGACAGAAGTTTGGAGCGGTGATCATCAGTTTGATGTGGCACTTCTGGCTGAGAAAAGGAAGAAGCCATGGTTCAGGTGGACATACAGTGAAATCCTTAATGGGTTTATAAAGATTTTCCTCTAGAGAACAATTTCTCTATACAAGTTATATGACAATCGGGGTATATTGCAAGGCTTGCTTCTGTATTCAGCTGAGATTCTTCAGTTAAAAAAATTTTTTTTCAAGTGAGCACATGAGGGCAGTGTTGTAGAAAAGAAAGAAAATTCAATCTGGGCTAAGAAGGCAGAGGTTCTGGTGCTGGCAAGGTGATTCAGAGGGTAAAAGCACCCACCCCAAACAGAACCCACATAGTGGGAGGAGAGAAACAGTTCCTGTAAGCTATCCTCTGACCTCCAAATGCATTCCTCCCTCCCTCTCCCTCTCCCTCTCCCTCTCCCTCTCCCTCTCCCTCTCCCTCTCCCTCTCCCTCTCCCTCTCCCTCTCCCTCTCCCTCTCCCTCTCCCTCTCTCTCTCTCTCTCTCTCTCTCTCTCCAACACACACACACACACACACACACACAAACACACACACACAGGAAAAATAAATTAGGTAATTTTTAAAAATGGTTTAGAGAAGGCAGAGGTTCTAACAACTGACTATTGAGTAATACTTTACTATTTCGTATTTACTTTCTTGCATAGTAAGTACTTTATAATTTTAATTCAGTAAATTGCCTATGTGCTTCTTTTTCTGGGTAAACAAGGCAGGAGTTGCAAAGGGACACTTTCCAAACTCTGCCACTAAATGACTTTAAGGAAACTCCTGTATCTCTGGAGGCTGGAGATGAAATAGGCTGAAAATGAGGGGCTGCACTGGACGATTTATCTCTTTAAAATCCCAATCAATAAAATCTGAATATCCACCATGATCCAGTACATGTTTTGGCATGTTAGGGAACCGTCATGAGTGAAACAGAAACAAACATCGCAGTCATGGAGGCTAGAGCCTAAAAGATGGGAACAGAGAATGAAACCTAAGCAAATGGCACGTTATTTGGATGATGCAATTGGTATGGGAAGCAATGTGCTACGACTTAGACAAGGCCAAGAGATGACGTCGTCTTCACTGTCACAGTCAATGGTGAACTCACCAGAATCTGAGCAGGCTTCTTCTTCTCAAAGCTAAGCTTCCTCTCAATAAAGGTGGCACTGTTGTCCTTTACAAAACTCAAGTTTTGAACCTCTTCCAGAACTCGATTTTGAATCTCAGAGATGCTCAAGATGAGCAGTGGCACCTGTGGGAGAATCAGTGTTTTCAGACAGCCAATCACACGGGGCATTGACTCTGCCAGGGTTGTAGTTGATGGCGGGAAATGTAAGACAGAGCCACAAGGAAGATTCCAGACAACTTGAGAGCTTCTATGAAGATGGGCAGTCTGGTATGAATGAAGCCACGCAAAATGGTAGGGACGCTTTTCTTTCTTAAGTTTCAAGAGTCCGTAGGAGAACAAAACACGAGAGGGGCGAGAAAGAGCCAGGAGTAAACTCCAGAAGCTGTGGCGTCGGCAGCGTCCCCAGGAGGGACAGCGGGGGTGTGCAGGGAATGAGGCTGCAGCAAGAAGCATGGTTAGGAGTGTGTGTGCTTGTCTTCTATGTTTAACATGTGCGGAAGCTGGAAACTGGGAAGGGGCAGTTGCTGGGGGTGCAAATTGTGTATGTGAAGTGAAAATGGAGAGGGGCAGAGGCAGAAGGGGTCAAGCAGGCCAGGAAAAGGCGTAAATACATTGAAGAAGCTATTAGGGGCTTATACTCTTGCAGTCCAATAAAAAATATAATAGGATCTAGAAGATATGTAATTTGGACAATAGGGGGAAAATATGGGGAGCTAAATGTTTAGGACAGGGAGGCAGTGGCAGCGGGGATAAGTGGTGAATTAACCAAAACTAAGGATATATGGGGAAACTTCATTAAACCCGCTAGTGTGTGAATTCATTGAAAATAGATTTTTTTTTTTAAAAAGTGAGTTTAAACCAAAGTATCTTCCGTATCAGTGAAAGATCCTTCTCTCAAAAGACATGAGTCAGTAAATAAAAATCTCAATGCCAAACAAGGCTGTATTACTGAAGATATCATTAATTGGTTGCAGGACCCAAAGAAATAAATCTTGAACTGACCAGGAAACTCTCCCCCCCCTTCCCTTTCTCTCATTAGACAGGGTTTCTCTGTGTAGCTTTGTAAACCAGGCTGGACTCAAACTCACAGACCCCTGCCTGCCTCTGCCTCTTGAGTGCTGTGATTAAAGGCATGCGCCGACATCGCCCGGCTCAGGAAACTCTTCTTGATGGTTAGCTTTTGTCTTAGTTAGGGTTTCTATTGCTGTGAAAGTCACCATGATCACGGCAACTCTTCTAAAGGAAAACATAATTGGGGTTGGCTTACAGCTCAGAGATTTAGCTGAACACTGTGGTGTGCAGGCAGTCTTTAAAACTATATGACTCAAAATGCAGAAGGACATCTGACTGACTTTATACCTGACAACACACAAGGGCCACACACTCTGAACGAGGACTAAAGTCGAGGTGGCCAAAGGGCAGCATTGTGCTTACCGGCTTGACTGTGGAATAAGCCTCCAGAGCCATCAGCATCAAGTCCCGGAGGAGGGTGATGAAACTACACAGGCAGTTCAGCAGGATCTTCCTGGCGGCCTGGTTGAATGCCTGGAGCTCTTCCACAAGCTGGGCATTGAGGGCCTCGTACTCCCTTTTGGCCAAGTCTGATTCATGGGCTGCTGACCGCGGCAGGGAGCTATTATAGTCTAGTAGTTTGTCATAGCGCTTTTGGATGAGCTTCTGAGGCCCTGGGAATAAGGACAGCAAGGCTGACAGAGGGGTCAGGATGAGTCTCTGTGAGCGAGCTACCTGCAAAAGAAAACCCAGCTCCATTACCAAGACAAGGATGGCTCATTCTGCAACCAACACTCCTCTCAGTAGGCGTGCCTTTTCTCTTCTGAAGCTCAAAGGGCACAGGACAGCACCCAGTCATTTGAGAAGAGGTTCTCACATGGGGGCAGGGGCGCTGCCTAAACTTGCTTATTCAGGCTAAAAGCATAGAGGTTGGACCTGAAGATGAGCGAGAAGAGAAAGCCTGCTCACCAGGATCATAACTCTTCTATCCACAGCTGTGTTGAGCATGCCTCCTTCAGGACCCTCCCTGTCGCCCCCTCCTAAGCCCAGAGCCACGCTGAGCTGCCATGCCATCAGGCTGCTGCATGGACACTGGGAGGAGCTGATGTCAGTGTGTGGCTATCACAGAACACCTCACCATCTTCCCCAATTGCTGCCAGCAAAATGTGCACAAGCACATTTTAGTTTCATATTAGTTTCCCTCATATTAGTTTCAAATCTACTCTTTTAATGTCAAGGTTTGTTTTGGGGTTGAGTTGTATTCCCCACAAAAGATTTGCTTTTTATTCATTTTTCTTTCTTTTTTCCCCTCGAAAGGGTTTCTCTGTATAATCCTGGACGTCCTGGAACTACCTGTGTGGACCAAACTCACAGAGATCCACCTGCCTCTGCCTCTGGGGTGCTGGGATTAAAGGTGTGTGCCTGGCGAGCATCGGTTCTTTAAATGCATATCTTATGCCTGTGACAGAAATGACCAGAGCTAAACATTTTTAAAAAAACACCAAGTCTCAAGGGCTGCTGACTTGCAGTCTGAAATGGCTACATTCTCAGCTCTGAAACATTAAGGAAGAGCTTTGCTCTAATCCGCACGCCACGTACTCAGGAATCCTAGATTCAATTTCTTCTTGTGCCTTTCCCCTGTGTTCTGAAATGCACTTTTATTCCATGTTTCATGACTGCCCTGCCTTGCACCTCATCACACCTTATGTTATAGGAATCAGGAAGCAGTTTCATCATTTGTAACCTCAAAGATATTCCAGGGAATCTAGCAACAGCCTGTGTTAATTAATATAAGTGGATCCCACTAACTTTGTCTGAACTCATGGGAAATTTAAAAGAGGGAACCTCATCTGTTAGTGGCACCAGCGATAGCCAACACAAATTAGATTTGATTTCTAGTTTATGAAGTAATCAGTAGGTACCAGCCCATCACTTAATGAGCCCTGAATGCATTTACTGTATCTGGGATAAGTCACTGCATCTATTACTTGCTCAGGAGCCATGGGTTACTAATTTGAAGATTATGCTATAATTGCAATGTATGTCCAGTGCCCATAGATATGAACTTTATTTGCCAGAGGGACAGTAGTTGGAACAGGTGAGCAAGTTGTATTTTAGAATTTTGTGCTACACAATATTTGTAGAAAAGAATCATTTATGGTTGGAGAAGAATAACTTCTTTGCCTTGGGGTAAACTTCTGAGTTAATATTTTAGTTTCAAAGGGTTCAGTATGTTACCCAATAAAATGCCACTTTTATATCATGCTTCCTGGTTATTCTTTTAACTTGGCAGATCTAATACTGTTTTATTAAGGCAGACGGGATACTTCTTCTTTCTGTCAAACTGGGGGACTTGCTTACTAAGGGAGATGCTACTAAACATGTGCCCAGATGATTTTCATAAATATTGATCAACTTGGTGAATTGAAATTGAGCAAAACCTTAATGGCTTTTCTAAAATGTCCTTCCTATAATTGAACCCTGAAAAAAAAAAAAAAGCCCACAAGACCTAACCATGTTTTCCTGTTAAGTCCCATTGGTGTAAAAACTTTTGTCTTTTGACCTACCTATACATCTATCTGCCCATTCCTGAGTAACTTATGTCTCTATCACTTTATTTTGGATAGTGTGATATTTAATGTTCTTACGTTTTAATATATTAGTTATCTTGTGTTCCTGCTAGAGGAGATTCTTGTCAGGGACTGCATCTGGGGGGTCAGAAGACAACTTGCAGGATTTGATTCTTTCTTTCTGCCATGTGGATTTTTAGGATCAAATCAGGCATCAGGCTTGATAGCACATGCCTTTACACATTGAGGCACCTCCCAGACCCTTTAAAATATTACATTATTTTTTCTTATTTTTTGTGCATGGTAAATTTTGATTGACAACTTGACAGGACTTAGAATTGATCAGGAGACAAACTTCTGGAGATGTACATGAGGATTCCAGCACTCGCCTGCAATCCCAGTACTTGGGCAGCCAAAAAAAGCTGTGCTCTGTTGAGCTCAAGGGCAGCCTGGACTGAATAGCAAGTACAGATCTTATTTATCAAAAACATGTAATCCCAACTTTTCGTTTTATAATGTCAAATCCAGCTTATTTTGCAGTAAGATGTGGGTTGTGTCACTTCTTACATTTTGGAAATATTTGGGAGCTCATTGGTTGAAGATTATTTGAGGTGGAGTTGAGCCTCAGGGGCCAGGACTGCTGGAGTCATCTAATACAATGACCAGTTGCAGAAGACAATCTGCCCTAAAACCAACACAGAAATATAGTCTAGATGCTTTCTCTAAAATATATTAAGTACTGCCTAGAAATAATAACATGTGGCACAAACTAAAATTAGTATTATCCACAAAAGCATACCACCCAAACCTTTTATTAGTCCAGAATGCTTCAATGCTTCCCAACATATATTTTATAGAGCTCTTAAAAACAAATAGTCATCCAGGTAGTGGTGGCAACACCTTTGATTTCAGCACTTGGGAGGCAGAGGCAGGTGGATCTCTTTGAGTTCAAGGCCAATCTGGTCTACAGAATGAGTCCCAAGACAGCCAGGACTGTTACACAGAGAAACCGTGTCTCAAAAATAAAACCAAATGAAACAAACAAAATGAAAAAACAAAGATTCACAGCTTTACAAGTTATTATGTTCTGCATATCTCATACACAGACTTAAACTGAGTATTGTTTAAGTGTCTTTTTCATCAGGCACTGACCACCCCAGAAACAGAGTATGAGATTGTATTAAGTTTCCATTATAGTGCAAACCTTACTAACCCACTCTAAGCAGAATTAATTATTTAAAAACTCCTTAATATTTGATTGAGCACATATTTTATATCTAACTACAAGGTGTGCGTGTATGTGTGCGGGGGCGGTGCAAGCAGCTTTTAAAACCTGCTGCTTAATTTGAATGTAACTGTGAGTGTAACTTACAACGTCTTGACAGGGATTTGAAGAATGACTTTGGGGTTCACAGCAGCGCTCTCCATCCTTGTGTGAAATCTCACGGAGTTCTGCTACACTCTGCAGAGTGAAGGGCGTGGCCTGCCGAAACCCAGAGTTATAAAAGGGTAAGTTCCGACTGAAGTCAGCACAACTAACGTCTTCCCTGTGAGAACTTTATCATCACAATGCTAAATTTCCCTGAGAGACAGAAAATGAACTGTAAAAATACCATGGATGCTCTGCAGTCGGGCTACCTAGGACAATCTGTTTCCTTCCTTTCCCAACATCATTTCGGACCGATTCCTGCTCTCTCTCTGAGTAGGAGGAGCCCATCTTAAGTTCCCTCGGTCATTCAATTCTTCAGACTCCTTATTTAAAAAACACTTCCCTTAGATTTAATCAGCCCCCTTTCTTGGTAAATTTAACGGTATCTTTCAGAAATAAAGCTGCTCACTTTTTTTTTTTTTTTTTTTTTTTTTTTGTGGATTCAATCAGTGAAAATACCAGTGGACACTTCCCAGAGGCACTCGGTCCTTGAGCAAAACCCTAGGGGCTGCCACGTCCCACTGAAACTGTGTTTGCAAGCTTCTTTCGCACAGATTTGCTAACCTGATTGTGAAACGGATTCTGGGTCAGACTGTAGGGATGGACCGTGCTCATCCCTCCATAATATGAATCTTGTCTCCAAAGCAGTGTGCTGGTCATGTTAATGTTCTTCTGATAGAATATTTTATCTAACTGTGCAAGCACTTAGCTCCAAACACAAATATCCAAGAGAAAAAAAAAAAAAAACAAAACTTCTGGGGGAAGGAAGGGTGTGCTCATTAACTGATTTACTGTAACTGCTAACTTCCTAGCCTTCTAGTCATAGCTGCTCTCAAGTTGTTTTCGAGGACACTGTGCCCTTCGTAAGTTCCATTATAAGAAACCCTTGGCCAGCCTTTCCAGCGAGTGCAATGTGCAGCTTTCCACCCAAGGTTTTTAAAAGCAGAGATGCTCGAGAAGGACGGAACAACATCCCAAAGAGGTTAGAAATCAGCAGAGTGTTTTGTGTCCTACTCTAATTGCACAACAGTATTTTCTTACCACGGTTTGCGTGGTTCTGTAGTTCAATTTGCTTTCCTTAGTATGGGATTTTTATCCTTATTTTAGGAACTACAAAGAATAATATTGGTAAAATCAGACAACCCCACTGTCTGTCTCACATACACACCAGGCTCACAAACTCATCTTTATTATAAGGAAGGCAGGATGGGGTCCTTGTTATATGCATCAGAACAAAAGTCCAACAATACAATGACTTGGATTGGGGCAGGCTAGGTAAGAAATGTGCACAGACCAAGTCTTTATATGCTTGCCTTATCAGAACGGTGAAGCCTCTCAAGTTTGATAGAGTTCAATTCACCACACAATAACGAGTCACATTTGCTCACAGCACCCTGGGGACCAGCACACTTCTGCAGAAGCAGCCTTCTCTCACCCACCTCTATGTGCTGAAGGCAGGATGAAATGTTCTTCACACACAGCCTCAGAGTCTTTTCTAGTGACCGGAAAAGCTTTTCTTCCCTGTTAAAGGTATTGTCTTTCACCTACAATACACGAGAAATTACTATTTCATAACTCAAAGCATGCACTAGTTTTAAATGGTACAAGGCTAATAAAACACTAAAGATGGTGCAGACCACATAGAGCCAGCACATGATTTAAAAAACAAAAACCCTTTGCTGTGTGAAAACGCTCTGTGATATGCTGATTTTTCATAACAGCTTTCTGGATCTGCACACAGCAGAAACGTATGTCCAGGTCCAGCCAGGGTTGTAAGTCATATCATGGAGCTTGATTTGCTGCTGATTTTACACCATCACATCCATGTCACAGCAGCCACAGGATTGTAAAACATGGGTCCCCCTACATCTTCTTCCGTGGGAGTGTGTGTGTGTGTGTGTGCACACGCGTGTGTGTGCGTGAGAGAGAGAGAAAGAGAGAGGGAGACTGTGTGAGAAAGTGTGTGGGTGTGTATATATGTGAGAGAGAAGATGTGTGTGAGCGTGTGTGTGAAAGAGTGTGTGTGTGTGTGTGTGTGCACATGTGTTAGGAGTGGGTGGCATACCCATGCCTTCAGAATAGGATTTCAGATGTCCTTCTCTGTCACCCTCTGCCTTTCTCCTTTTAGCCAGAATCTCTTACTGAACCAGGAGCTGGCAGGTAGCAAGCACCAGTGGTTCTGCTGTGTCCACCTCTCACAGTGCTGTGGTTACAGGAGCAGGTAGCTATACGTGGCTTTGTACATGGGTGCCAGGGATTCAAACTCATGATCGCACGTCTGTACAACAACCGCTCTTACCCACAGAGCCACGTCCCTAGCCCCCTCTATAGTTTTTTTTAAAGATTACTTTCTTTATTATATGTATTGGGAACAATAGGTACACACACATAGTATACAGGTGCCCAGAGAGAACAGAGGTATCAGATCCTCTCTGAAGCTGGAATCCCTGAAGCTGGAGTTGCAGGAGGTTATGAGCCACCCAATGTGGGTGATGGGAACAAAATTTGGTGTCCTTTTAAGAACAGCAAGTGCTTTAACCATGGAGCCATCTCTCCAGAATTCTCACCCTATAGTTTCTAGTAGCATATATTGTGTTCTCAAACTATACTATCTATTGTTTTGCTAATAGAACTCATTCTAGTTCATCTCACAGGACTGACTTTGAAAATATTCTTAGGCCTATCACTAAAGAAAGGTGGCAATATCACCTCAAACATGAAAGATGATGTACAATCTTAGTTCTTCTGCTGCAGCTAGTTTGTAGAGCTAAGAAAGTTGTCACATGTGTTGTGTTTGTCTTCTTATATGTAATAGTCACTAGAATTATGTGAATGCATTGTGTTTTATAATGACTTTTAGTCATTTTTAGAGATGCACACATTCCTTTTGATGGTGAACTTTATTCATTGCCACCAAAATGTCTACCAGAATCAGTCCTGTGGTGGTGAAGCTGATACAAACAGGCATATGTTACATGGAACATAGTGTGTGGGGTTCATTTATGTTCTTGGTAATAATTGTACTCTTCTTCGTCCATGTGTTTCTTAACATCACAGTGTTAACCTCATAACTCTGTGAGTGTGTGTGTGTGTGTGTGTTTATATAACTATATATATACACAATCTTTTATTTATTTTTGAATCTCTTAATTTTTATTTTTGTAGGGAAACCTTAATTAAATAGGCAACAGAATTCATAACCCAGCATCCTTGGCCTCATGTCTTTGCTCCAACTCTATGTGTACATATACCAATATGCTTGTTCAGATTTTTGTAAATGGAGTTTCCAAAGGCCACCTCCTGGTATTTTATTCTGTGTACCTAGCTAGGACCCAGGCGATTTTGAAGTAGGCACTCAGGATTACACTACGGGAAATGCTGCCCAAGCCATAACCAAACCTTTCCCATGCTTTTCTGATGAAATATGCTGTTGCTCCTTTCTGCTTCAGAATTCTGTTTATTTTTAGGAATTAGACTCTAGGGTTGCGCCTTCTGTGCTGAGTTTCATTACTATTTTTCCATTGCAGAAAATTAATTTCTCCCTCGTATGTGCTCTTACTACCTTAATTATTTAAGCAATTTTCTCCACTGATACAGCCTAAGCATTTAAGATTAATAAGTTTGTCTTAATAATAACAATAGCTAACTTTTATTATTATATTAATTATATTCAGCATTAATTATATTCAGACACTGTGCACAAACCTTTCATTCATTTTATCATTTCAATTCTTTCACAACGCTATGGGGCAAGCATTATGATTAATCCCATTTTAGAGATAGAGAAGCAAATGCTTTGGGGGATGTTAATTCTCCCCTGTGATCCTTCACATGGCAGAGCAGGAAGCACTAGATTAAGTTGGAGATATGGCTGCCCTGCCAGGGACTCCATTTCCCAGACTCCTTTGCAGCTAGCTCAGCCAGTGTAACTGGATTTGGACAAAGAGAGTATGAAGGAAGTGTTATATTTCATTTCTAAGTCTTGGCCTGTGACATTGTCTTGGGACTTGAAGGAGACACAAGAGTGACCTAGTTTAATTAACAGCTGAAGACAATATATTTAGGGAAAGCACTGTAGAAAATTTGGCAAGCAGGGATCCTGGAAGATTTTATGAAGCAGATCCCATCTGCTCACATCTCAGGATTATTATAAGAGATGGAATAAGTGGTAACTTGTCTGGTATCCTATGCTCTATTTACTATGCTGTGTTTTGTTTCTTACGCTATGCTATGCAGTCCTGTGTTGTGCTGTGCTGTGCTATGCTTAAGAATCTCTTTAGGACAGATATATAGTCTTTGCCCTAAAGTAGCAAGTTAGAGAAATATATTTATAGATGTGATTGGGATTAAAAACCAGGCAGCCTGAATTCTGGATCTATACCTGTTCATCTTTGTATTCCCAATCTCTCACACAGTGCCTGGTACACGAGAGTTCAATACACATATGATGGATTGAATAGAATCTTCCTCCTGGGTAATAGCTTTACACCCTAACTCCACCAATATTTCACCTGAGCTGCTGACAAGTACAGAATTGATTGATTTGAGATTTATCTCTTCTCCAGTCCAGCCTATGCAGCTGATTTTCTGATTAACAGTGAAATGCTTCATGGCTGACAGGACATCCTCTATGAAGATTAAGAGGAAAAATCTAATTAATATCCCTTCAGGCTATTTTAGCTACAATTCACTTCTAGTTCACAGTTAAAAAAAATAAAAAGCTGATGATAAATATTCGAAAGACTATAATGGTCCCCACAAAAGTCTGCCCCAGATTAGAAGCTGCCTACTCTATTCAACAGAACTATCATGAGTAAGAAGCAAAATCACAAAGCATGGAAGAGAATTTCTGCACATATTTATAAATGCCTACAGGGGGTTACTGTCTCCTTCAGCTCATTTTCAATTTGATTTTATTACTGTTGTCTTTAGTGAAATGTCCCAATTATCCATTTCCTGATCAGCCACCATGCACTATTAATGCCCCCAACTTCCCACTTTATAGCTGCATTTCAAGCCTTTTTTGTGACAGACCTGGTGAATCCCTAGAAAATTATGAAGAAATAAGTGCAATGATAGAACAGACTATGTACCCCACAAATGGTAAAGTCACTGCAGCAACATGGAAAATGAGAAGAAGAGGTGACAATATAGCACTGTCCTCCCTCATCTCAGTGAGAAGCCTATTGTATCACCAGGCCATGAAATGTCATTCATTCTTAACATATGTTATACTGATTATCTACTTCAGGTTCATTTACCTCAAAACTCCTGGGAGGTCTACATACATACAGGGTTCTAGGTTGTATCCCCTTGAGATAGGTCGAACTCTAGGACCTGTCTTTTGAAATTAGGTCATGTGATTCTCCTTAAACAGATTAGGATTTAGAAATCTTTGGAAATCCGGTTATTTATAAGAGGTTGGGAGTAAAGGGCAAGCTATGTTAAACCACTGAGTAAGGATCACTAAGAACCTGTTAGCCTGTAATATAATGTGCATCCAGGGAGTCTCTGGGAACAGAAGGGGGTAAGAACACCAAAACCATCACACTGCATTATCCGTCTAAGAACTACTTTGTTTTCTGATAAAATAAAGAGAATCCCAGAGGAATAGAAAAAAACTAAAGCAGAGATAAACCTGAGATGGTAGAAGAAGTGGCCTTAGAGAGACGGTGAGCAGCTGAGTGTCAGGTCCCCTGTGGCTTGCCTTCCCATATCTTACATTTTCATCTCTCCTGTTTGCCTTCCCAGTGGAAGCTGAGGTAGTGTTAAAACCTCCAGACCCCTCCTCAACACCCCTCAAAGGAAGAGCTTCAGGCACTACCTATATTCTGTGTTCTAGATATATTCACAGAAAGAGCAAAGTCAAGGCCCTCAAGAACGGCGGTGTTAATGATCCCTGAGGAAATGTAGGTGGTCCAAGAAGAAAAATTACCTGTGAGTCTCCTCTGGTCAGGATCTTTAGATGATTTGTGACTCTTTTGGACTTCTTGCTAATTGAATGAATATTTAGTTTAGATAGTTTGTCTTTGAGTGATTCATCCTCATCATTCTTCTTATATTTTAGAACTGAAAAGGAAGAAGGCAGTGATACATCCGATTGTGTGTGGCCAGAGTGCCTGCTCCACTAGACTTTTCAAGGCTGATATTTATATTGAGGACAGGATTTATGGAGATTTTAACTTTCTTTTTCAGGACCCATTACCCCATTACCCTATTACCCAATTGCCTAGTCTGTCTAACCACCAGACAACCTTCAGAAACTCAGCTATTCAAGGACATGTCTACTCAAGGTTATTCAAGGTCGAGTTAATTTACTTCTCACATTAAAGAAATCTCTGGATGGGGAAGAGGTTGGGTTTTACTCTCAGTTTCAAAGGGAAGAAAAAATAGTTCCTTGTACCAGAAAAGAAGAAAACACCCCCTCTCAGATGGTGCATATTATCAGTGGACAGGTCCTCTGGAATAGGGAATCAGGTTCAAAATAACAAAAAGACAACCCAACCCTTCACACATCAGTCTCAAATCCTAGGTTGGCTGTTCACCAAGTTTGTGATTTTGGGTCAGGTGAGAATCATTCTGAGTTTTAAATCTCTTTGAAATAACTGTTACCCCTCACCTTGTTCCAAATGTTTGATACATTCCATGTTGGTAAGGGCATAGAAAGACGTTCAGTCATAGGTACTGTTGATGAGGGTTAAGCCAACAGTGCATATTGAGGTAGACAAGATGTAATATTTACTGTTTCAAGCTTTATATGAATAGTACTATATTGAACATATAAGACTCAAGACTGAGTCCTGCATAGTGGCACACACCTGTAATCCAGGCACTTGGAAAGTGGAGGCAGGAGGAGCCCTCCAAGGGCAGCCTCAGCTCTATAATGAGTTTCAAGCTGGGCTACATTAAGCCATATTTCAGAAAGTAAGACAAAATACCTTTCAAATAATTTTTGGGATTAAACCAGTTGATACAAGTATTTTATGTCATTGCTTTTTAATCTCATCACATCACAATGCAAAACACAGTTTATTATCCTTACTGGATTACTCAGTAAATCTTCAAAACAATTTTTTATCAGGTTCCCCCTCTGTCTAAGATCAAGTATGGCAATGTTTTTGTACTGGCTGGTGACACACACTCTCTGCCTTAATATATTGAACATATCATACCATTGCGGTTTTAATTTCCATTCCCCCAGTTACTAGCAAAGCTTGTGTGAATTGTTCTTTTTTATTGGCTGTTTATTAGAATATTCTTATTACTGAAATAATAATAGCAATAATGCATTCTAGGCAGTCATCCTATGTGCGCAGTCTTTTCAGTTTGCTTATGGTATCTTTGACTACATTACTTTGTTCTTGTATTCTTTATAGTTTTAATTTGCTAAAGCGAATATTTTCCTTTTTACTTATTTGAAAACAAAGCCAATCAAAGAGAATGAAGTTGCTGCACCATTTATTTTTACACTCCTATTATTACTTAAGTGTTGAGTTCAGGTTTTATATTGGAAACACAAACTTGGATGAGAGCCCTTTGTGAGCACTAACCCATGAGGGGATGAAGGCCTATTTTCCCTAGACTACGCTGGGTCCATAGACATAGCACTCCTATATTGAAACCCACTCTTACCATTAGGCATTACGTGTAATATCTTAGCTTAAAGTAGACAAGAACCATTTGTTAATTGTGAAAACAAACATGCCCTTCCCCTCAGCAACTCTAATTTTTATCTTTGTGTGTCAGGATCAACTGAGTTAAAAGTACCAGGTCAGTCCCATTTCTGTGCTAGTCTTCCAGGACTGCAGATCCTGGGCTATGTCCCATCTTTTCTCTCCAGACATTCAATGCAGGAGGATTGTATGCTCACAATATACCACCAAGAACACAGTGGTCAAGTGAGAGCGAATATTTGCGCACCTGTTGGATTTGTTTTTTGTAATTACCAGTTTTGTATATATCTTATAGTCTTTATCTGAACCTAGCTATTAAGCCAAAGTCACACTCTGCTCTGTCCTCTGACTCCAGATTTCAAGCCATCATGTTCACTGTGACTGCCATGCCACCATTAAGACCCTGTGACTATCACACACAAAAGGAACACTCCAATCCTGGGGACAGTCACCCTGCCATACTTCCACCTACCCAGGTCTTTCCTTCTCTTCAGCTCATTGATGTTAACGTTAATGTCCCTCACAGCAGCGAAGGCTCCCTCCAGTGCCCTGTAGTCTGGATGGGAGGGCGGGGTGGAGTTCCACAGTTCACGCAGTAGCAGTGGGTATTTCATCACTCGCTGGATAGGTTTGATCATCAAGGACCCCATGTCAAGCAGGTTTGGTTTGCCTCTACAACAGACGTCATTGATACCCGTTTTACCTTTGTTTACCAACATCGCTTTTCATTTTGTGATTTAAAAAAAAAAAAAAAAAAAAGAATGGCTCCTAAAGCAGTTTTTCCACCTTTGAATTATGTAAAATTTCCAAATGGAAATAAGAGCTTTGATACAATGACAAAAAGAAGCAAAGCTGAACTGAAACAAAAGCCTAAAAAAAAATATCTACCTACCAAACACATACCTACCAAACATACACATACCCACCAAAGTACACATACCTACCAAACATCACCCATGTCTACATTTACTTAGAGGCCAGTGTATACACCAGACATTAATACCAGATTCAGAATGCAGTTTTCCTTGACAACCAAGAAAAGTGCAATTTCCCCATTGTGTTTTTGTGATCACTAGTGAGCAATATAAACTCATCGTAAAAAAAAAAAAATCAATATGTGTCCCAAAAATATTTTCCGAACTGAATACTGTCCTCTGTTTTCTAACAAGCAGAAAAGCTTGTCCTATCACAGACTCCATAAGAAATTTATAATAAAGGAAATAACCCTCAGGTTACCGCTACCACACTTCTCTTATTGCCCCTCATGTGATGTCTTCCTCATCTCTTTCTCACTGTGAAATGTCACCAACAACTCTTTACTCCACCGTGCAGCAGCCAGTACCCCAATATGGCCCTTTTATATGTGCTTCTGAGACAGGGTGGGAGCCCTGAGCTCCATCGAACCACCATCCAAACCACTGCCACTGACTTTTCAGCCAGTAGTGGCTTCTAAAAATCAATGTAGGGCACAGAAGACTATAGATGGAAAGCAATGACACCTTTTAAATCCAAATAGGTTCATTTTTCATACTTGAACTTAAAAGATGTACTAATAGAGATAGACCACAGTCCCGTAATTTGAAAAGTAGAGTGAATTTAAAATGTCTAAGACATGGCCTAAAGGCTTCTTGCAAACTATCTAGTTCAACTCTTCCTTTGACAAATGAGAAACTAAGTGACTCTAATTGTCATATGTATACACACAGACTCACACACACACAGACACACAGATACACACACACACACACACACACACACACACACCAATCTCTATTCCAACTCCTTATTTTGTGTTCATCATCTTTCTTAACGTCTGTAATCATTTCTTTTCCCAATTTCCAATTTATGACCAATTTCTCTGTCACCAGAGGATCTCCCATCCATGCTCACATTTTATCAATGCACATACTTTGAGAAATCACTGAGTTTTCAGGCTTCCTGTCATGTGCTTTTATTTTCTTTTGAAAACTCTCCTTCCCCAATATTTCAAAATGGATAAGTAAATGGCTAGGGGGGAGAGTACACTTATATCCTCAAAAGAATTATACTAGCCTAAAAGATTCAGAGGTTACATCAAATGAAAACATTTTAAAGGAAAGTCAGAACAAATACTAAAGGTTTACAATAAAGAAACAGAAAAGTAAAGGCAAGGAGAGGGGGTGACAGAGAGAAGGATCAAGAGACAGAAAAAGAGATCAGGGATGGGAGGAAAGAAACATCATCAGTTTCCAGGAGAACCAAATGAAGTAGATGAAACACTATCAATCATATTGAAAACACAACTAAAAGCATTTTGATTGATTGGGTGTCAGTAGCTAGCAGCAATTTTTAATGTATCAAAGCAGAGACTATCCCTTAGCAATAGTTTATACCACTGTGTAGATAATCCAATGGGATGAGAACGGAGTCAGGAATGATATCTAATTTCTCATGAGTTTCTTTGACTACCATGAAATATTAATTTATTTAATCATTCAAAAACTCCTGAAAATACCATCCAAGAGAAGTAGTCAAATACTTTGAAAGAAATAAAAAAGCTAATAGATCATTTATTTAGAGCCATCTCTGTATATATGTATATACGTACATTTTAAAAAACTAGGACAGCAATAAAAAACAGAAAACAAAGAGAAAAAGCAGACATATTGCATGGCACGGTTGTTTCTGTGAGCCACTCTCCTTCCCCTGTTTCTAGATGTGCCACTCGCCAACCTGAGCCTGTGATCGAGTGCAAGTGTTATCACTACTTCTTTTTCTATCCCTAGCACCAAATTTCTAGTACCTTTGTTTTGTGATTTCAGTGATAATTAGAAATGATTATTGTTTTTTTAAAAAAAAAACATCATAAATGTAAATCTGAGAAGTGGCTGACGAAATGAGAGGTTTCCCAGGTACTTTTGTCTTCAGGTATATTTTTTTTTTTCAGTTGTGACAATCAATAATGTGGTATCTGCATCAGACAGACTACACCATGGAAGAAAAGATAGAGGATGTTCTGTGAGATAACAGCACTTCAGGTGCTTGATGTCACAGAGTTCACTGCCGTGTCTAATCCCGCCTAGAGAGATGAAGTTTGGATAACGGTGAAGGCAGATGAGTCCTGGGTATGATATCCCCATGTCAGCCATTTGTCACCTCCTGCCTCAAATAAGACACCTCCACAATATTTGTGCCAAAACTGAATGCAGTCATTAACATATTACACCATTTCAGCTTTCTCTTGTATTATAAATTTCTCGGCAAGTGTTTAGTGCTAGACACGGCTACACTAATCTCATCACACGTTATTACTGGGACTTTACCAGGTTAAGCAAACACAGTTTTGTTTTAACACTATCTAGTTTTGCTGCAAAGCTTTTCCAATAAAATATAGGAATAATAATATTTAGATAATGTAAAACCTATGGTGGAAAACAGAAAAAATATTCCATATGAAATATGCCTGTATGTGAGGTGATATATTGTGTATGATCTAATACAGCTTGCTGGGAGATCAAATGCAAAGCTAGTCACAGCCATAGAGCTGGGCAGTGGTGGCCACACCTTTAATCCCAGCACTAGAGAGGTATATAAGGCAGGAGCAGGGTCTCAGAGCTGGCTATTAGTTTCCAGCCCCACTGAGGAAAGAATCACCCCAGCCTTGGTAGAGGTAAGAGCTCTCCGGTGGCTTGGATGCTTTGCTTTTCTGATCTTCAGCTCAATATCTGTCTCTTGGTTTTTATTAATCAATATATATATGTATATATATATATATATATATACATATATATATTTCAGGGAGAATCGAAGGAAAATATAACTTAATGACTGGCTATAAATTTTTGAATTTCTTGTATTTCATGACCACAAATATCCTACATTTATATTTATTTTATAGTAACTGTTAAAAAAAACTTTTAAAAATTTAATCTCCTTATGAAACTTTTAAGTCAATGATGAAGAAAACTGTAGAGACCTATAGAGCAAATAGCAATTACCATAAAATATGGAACTCAAAATAAATACAAAACTATTAAGTTTTAGAAGAATAAAGGAGGACAATGAATCATAACTCATGTAGATGAGTGTAGAAAGGCAGTAACTATGGAACAGCAATACTTAATCATTCCAGAAAATTACCAATGGTAAGTTAACAGTTTCTCAGTGTCTAAGGGAATGGGGAATGGAGGAGCCTGGGGGTCAATATGAGAAGGATAGTTCAAAACACCATTTTGGAAACTGTCTAATTTGGGAGATGCTGGAAAATAAAAAGCAAAAGGAGGCCATCTGAAGAACTCTTGGAAATTAAAAGAATAAAAGCAGACATAACAGCTAAGTTCACTAGGAATCTCAGAGTTAGCATCTATTGGTAGAATTCTCAGAATAAAACATTTTTACACACCATAAGGGGGAAAATATCGTGAGCAGATTTAAGAAAAGTCAGCTACCCACAATACCCACTGTCCAGAATGCGAGGCGAAACAGTCACATGAACCTTCAGTCCCCTGGGAACAATGAGATGCTTTAAAAGCAACAGGTACCGCAGACGCTGAAGATGGAAAATAGAGTGACCTCTAAATTCTGACAGTGATGGTGGTGGTGGTGACAGCGGCGGCCACGCTGGTGGCGGTGTACGTAGAGGTCAGCATCAGTTTCCTTCCCAGTCATTCTCTATCTTATTTCTTAAGACAAGGTCTCACTGAACTTGAAGCTTACCAGCTTGGCTAGACTGGCAGGCCAGTGAGCTCCAGGGATTTCCTACCCTTGACTACAGAAGCATTTCCAGCTTTTATGGGGGTGCTGGAAATCCAAACTCAGGTCCTTATGCTTCTGTGACAAACGTGTTAACATAACTATGAGCCATCTCTTCAGTCCCCTTTCCTTCTGAAATAAAAGGTTTATAAAATGGCAGCCTATCTGATGTCTCAAAAAACAATAATCAATTGTCTTTTATAGATATGTCTAAGTAGGCAAGGGTGCTTACCTATAAGTCTGAGGATTTCTGGAACCCACATGGTAAACAGAGAGAATGGACTCTCTCAGGTTGTCCTGTGACCTTCACTCTGTGTGCTTGCTACACAAGGAGGTCAGAAAAGAGCACTATTTGCAGAGGATGGTGATCATATTGCTCAGTTTCCCATTTCTGTGATAAAAAATCCCATGACCAAGTGTCTTAGTCAAAGTTCTATTGCTCTGAAGAGACACCATAACCACAGCAACTCTTATAGAGGAAAATGTTTAATTGAGGCTGCCTTATGGTTTCAGAGATTTAGTCCATTATCATCATGTCAGAAGGCAACTTGTAGAAGGAATGTTTTATTTGGGCTTATGGTTCCATCACCATCGCAGTGGGTGTCAGGGCCAATGAATGGCTGGGAAGCATGGTAGCAAGTGGCGGGCATCATAGCTGGGACAGCAAACTGAGAGTATTCATCTTAAATAGTCACAAGCATGAAGCAAAAAGATGGAATTAGAATTAGCTCCAGCCTTTTAACTCTCAAACCCTGGCCACTCAATTACATATCTGTAGTGAGATATCTAACCCTCCTGCACCTGTTGCACCGACCACAGGTGCGGACATGACAGGGTAGGCTGGTCTGGGGTCCAGGACGCCAGCTTACTCTCTTGGTTCCAGTCAGGTCATGGAGAACAGCCGGGGCATGGATCCCTGGAGCAGGAACTTGTGGGTCATTGGTATCTTGTGTAAGTGACTTCTCCCAGGATAAAATATATAACCCATATTTATCCTCGTCCTGTGTATCATAATCTGTGCATCATTACATATCTCCTCTAGCAAATCCACACCTTCTAAACCTCCTCCAAGCAGAGCCACTAACTGGGGACCAAGTGTTTCAATGCCCTATGGGGGGACATCTTCGTCAAACTGTGACAGTGATAAACACAAAGACTCACAACTGATTGGGAGTGAGACTGGGAAATTCTCAAAACTGAACGGGGCACCTGTGTCACTCTCTTGCTCCCAAGGCTCATTGCACAAAAAGAAGCATAGACAATATAAGAGCTGCTTACTGCCAAAATGGGCAAGTTCATTAACCCAGGAAAGTGACACTGGTTTTGGATAGATGGTACTCAGGATGTAAAACTGTCATTATGAAGAACATTAATTAAGCATCTCATATAGCCCTTATAGCCAGGTCCTGGTAGCTGGAATTCATTGTTATCCTTGAAAAGTGACAGCTGCCATGCGCAAGAAAAAAAAAAAATCACCAAGAGATCAAAGGTCAAGACCTTTGTGAACATTTATAATTATTATTACCACAAGGTCTTCTGTGGATAAACCCTTGGGCAAAACTGTTGCAAACAAGGAACACAGATGCTTTTAGAGATCCAGCTCTGAAACACAAGGCTAGATACAAAGCCAAGGTCAAGTTTGAGGGACAGTACAGGGAAGTACAAAGGGTTTTTCCAGAAACTTCCTTTTTAGGTATATTTTGCTTCCATCATTAAAATTACAAACAAACAAAAAAGAATGCAAGTAGTACAGACACAGTAGGCATCTGTACATACAAGCTCACCCCAACTGTGGCAGCATGCAGAAGCCCCATGCAAACTCAAGCTAGACTAAATCTCAGATGGGCGGTGGGCAGGAAGTCCCACCCCTAGCTGAGGAGATATTGGCAGGTGATAGGTATTGGAGAGGAAGAGTTGGTATTCTTTAAAAATGTTGCCTCTGTTAAGCCAACCACACACCAGTAGGAAGCCACACACCCATGAGGATACAGGCCATACAAACTGAACTTGGTGGGTGGTAAAGAGGCAGACAGGAAGTTGGGTGGAAAGGGGGGTGGAGGTGGGAGGATCTGGGGGAGAGGGTGAATGTGATCAACAGATATTGTGTAAAATCCTCGAAGGACAAATACAGCTAAAGGTAGAAAAAAAAATCTTTAAAAAGAAGTACTTACTCTTGCATGTAAATATTCCTGTAAAAGAAGGAGAGAAAATAGATGAATAAAAATAAACACATATGGGATAATATGCCACATTACAAACACTTTCAGATTTTACTGTATCAAATGAAGTAGTGGGTGAGTTTCATGAATACCCAACGTAACCAAGTGTCTTTAATTATAAATACCTATGCTGAACTTGATTGAATAAATTTAAAAAGTTGCAGTTCTCCATATGTGTGGAAGACAGGTACATGTGTGTAAAGCAACTGCCCCTCACCCCTCAGACCTGTGTGTGTACATGGATCCCTAGACATCTTGGAATGACTTGTGTCATTTATTCCACTCATATTTTCCGCTAGTGGAGAATATCATTTGTTCTAGGATTTGTGGAGATTTTTTTTTGTAGGTCATATATTATAAAGTTAGTAAAACATAAAAGTAAACCCACAATTTTCTATTGAAACAAGTGTTAGACAGATGGTACTTAGGGTGCAAATGCACTGAAATTGAAAGACACCATTTTGTTTTTAAGCCCTAGAGAAGACACAGAGCTTTCTTTTCTATTCACTTCGACAAAACAACTTAAAATTATAATAATATTAAGCACGTGTTTAATGTCACATGCCACTTTCTATAAATGAACCTGCCATTTTTCTAGTAGAGGAAGCCATACTCTGTAAGGGGAAATACTGCACTATAACATTGTCTGGTTTTCTTGTCACTAAAGAAGAAACATTCTTTTTATAATAGATTTTTGAAGCTTTCCAGAAGGTGATTCTAGCCAAGGACAATCTAGGAAGAAGGTAAGTGGTGTCCATTCAGCGTTTTATAGGGTAAAATAATTACCTCCCTCTCCTGCTGGTTTCATTGTAATTTGACTCACGAATTAAAGGTTTTATGTGGCTATTCCTTAAAGATTATAGTCTGTTTCCAAACAGTGCCATACTGCAAGGAGCTGAAGGAATTTCCAGAGGTGGTTCTGACTTTCACCTGGGACCCTCTGTTTAGAATCAAGGCACAAGGTGGTGAGTAACTCAGAGTCCGCCCCTTAGACAGTGCATGGCATGAGCTTTTTGCTGCTTCCCCAAGTGGGAAAGGCACAGGAGCAAAATGACTAGACTGCCTTGATGACTAAAGGGTAAATGGATTTTTCTGCTGAGGATAGGATCTTTGTTAGCGAAAAGATAAATACAGGTTAGTTTATAACACTGAGGTTAGAAATGTGAATCTAGCAAAAAAAAAAAAAATCATAGAAAAGTCCTTTTGTTCTTATCTTACAATACAAACAGAGCTGTCAGGGCCACTGATCTATAACAGAGGCTTTAGTGATATTTCTAACTGGAAGAACTGAAGAAGGAGGCAGCAGACAGTTCCTCAGTAAACAAAGATGTAGTAAGACAGCATAGCAGGCAATCCCAGGGGTCACTTGTCCCCCTCTGCTAAACCATCCTTGCTGAATTAAAGGAGCTTGAAACATCCAGATTCTAGGCTGTTGGTGAAGGTGCACACTGCATTTCTGGATAATTTTAGTTAAAAATATTAATTTTATGTAGGAGTGTTTTGTCTAGTATGCTTACTACGTAACTAAGGATGTCAGGTACCCAGTGGGGTCAGAAGAGGGATCCTGAGTCCCGGGAACTGGAGTTATAGATGGTTGTGAGCCACCACGTGGATGCACAACCAGGTCCTCTGTGAAAGCAGACAGCATTCCTAATCTTGGAAGCATCTTTCCCTGCCCTTGTCTAAGTTACTCACTTTAATACACATTCCTGATAGATCAGGCACTGGGGAACTCACACACCAAGAAATACTGCCCTAACTCTTCAAAGCTAATTCTCTGGACCTAAATATAATTTTCTCCTTTAAGTGATAATGGGCTTCAAAGAATAACGAAGGTTCCTAAGTTTGAATATCATATAGCACAAGGAAGTATCCCTGCCTTCCTGTTGGAGGTTATTCTTGAACTAAACCTACAGAAATGCCTTCTGGTATGTTAAAGAAATGAACTTTGCATTGCTGGCAAGCTTTCCAGACCGTTTTATCTCCGACTAGAGTTTATGTTCCTGGGGGGCAAAGACCATGCTTATATATTAAAATTATTTTTGACACTACTCTTTATAAATATTTATGAGGCCCTCAATAAACATATTTTAAATTTGGTTAAAATGTGACCTAAGTCACTTTAAAATCCACTTTAGTTCTGAGGCATGAAGCCACCTCTCGTGTGGATGTTTTGCTTTAAATCAACTCGTTCCAGTATCCCTTGCACTGCTGAAAATGGAGGCCGCAGCTAATGTTCATTAGAAATGGCAGCCGCTCCTTTATTTAGCCAGTAGGAAAAGGCAGGGCGACGGTAATAGCTTTGACTGATTACTTGGCAAAGGAAGCCAAGCCCTGAGGGTGTTCAGGACTCTCTTTGGCCTATAAACCTGTTTGAAAACCTGTTCGTCAGAATTTAAAGCTTGGCTCAGCTGAGGTCAGTGTTATAGCCATGTCAATAACACCGCTGCACTCAGCCTCCAGGCAGACCCACACAATTCATCATTAACTTTATTTTCATGGAAAGGCAACTTTGGGGAAAATAGCTCCAGCTTAAACTATTTTATTTTGATTTTCTTTCCCTTAAGAAATAGTTCTGCCAATATTGTTTCATTTGGATTTTGTGCATTCTACACCTTAACTCCCTTTGGCAGGTGAGATTATTTCTAAAAGTCACACAGAATTGGACACTTCATGGGACAGTATATTTGAAGCTTAAAAAGCAAAACAAGTGATTAGGTCTGAAAGTAAGTTTGGGATTCCACAATTACCTCTAGCCTCTAACTGCTTTTAAAGGATATGCTGTGGAGCTGTGCAGCACAGAGAATACTGTAGTGGGCTCTGTTCTCTTAGGAATCGAAAGCTTATTGCACTACATGCTAATGTTTATCCTCTAACCCTAACCCTAACCCTAACCCTAACCAAGCAGCTTAGAGAAGCAGTGGGGAGGACTATGGACCTGAACTGACTGGTTTCCTGTCCAGGTCCCTTGGGCCTTGGGCTTAGATATGCAGATTAATCGAAGGAGCCAGGTCTTCAACTGTTATGTGTCCCCTCCCCCCATTGTTTCTAGAACCTGAAGGAAAGTGACACAAGACACACACGTGTTGTGAGAAGGTGTTTTCTACGCAGGACATCATTATCTGACATGAGGATGAAGAAATTCCTGACTGTGTAGAGGACTTTTCTTCATATATGAACTTACTTAGGCAAATACAATTTTACACTTTTTCTTTGAGCTGACATGGAAACATTGCCCTACAGTAAAACAGCAAAATTTAGCCAGAGCTGCAGAACTGTGCCTTCAATAAATGTCCACTTCCTTTTTTCTCAAGCTATGGGGAATGTTTAAAAAACCTGCAATTTTTGGCCAGTAGAGGGCAATGAAGTTGAAATTTAATCAAAGCACTGTTTTTGGGGTTTTTTTGTTTTGTTTTGTTTTGTTTTTTTGAAGCCATGGGAAACAAATTAAACTAATTTTCAGTTCTAATTGGAGCCTGGACAGTCTTCCTCCAGTGTGGTCTCATTTAGTTTCTCCACTGGTCTCTAACCCTGCTACAAACTTCTCTTATCAAAGGAGGACTCCCTGCTTTCTCTCGTGCAATAGGACACAGGAAGGTATGCAAGAGTTTCACACTGGTACATCTCGCTTTACACTTCTGCTCCCTCATGCTGTTTAGCCCCCACCGGATGCAGCCCATCCGACAGAATAGAGTCCTGAAGGATGAAAGTCTTTAGGAGAACTCAACAAGACAAGGACGAGGAGAACGAGTCTAGCTCTATATGACTTTAGTTTCCTAGAGGTCAGATCCAGCACGGGCTCACAGTCCCTTATTTACAAAGACACAATCTGTGCTTATTAATTGCTTGGAGAACAGCAAGAGTTTAAAGACTCTCAGTGAAGCTTGTATAGCACCAATACCTCCTCACATGTCGTGGACGAGGACAGCGGGGGGGGGGGGTGTCTAACTGTCCTGAAGCTAACTTTCACAGGGCCGTAATCATCCTCACAATCTCCCCACCAGTGAATTAGGGCAACAAGGAGGACTATTCAGGAATCCCACCAACTCACTGCCCACTGGCCCGTGAGTGTGCAGGAATAGCAGCCTACCTTTCATATCCTATTTATTTTGTCATTGCTGTTTGACAATATTGCATCTCCCCCATCTCTGCGAGGCTTTGACTCTTTGCCTCACTTGTTGTTTTCAGTCATCCTCTTGAGGGGGGAACAAAAGTCAATCCAGGCTTATAGCACATTGGCTTTTCATAAAGCAGCTGTCAGCAAGCCCTGTGAAATGCTGACCTTTCATCTCTGTCCACCTCGCATGGCTCCTGCTGAGCAGCCAGGGGGGGATGGGAAAAAGCCTTACTTTAAGGACTGGATGCAGTGGCTCAGATGCTGCCTGGGCTCTTCTTCCTTTTCGTAGCACTCCAGTATGCTGTGTGCTTCGTCATGATGGTAGCAGTAGACCTTATAAACATCCTCCAGTGGCCCTTTAATCTGCAAGAATACCTCTCCTGAGCAATGCAAAAGAAAGACAAAATGGCCTCATCAGAGCAGAGTGACATGTCAGGCACTGTTCCTCAGAGCTGACTGTAGTAAAAAGTTAGGTCTATCCCACCTGGTCCCCAGATTGCCGGGAAGGGATGCCAGGTATGGAATGGATAGTTCCCCTTTCCTTCTTCCTCCCCCTTTCTTCTCCTTCTCTCCAGCATCCCCTCCCTCGCCTTTCTCCCTTTTATAAAACAAATGGAAAGCGCGAAACAGGTTGGTGCACAGGATCACAGTTAAGAGCTGACTAGATCAGAGTGGTTTGCCCATGTTTAAATCAAACTATACTACTGACATTGAGACTTGAGAAAATCATTTTAATTCTCTAACTATGTCTCCTCACGTATAAATTACTAGCTATAAGAGATTCAGTTTCATATAGGTATCATGATAATTAAGAGAGATAGTGTGTACAAAACTCTAAGTAGAGTGAACACATAATAAATGCTTAAAATGGAAAAAAGATATTGTTGACTTATTAAAATTATAAGAGATGAAACCAGATTTAAGGTATGTGGTTTTCCTTCCTTCCTTCCTTCCTTCCTTCCTTCCTTCCTTCCTTCCTTCCTTCCTTCCTTTCTTTTGATATTTAGTCTGCTAGCCACATTTCCTAAGGTTCTCTGGAAGGTAAACAGTAGGATTTAGAGAGAAAAAGATAAGAACATAGGAAAGCGAGTGGAGAAATGTTCCAACAGCCAAGAGTGCTTGCTGCTCTTATTTGGTTCCCAACACCCCCATCAGGTGGCTATCAACCACCTCTAACTCTAGGTCAGGGGATCTAAGGCCTTCTTCTGGCCTTTGCGACACTTGGACACATGTGACATACACACAAATAAAAATAAATTTTAAAAATGAATTTCAACAAATAGAACATTTCTCTATATATACTAGCAGCAAAGAATAGGTCATTATTCCTTGTAAAGTTCTGTTGGATAATTTTGTGAAGGAAGGTTAGGAGAGTATATAAAACAGCTTGGACCAATTGTATTCATGCATTTAATGAATTATCTTTGTTATTTGATAAAATTAGGAATATAAACAGTGGGCCTAGTAGATGCCAGCTGATAATCTAATTTAGTCACTCACCCCAGCACTTCAAACTGAGCATAAGCTTTCCCTTCCAGCCCAGCATCATTTGTTGAGGGAAATGCACCGGAAACATGTGACAGGATCTATTCTCGAGAAAGCATTGTAAAGTTGAGATTGGTGATAGTTTGGAAGCTAAATTGACTGCAATACCTGGATTTCTTGGCAATGATGTGAACCTGCTATGTTTAGCAAGGAGAAAATCTTGATTACATTAAATGTGTTTTATGTAACTGCTCTAAACATGTTATATAAGTGCTCCTTTCTCTGCTCGAAGAGGTAAGAGCTCATTTATCTATATTAGTAAGGAATGAATAAATCTGAATGGGAAACATAAATAATGTACGTAAGTCCTGCTGGAGGTAACAAAGTCAAGCTTACAGGCCAGATAGTGTTCGAGTGTCAAGTCTTCACACTCCAGAGCTCTGCTGGACATAGGTTGAGGCGGGAAGACCACTAAGTCAGTAGTATCATGGTGATTTGGAAAACAAGTTTGCTGTTCTAATCTTTTTGAGGTTATTTGTGATACCTCTGAAGTATCCCATTCATTCATGGCTTATATCCAGCCAATAAAAGACTTTTGTTTCCTCTTCAGTATATGGGATTTGTTCTCTGCTTATAGCTGAGTTCTGAAGTAACGTGTGTGTGTGTGTGTGTGTGTGTGTGTGTGTGTGTGTGTGTGTGAGAGAGAGAGAGAGAGAGAGAGAAAGAGAGAGAGACAGAGACAGAGACACAGAGAGGGGGGAAGGGAGGGAGGGAAGGAGGAAGGGAGGGAGAGAGACAGAGACAGAGAGACAAAGAGAGACAGAGACAGACAGAGAGGGGGGAAGGGAGGGAGGGAAGAAGGAAAGGAGGGAGGGAGGGAGAGAGAGAGAGACAGAGACAGACAGAGAGGGGGGAAGGGAGGGAGGGAAGAAGGAAAGGAGGGAGGGAGGGAGGGAGGGAGAGAGAGAGAGAGAGAGAGAGAGAGAGAGAGAGAGAGAGAGAGAGAGAGAGAGATTTGGGTGGCCTCCTGGAAGTAAGCTGAGGAATTGAGCATTTTTACAGCAGGAAGGCTGAGGGGTTCTTGCTGTTTCTGGGATTTAACTGGGTTAACCTTTCTCCCAGTGTAAGTCTTGAGGATCTGCCCTTTGAGACAGTAGCACACACAGAATGAAACTGTTAACAACAGACAATAAGACAGGGATGCAAGTGAATTTAAGGTTGATTATAAAGTGAAGAGAGACTGCAAGTAGTAAAATCAGGTAGCAGACAGGAGGATTGGGACAGACCTAAGCCCTAGAAGTAGGATCAGTGGCAGACTTGGAGACAGGCTCCCTGGCATCTGAGCCTATGCATCTTCAGACGAGATGAAGTTAATATGTTCACTACGTAATACACTACAAATATGTATGTTCATTACAAATGAGGTAATAATGGGGACTTAAGAAAAAGAGGGCAGAACAAGGGACAGCCTGACAAATACATATGACCAAATCAGAAAGTTAAAAATCAGAGGCAATGCTTGCTTTATATGCAAGCAAACCATCACCTGCAAATTCCCTCATGTTTTTAACAGCAGTGCCCCAGAATTCCTAGGTCCTCCCCTTGACAGACAGCAAAAGCTTCTTCTTCTTCTTTTTTTTTAATTCCCTGAGTAAAATTCTGTTGGGGCTCTAATAATAATTATTGAAGTTAAAAGATATTTAAGGACTCTAATTGAAAGTCGTGTATTCACCCAGAGGCCAGCAATGGCCCTGGTGGGCAGAATATTTGACTCCCCTCCCAGCCCATTCTGCTTCATAATAGTGCTGATGAAGGAAGGTGTCTCCCAGCCAAAAGGGATTCTGTTTCCATGGTAACGTAAGCCTTGGCTGCGTTTCTTCAGTGGTGAAGGACAACTGCTCAGTCTAATGTATGAGTGCTGGAAGGATGATTAGCAGTGGGGACAAGAACTAACCAAGTCCAGGGAAGGTGATTTTATTCTGGCTGCCTGGCACAAAAGTACCAAAATCCTAGAACATAAAACTACCATTTTCTTCTTTTAAAAATTATACAGTCAAATGGGGAAAATTTGCTTGTGGCAGTGATATTACCCCAAAGCAAACGTTTTGCAAAGGAAAAGAAACAAGCAAACAAACAAACAAACAAAAAAACAGCTCTGTTTTCAATTTCTTTTGCCATCAAATTAGCAATTCCCCAAACATAGTCTCTGTCCTGGTACAGCTGTCCCTGTGGGTCAGGCAGTTGCCTGTAACTGATGCCAATTTATTTAGGTTCTTCTAGCTTTATATTCTGGTTGATTCACCTCTTCTTGTCTTTTAGAACCCCATGCACCATGGTGCAGATTCTGTATCGTTCTGAATTTCCTCTGTTGGTAAGCAAACTTAGGGTGAAGCCATGATATTCAGGGAAGCTAATCTGAGGCTTCGTCTAAGAACATGTCTCCAAAGGGAATGAGTGTGGTTATTCTTTTTAGTTCATCTTTATTTAACAAAGGCTTATTGGATGACTGTTTTGCACTGAGCACTATAGTTTGTATTGTGGACACAAAGAACCCACAGTTCATTCAAATAACGTGTATAAGCCAGCAAGGGCAGGAGAGAAGTGTTAAGTTCCCTTCACTGTGCCATATGAAAGTGCAGAGCTAGAGAGCTGGGCAGCACGGGGACACATTCAGCCTCTAGGGGAGGGGAAAATGTATGCAGAATCCCTGAATGGCCTAGGATGGAAGGCCAGAGGCTCTAAGACAGTGAGGAAGCACCATAAGCTGTGCAGGTAGTCAGGTCCCGAAGCAGAGTGTGTACCTCTGAAGAGCAGAGCCCGAAGGAGACAGAAAAGCACATAGAGATTTTAGGCAGTGGACTGACAGGACTAGATAATGCTTTGGAAGTTTAGCCTGATGCTGAGTCATATGAGAGGTGGAATTGAAGAAAGGATTTGAGACAAGAGAAGAGAAACCAATAATAAAAGAAAGAAAACTAAGGGCAAGCACAGGGGGTTACAACAGTTTAGAGTGCTCTGGGGACGCGCGGGGTGCAGCTCAGCGATAAAGCCCATGCTGACCCTGTGTGAGGGCCTGGATTCAGTCCCCAGAATCACAAGGACAAAAAAATGTGCTGGAGTGCCAGCTGCCTGCGTTCAAATCCAGGTTTTACTACTTTTGAAATGTCTACATTTGGGGAAGCTATCTGTCCTCTCAGTTCTGTAATTTCCTCATCTGCAAAAATGAGAGAAACAGTGATTGTTATGGATAATTAATGGGGTTGACTATGCAATGATTCTAAATCAGTAGCTGGTGCATGCAAATACTCAAAGACGGTTAGGTGTAACAAGGGGATCCAAAGTAGGGAGGAGAGAGAAGAGAGGAGCAAACGGGCAGGGAGAGAGCACATGAACAGTGAAGCATAATTCCACGATTCCTTGTAGCTGAACAAAGATGAGGCATGGAGAGGCTTATGGTGCAAAGGTAATGACTTTAGCGGAAGATGTAGTGATTCAGAATTGCTCATTATGTAGTCAAGTGGGAATGTTCTGTGAGGACTTGGATATGTGAGCAAGGGATCTAGGAAAGTAATATGTAGACATATGAGAGTGATATAACGTTGCAAATTGTGGGGAGCAGAAGTTGTAGATTTAATGTGGCTGTTACAAAGAAGTCCAGAGAGAGAGAGAGAGAGAGAGAGAGAGAGAGAGAGAGAGAGAGGCAACGGATTACAAAGATCCAGTGATTGTGAGCTCTTACATTGAGAGATAAGCAGATGAGGCCTCAGAGAAACAAGAGAAGGCACAGTCACAGAGGATAAATGGGAACTAGGAAAAAAACCCAGCAAAGCCAGGATCAGTCATGTGCCTTATGATGACATTTAAAGACAATGGTGGATTGTGCATAAGTACATGATTCCAAGACAATTTTCCCAAGTATATATATTGCATATACTGACTAATATATATTGTTATGGAAGTATATGCCAGACCTCTTGGCTTTTGTAATTTCAATCTACAATGTTTGCACATGGCAAAAGTAGCTAGTGGTATATTTCTCAATATGTGTCCCATTCTAAGGAACACGTGACTGCACAACACAGTGAGAAATGTAGCCGAGGTTGGAATTTGGGATTTACAGGGTGTGCTGTCATCACTTGCCAGCACCTAGCCATGTTCTATTTTTTTCCTAAAACAATAGAAAGTTTGGTTGCTTTAAGTTTTTTTGGTGTAAGAAGGTATGCTTATTTCTTTGTAATGCAAAACCCTGAGGATGGTGCAAAGGTGCCACTGGCTTGAGGACACAAGTTCCCGTGCTTTTGTATAACACAGAAATAAGCACATCTCATACCACGGATGTGTTGTTTCTGTTTGTCTGTTCTCCCAGATGAAACTAATTCTCATCAACACACCACATTTCCTTTCTTCATTAGAAGGAAACATTTTAGGAGAAATACTGATTTGTAACATTGCATTTTTGAAGTGTGTGAAATGTTTAAAGTAGGCAGTTAATTGTATTAATAACCAAAAAAAAAAGCATTACAAGTTCAACTCTAAAACATCAGTTTAAGAAAGAATTTCGGTTAAAAATTAAAGGTCTGACCCCGCACCCCTAAAGAAAGAACTATAGGCAGTTAATGGCTGCTGAGTGAGGAAGAATTTGTCTTCTACAGGGACAAGCTCCCTGAGAGGTTTGGACTACATTTTAAAAACTGAATTGCAATAGCTGTAATGGCATCTTGTAATTCTTATTCGAAAACAGGTGAATGAACTAAATGTACCTCAATACATTTAAAAAATATCTTTACATACTTGTAAACAGTGTTTTTCTTTTAGCATTGAATTTCCATTAAGCATTTTTAGAGACAAAAAAAAAATTAAAGGCCTGGGTTATATCACTAAAGTTTTCTGTGGTTCTAAGTGAAACTTGTTTGTCAAGACAGAATATTAAGAATACAGAGAAGGAACTAGGATGGTTCCCAGGGCAGGAATAGATGTGGCCACTCTCTGATATGATGCTTTCCTGGATGACAAAAGCTTAGACATGTCCTTCCCAACAGAAAGAGCCTTGCCTGTAGCATGCAGACAATCCAAGATGTGTTTTCTATAACCTGGTTGTCCTTCTTTGTTGGGAGCCCAGCTTCTTAGACCAAATAAGTTAGCAGGCCAGGTATCAATTCGTTGATATGCCTCTCCATTTTCTCATAGACTTACTCTGTTTTCTAAACCTGGAGAGTGATGAGGGAAAGTGGGAAAAGATGGAAGCGTGACTGCCACGTAAGGAAGCCACAGTTCCTTGCCATGGGTGACTGCCACACAAGGAAGCCACAGTTTCTTGCCATGAGTGACTGCCATGTAAGGAAACCACAGTTTCTTGCCATGAGTGACTGCCACTTAACAAAGCCACAGTTCCTTGCCATGAGCCTCATCTAACCTGGAAATAAAAGTGACTGCTGAAGGCATCCAGGGGTCCTGGTTAGAAGGTACAATCCCAGGTGGCCAATGAGATATGCTCCCATGGATTAAAATAGATGAGTCTGTTGAGCATCAGGTCCATTAAAGTACTTTTAGTAAGAAAAACACTGTTTTCATGGGAATGGGCTGGAAACTTTAAACGAATTCTTAAAGGAAGAGTTCAGTGGCTTATTTATTTATTTATTTATTTATTTATTTATTTATTTATTTATTTATTTATTCGTTTATTTATTTATTTATTGCCAGTAGCTATGGCTTCAGGTAATTCCCTGGGGCTCAAGATAATTCACTTCTGATTAAAAAAAAAAAAAGTTATTTCAGTAAAAGCATTTCAAAGGCACTAGCATAAGAGATGCTTGGAAAAATGCATCCATTTGTCCTGGAACTCTGGAGCCCTGGTGGTGAACATGCCACATGTGCAGGCCAGTGGTTTTAGGAGTCAAGGATCGGTGTGGTGTTGGGACCAGTGATGGAAACTGGACCATGAGGAGGAAAAGAGGAGATGTGAGGTGTGTCTTGTCTGTGGCAGCACCGTGTCCAAAGCTATGGAAAGCTGGTGTGTGTGTGTGTGTGTGTGTGTGTGTGTGTGTGTGTGTGTGTGTGTGTAGTCACTCTGGCCTTTTCTGCAATTGAGGTGACATCTTCGCAGAATTTCCAACCACAGTTTAGCAGCTGGACAGGACACAGGGAGTAATCATTGGGGAGTGGAGCCAGGCAGGAAACGAGATGGAAGGAACTCTGGCCTGGGTTCCCTTCTGTTTGTAGTATAATGTGGACAGATCAAAGCCTAACCAGTTTTTGTCTCTGCAATGGAATGCATGCTTGGGAAGTATTAGCCCTGCTCTGACATTCACAAACCCAGCTGTTTATTTTGGTGGTAACTCATGGTCTTGTCATGAAATTGTTTCCTTTTTTGTATGTTTTAAAGCCAGGATGGGGGAATTTCTCACAGCTGACATTCTGAGACCAGCTTGCTTCTCTTAGAAAGCTGAGGGTCTGCTGGCTGGATAAAGGCTCAGTAACCTTTCTGTACTCAAGGCAGATGACACAGAGGAAGGCCTCATTCTTAGATCAACCTGTATATCTCATGTTAGTAAATAGCTCTTCTGAGACCCACCTGCTCTCCTCCCCCTCATGGGGCTGATCAGCCTCCACCCTGGAGCAAACTACAGATTGACTTGGTAGCAGCATAACTTTCTTATCTCTATATTTCATGCATTCAGTAAGCACTTGTTGTATACAGTGCTCTCGGCCCTTGGGGACATAACAGACATAACAGTAGACAAAACTCTTCACATAGTGGAGCTTATATTGACAAGGACTATGCAGTTTGCCTTAAATCCTATATCCTTCTTCTTTGGAAGTCTTGCCATCTGCATCTAAAATCTGAATAAATTGATCTGGCATCCATTATGAGTTGTGAATCTGTTCTTCTGAGCTCTTCCTCCAAATTCACAGAATTTGGTTTGAACATACACCTGCTTGAATATAGGTCTGGTTATTTCTCAAATTTCTGGTAGTTAGGAGTGTCAAAGTACACCTTCATAAGCACGTTTGCATCTGTGTTATGAAATAAAACCATGTGTAAAATACTCTTCACAATGTGAAAAACACTTCACAGGAAGAAGTTTTTCTATTTCTTATAGGAAGTGGTGTCTGAAATTGGAACAGTTATCATGGAGTCACAATTTCAAAGCTACAAGCAAGCTGAGGAATTTGCAAGATAAAGCTGTAAAGAGCTACACCAAAAATGAGTACATTTTAGCTCAGTCTATCTTTTAGTTTTCTACCCAGAACAGGCAAATGCAATCATCATCTGTCCCAATGGTCTTCCCACAGCTTGAACTGTAGTGATACAACCACAGTTAGAGGCCAAATCTGTCTCCTCGAAAGCCTGTGCTATTCCCTGACCTTTGTGCACCTTCAGAATTTGTCCCCAGCATGCTCATCAACTCAGTTTCCTGGAGGATGGACGTCCTCAGTGATGTGCAGATGCTAATGGTTCTGGGATCCAGAACAGTGCTGTGGAATAGTCTTTTTGTACATTGAGAAGATGTGTTGCTCTCATTGGTTTAATAAAGAGCTAAATGGTCAGTAGCTAGGCAGGAAGAGGTTAGGTGGGACTCGGAGATAAGGGAGAGACCTCTAGGAGGAAGAAGTGTGTAGTTACCAGAAAACTCAGGGAAAATCTATTTATTTTACATCTGGGATGAAGCCCCGCCCCACCCTCTTAAAAGACACAAAGCTTTAAGAGTACTTAAAACTACTATCTAACAACAGTGGTTAACCTACAGAACATCAGATATGGGAAACTACAAATTATCTCCCTCTGAATATACTCACCCTCATGAAAAAGCTTATGAGAAATTACAGTTCCCTTTTCACAAGCTTCTTCTAGCCCTGTTCTTTATACACTATGGATGGGGTGAATGTGTAAAGTAGACTACAGCAAATGGCAGTCATCTTTAAAAATAGTCTTTAAAAATACTTTGAAGCACCATGGTTTTGCAAACATATCTAAGACAACACAATTGTTAGTTAGGTTCTCTAATACTATGTAACAAACCATTGTTCAAAAGCATATGTATTTAAACAATACTTTTGATTGTCTATTACTTTTACTTTAGACAGAAAAGAGGAGATGATGGGAGATGTTATTCTGTATATATGTTTCTCATACTGGTTAATAAATCCCTGTGGCCAATAGGAAACAAGATAGGCGGGGCTAGGAGACCAGGAGGAGGAAAGAGGAAGTAGTAGGTTGGAGTGAAGATGTAGCCCAGGGAAGAAGCAGCACGCCCGCTGTGGCTCCCCGATAAGATGACCATGTGGAAATACTTAGATAAGAAGAAATGGGTTAATAATTAAGGCAGAGCTAGCCCATAAACAATAATGATAACTGGCCAACAGGATTGTATCAAATACAGAGTCTCTGAGTGTTATTTGGGGCACACATGGCTGCGGGACAATGGCGGCAGGACCAGGAGGCCGGTGAGGAGAAACCTGCCGTAACATATTACTGTTTTATGTGCCCACTCAGGTCAGTTGAATGACTTGTTGACATTACTTCATGTTCTCTGGGGATGCAGTTATGGGAGGACATCACTGGACAGTGATGGCTAAGATGGCTCATTCACAAGTCTGGTCCCTTGACAATTAGACACATGGTTTGCTGAAATACTGAGATGGCTGAACCAATTTCTCTACTCTCTCCATGTTGTTTCACCACATCATCTTTCCAACAATATAGAAGGACTTCTTAATTGGTCGTGTTACATGAGCAGATATTATTTTGCTTTTTTGGTGCTTAGCCCAGTTACTATCACAGTCAGGGTCAATGTGGATCTAGGCTATTTGGCCATGTGGGAGCTGGAAGCCATGGGTCATTGAGGGCAGTGTTTGTGAAATCAACTTCAGAAATTATCACTCACTTTGCCAAACACAGACGCGACATAGGATAGGCTAAACCTCTTTTTTTTTTTAAAGTAAAATGTATCATTATGTATATGAATTATAAAGGTGTGTGGGTACCAGGAAGCATAGAGAAACTACATAATTCAAATCTTATATTTTGTAAATCATGACTACAACTTCCAAAAAGAATTTGCATTATACTCAATTGGTATAGATGTATACATTTAGAATGACTAGGATAATAGCAATTTAGTCGCATCAAGTATTAAGTATTAAAAATAAGCACTGGGTATTATTTACACTTGATTTTATTGAATCCTCATAAAACTCATATGAGGTAAATACTACCACCTTTAATTTCCAGATAAGAAGCCGAACTTCAATGAGGTTTCATAACTTGCACACGACTTACCAATAGAAAGAGATAGAATCTAATTTACCTAATTATTAATTAGATTAATAATTTAATCTAATTATGTCTAAAAGACATAATTATGCCCTTAAATTCTAAATCATCTTTTATTTTTTTGTCCTTGCTTACTGTTTTCATAAACGGCTGTAGAATAAGTTCAATTTCAATATAAACAAGAACCAAAGATCATCTCTAGGGATTTCTTTCCTTTCTAGATTCAGTCTGTATTCTAAAATCCACTTTTGGCATCAGAATCTGGAGAGTTTCCTCATCTCTCTCAGACCTGGAAGCATACGTATCTATTTATAAACTTGAACCTCATCCAAACACCAAGGTATGTTGAGTAAATTTCTCCTCCTCATTTGTTGAGGTATCTAGTGGATCTGGCATTACAGCTGTGAGTCACAAATTTTTATTCCTGCTGTCTGAAGACAAAGAGTTGGAACACCTGTGCTTTTCATTTTGATGTGATAACATGATTTTGGAAACATCTCACCCAATCAGTTTATGTTACGAAATCTAAGTGATAAAAGATTTAGTGATAGTAACTGCCATTGAACTCTGCATTGATGAGTACCTTAATTGAGGATCATGGAGGCCTCTTGCACAGTGTCTAAGGCACACTGGAATGCTAATGATCTTACAAGACCTTCCTGTATTCTCCTGACACGGGCCTTTAATGTTCTCATCAAGACTGCTTTTTAAATGTACCCTTCTGAGTTAGTCAAGTCCAAGTCCAAATGCCATATTTCAAACCAAGTCTTCCTCAGCATTTGAGTTGAAGTATTTTTTCCCTGGGATTCCATAGGAATTAATTAGTGTCAGGTAAAAACATCATCCCCAAACCTAAAAGACTAAAAACAGCTGTTTGCTCAGCATTCTTGGGTTGAGGGTTGGGCGAGTAGAATGGCTGGTCTCTCTGTGGTGCTGACAGACTTAACATGTTTACAGTCAGCTGATCAGCAGTGTCTGGCCAGGCAGCTGAGGAGGGCTGTGCTCATCTGTCTGAGGCTGTGTCTATGTTTCTTGGAATGGCTGGGTAGTTTGGGCTTCTCTCTTTATGATCACAGAGTAGAACTTATCACACAATTGTGAAACATTGCTTTACCGCCTTTTATTAGCATCACAAGGCCAGCTCAGAAGCCAGCTCAGAATCCCTAAAAGCGAAGCTCCAACTGACACTTTTTACATTGTAGCCTTTATTGTCTTAATTTTATGAAATATTTCTGTAATTTTTCCAGTCATGACTAGAAAATTCTTTAATGAATGTGCTCCATGAACTATGCTGTTTTGTTTTTACTTTAAAGCTTGAACTGATCTCATAATAATAAAATACAGAGGCAATACCATTTCCCAACACTCTGCACACAGCTTTCCTGTGTTAAAATAGCAAATGATCACAATATAACTCTCAGTTAGAGGAAACTGGCCTTTTTTTTTTTTTTGATATGTTGAATGCTTTCTTCTGATTGAATGTGTCTATACACTCTGGAGGCAAAGACTGCGGGTATGATGCTATGTCAGTCACAGTGCAAAACTTTTGTGATGAGAGGCTGATATTTCCCACTGTTCTTGATCTTGATCAATTGATTAAGGTGTGTCTCTTACAATGAGGTTACCATTCTTCCTTCTGATGCCAGAAATTACTAGTAGAAAAATCTTGAGACGTTGAAATCTGTGCTCTTTAACTTTCACTTAGTATACACCACATTTATTAGTGGATTTTATATGAAACACAACGATGATGGTTGCCTACCAGTGGATTTTTCTATTTTCCTTTACTTCTGTGTTTATACGTTGAAATCTACTGGTGAACGGGTTTTTGTTCTCGTTTACTTATATCTACATTTGTCAATATTCATTTTGTCATACTGGTTGTAATTTAATACTAGCTGTATGTTTATATGCATTTATTTGTTTGTTTATGTATTTATTTTGTGGTGTGTGTGTGTGTGTGTGTAGTGTACAAACATTTGCAACTGTGTTTGCAGATGAGAGGGGGACACTGGGTGTCTTCTCTTGCTCTCTTCCTTATTCCTTTGCAATAGGGTCCTTCACTGAACCAGGCACTGCCCATTTTCCAGCTAGACTGGCAGCCAGCAGGCCCCAGCAGCCCTCCCGGGTTTCCTGTTCCCCACACAGCACCAGTATACACTGCCATGCCTGGATTTTTCCACGAGCGTTGGAGATTCTCAACACTACTCCTCATTCTTGAGCTTATGCACCAAGAGCTTTTATCCACGGAGACTCCTCAGATCAAAGCTGTCAAATTTGTAAACCATATTATAAATTAAAAAACGACTCATAAATATGGAAGCATCCAATAAGCTCAGAATATTCTGATAAATGGAAGATATTAAGATTCTAATTTTGCATATCTGCATTTATATTTATTTGAGCTATTATACTTTTGAAATTCCCATCTTTTTGCCTTTGTTTGTATTCTTTCCTTTCTTCTTACAAGTGAAAAAAACTTACCAAATTATTTCTAGGTATGATTTTTCAAAATGTGATATTGCAAAATCTAGTACAAAATATAATTTTATCATGTAAAAGAAGAACATGAAGCCGAGCATGGTGGCTCATGACTGTGACCCCAGCACTTTGCATTCTAAATTGAAGGGGGAGTCAAGATCAGACACCTGATCAAAGCTGTGGGAATTCACAGACTCTGGATGGACAGCTAGGGAGCTGGCATGAGACTGTCCTAGATCCTCTTCATCTGGGTGACAGTTGTGTAGCTTGGTCTCTTGTGGGGCCTTCTAGCAGTGGGATCAGAGCCTGTCCCTGACACAAGAGCAGGCTCTTTGGAACCTATTCCCTATGGTGGGATGCCTTGTTCAGTCTTGACAAAGCGGGGAGAAGCTTGTTCCTGACTTAATGTGATATGCCATGCTTTGCTGATTCCCATGGGAGGCCTTACCCCATCTGAATGGAGATGGATAAGGAGTAAATGGGGGGTGGTATAGAAGAGAGATTTGGGGGAGGGTACAGGAGGAGAGGAGGGAGGGAAAACTGTGGTTGGTATGTAAAATAAATTTTAAAATGATGAATAAAGAAAGAGAAAAATGAAAAACAGAAACAAAAAGGGTCTTGACTGTCATGCATAAGATAATTTCATAGTTTAACAGCAAATTCATCTTTAGATATTGTCTGTCACACGCACGCTGTTTTTGTATGTAGGAAAGTATGCATACATTTTGACCAATTTTTTATGGGAATAAAATGGCAGATTTATTACCTGAATCACACAATTTCTTCACTACAGATTTTATTTTAGTAAAAACATTGTTTTCCTGTGATCTTTTGCTTTACCTATGTGTATTCATATTGTCACTTGTAGTCACAATATATTTTTGAAGATTTGTTATATTTTCAATTGTGTGTGTGTGTATGAGAGAGAGAGGGAAAGGAAGAGAGAGAGAGAGAGAGAGAGAGAGAGAGAGAGAGAGAGAGAGAGAGAGAGAGAGAGAGAGAGAGAGAGAGAGAGAGAGAGAGAGAGAGAGAGAGAGAGAGAGAGAGACGGGATCCCTAAATTCGGAGTTACCAGTGAATGTGAGTCACTGAACAAGAGTGGAACGTAATTCATCTGCAAAAGCAATCTGTGCTCTTAACTGCTAACCCATCCTTCAAGCCCTACAACCTTGAAGGTTTAAGTTGGTTATGGTAACACAATGAGATCAGAAAATTAATTTTTAATAATCAATTTACCCAAATTAGTTTGTTTCTGCAATTTTGGTTTAAAAATGTATTATTAGGGTGAACTGGCATTCCATATTTGCTTTGTCTCTTGACAGACACACTCATCATTTAACTGCAAAACCTTTGTGGATGGTGTCACCTATTAGTAGCCATTGTTTTTATATGTTTTATAGATTCAGGGAACCTTGGGAATAAGGTTGAGTGAAATGAATGGAGGGCAACTGGTCTCTGATGTCTGCAAACAATCTAGGTGTTGGGAGTGGTTCATAAACAGGCTTCCAGCAGCTATGTGTACCCAATCACCTGCCTTGAGCAATCTTTTTAAAACAACGACTAATGTTTTCTGATGTGAATGTTGCTTCTTCTTCAGCAGATTTCTGTCTCCTTGTTGGTTTGTGGTCAGTGCTGGCAGTGTTAAGGTCCCTATGGTACATGGGGTAAGTATTCTGATTTTCCTATGTTCACCATCAACTTTCCTGAGAAGAAAAATCAATGCTTATGTTATGTGAATATGTTCAGCTTTTATGTCTGAAGGGTCTATTGCAAAATAAGACTAAGCATAACCAAGTAATAACAAGAGTGGAGGATATATAACATATAACAAGTAGCGTGACTGCTGCAGTAGGAACAGGCAGAAGGCCTCAAGCCAAGCTGCCAGTCTCTAGTGCCCACACACATTTCATTCACATGCAATCTGTAAATCCTTCTATGTCCCACCAACTACACTGATGGACATCCTGATGGCCTCATGCTTCTCATAGGCCACAGAGTGTGCCACTCAGCATAGGCCACGACACAACTAGCTTGTGATGGAAGGGTGCGCAGCATCAACTACCCCTCCAAGGCCCACCAGAACAACAAGGGGCCATTTCTAGCTACTGAGGCCCATGTATCCTCACTGTGTCAGCCAGTGCCTGCATGTGGCTCTCCAAAGTGCTACATTTCAGTTTACTGTGCTGCATTGATGAACCCAGCCAAGGCCATGAAAGAGATGCCATTAGAGGCTGAACTCCTGGATTTCAAATTTGGTTTCTGTATCGTCTGTATGTCCAGATATCTCCCCTACTCCTCCTCTATATGACCCTTCACAGCAGCTTAATCACTTACCATTTCTAAATGTGTTTGCCATTTTCTATGAATACTAAGAGGAAAGAAAATTCTAAAGAACATCTTTGCTCAACCTGGACCATACTTGTCAAAATATTATGAATGACTTAAAAGTCCATAGTATATTGTAGTCTTCCTTGATCCCTATCTGAAATGTTCTCATTGGGGGTTTGCAGAGGCATAGAAGTCTCTGATGGTGAGCAGACACACACCTTCACTTCAAGGAGAGATGTTACTGTGAGCTTGGGAGGGTCCGATGATGGTTTCCACGTCACTCTGCCCAACAATGCCACACTGCACCTTCCTCTGTAAGCACACTGCTGCTCATACCTATTTTTTAGGACAAACTTATAAACTCCTAATGACCCTTACTAAAGTGAAAACATGTACGGTCTTCTGGAGAAAGAAGACATTATCACAGTGTACTGGGGATGTTGAACCACAGGGAAAGATAGAATTTAAACCCAATCAAATCCTTTCATTCACCTTTCCCTAAGATCAGCTTGCTGCCTGAATTTTGGACCCACATGCGTACTAAATAAGAACTATTGCGTCCCTTTCTATAACTCTAACGTCCACTAAAAATGAGGATTCAATAAATATAGAAAGTGTGTGTGCATGGCCCATGTACCTCAAAGAAACATTTTACAAAGATTAACAGCAACGGTCACCTGCAGGGGAGACAGTAGGTTTGGAGGAATAAGTAACAATCCTCCATGCTTGCCCTATAGATCCTCAATTTTTATAATATTTTTGTAACATGTAATATATGTAAAATTACAAAATGGTCATTTAAAAGAAGAATTCTTAAGCTACATAGCACTATGCATTGATACATAAACCTCCTTCAAGGAGTTATTTGCAAATTCAAGACATGAAGAGAATAGAATTTAGGTTGAATATTTTTCATATGGTATTCTCTGTAGTCATTTAAAAACCTTTCATACACACACACACACGTATATGTATACACACATGCATAAATGATTACACATACATACATGGAACATGTGAAATGATCAGGCCTGCAGATCCAAAGCACCAGGATCTCCATAATATAAGGCAATAATAGGATGGATATACAAGAGGAGCCCCATGAGGGCCCAGTATTGATAGTGTAGCAGAAGCAGAGAGGCCTTAAACCAGATAGACCAGTGACTCTTTGCAATGAACACTTGAAGTAAAGATGTACATACTAAAGGGTACCCTATGTGACTCACTGGACCACACAGCTGCTGTGCCTAGATTTGTTGTGTTGTTTTACATTTGCCTTTTGTGGGGGGTTATTTAGATTTTGTTTTAGGGGGAAGTTGTAAGGGTAGAGGGAAGAAGCAAGGAGACAGAAGATGAGAGGGACCAGGGTGCATGATATAAAATCCACAAAGACTCAATTAAAAAGTTAATAAAATAAAAAAGAAAAATTTTAGGACAGCTATTAAAATATTTAATTCTTTAAAGACCAAGGAAGTGCCAGCCACAAAATAAAATGAAAAACTACATGAAAAGCAGAGAGACTAAAAGGTGAAAATTAAAAAATTAATTCTGTCTGCTCAGTGCTACTGTGGGACCTCGGCAAATGTCTATAAATCCATTTGGAGACACATGTAGAGTTTGCACAATTACAACGAACCCGAAGGTGGATTCAGCATTTATGTATCTCCTGGGAAGCACCGTGAGTCAGAAACATAAAACCGAAGTACCAGGGGGTTATTAAAATACTATTTCCCGTTGTATTGTAGAACTGTAGAAGAGAACAAACATACCGATTACTTGCATGGCCGGTTCGACGTCTGTTGTGGCCTCTTCCAACAAGGACAGTAGCTTGGCTGATATCTGGTGCACGGACTCAATGTTGCTGAACAAACCGTCCACATCCAGCCTGTCAACCTAGAGAAGCAAAAGCACGGAGCATCAGCCAATGGGAAGAGAAGTACCGTGTGCACCACATTGCCTCCTGCTACAACAGCAAAGCTTTGATCTGCCAGACCATGGCGCTACCCTCACCCAGCTTTGTGAACATGCTCATTGAGAATTTTTAAATGCAGATGTATAGATTCCATCAAGGCGCTCACGATGTCTGTCTTGTACCTCTGTCTTAAATACCACCAACAAAAACTTTCGATTTGAGTGTACAGCAGTGTTTCTCAATATAAATTGGACGGGGAAGATTTAGACCTAATGGTTATTTTTATTAACTGCCCTCTATGAAGGTGTGTACCACTGAACTTAGAATGTTTCACTGTCGGGCTGAAGAGATGGCTCTGGAGTGAAGAGCCATTGCTGCTCTTCTGGAAGACCCGAGTTCAAATGCAAACACCCGCACCAGACTGCCCATAACTCCAGCTCCAGGGGATCTGACACTCTTCTTCTTCTTCTTCTTCTTCTTCTTCTTCTTCTTCTTCTTCTTCTTCTTCTTCTTCTTCTTCTTCTTCTTCTTCTTCTTCTTCTTCTTCTTCTTCTTCTTCTTCTTCTTCTTCTTCTTCTTCTCCTCCTCCTCCTCCTCCTCCTCCTCCTCCTCCTCCTCCTCCTCCTCCTCCTCCTCCTCCTCCTCCTCCTCCTCTTTTTCTTCTGTATTCATGCACCCACCACAGAGGTTTAGTGTCCACAGCAGAAATCACACCATATCTTTTTCAAATAACTATTTCCAAAGTTGTTTTAAACCACAGATGCTCTAGAAGTGATGGCAAATAATTGTGCTGGGGTACTTAGTGCACGTTTCCTATCAAATAATTATACTAATTAAGAGTTTGTCATATGCTATAGTTTCAGGCATAGTCTCAAAGATCACTGTGCTCATAATTATATCCTATATATGATTATCATAGAATTTTGTTTATTCGTCTTTCAATAGAAATTTCCTAGGTGTCCTAAGAAAAGCAACAGAAAAGACATCCTATCATAGAAAGTGACTACTAGAGAGAGGGGTAGTTGACCATGTTCAATAATCTGAGTGTGGGAAGAAATGCATTGCTTGGTATTACTTTTAAAAAATATTTATTCTTTCATAATTAAATGGTGTTTACTCGGGCCACACCGCATTGGTGTAGGACCAGTTGAGGTTAGCATACAACAAAGAACAGTAATTAATGCCGTTTGTCTATGATTTACTGTGCTTGAGATCATGGACAGGAAGCTAGGTGTAGGGCTGTCTGGGGCTTCTGTTTTCTGTATTATGAAGCATATTTAATATTAGACAAAATGCGTAGAAGCACATAACAGCTACTGGGTCATGTTAGTTAACCTGTATGAAATTGTCATTTAATAATTTACTATCACCTAGTCAAAACCATACAGATCTATTATAATACTTATCTTAAAGATTTGCCTACTATGACAGGTAGAAATAAAATGTGACTTATTTTGAATGTACTGGTTATTATTTCTTTGGAATATATCCTGTGAGGAGTGACAGTGTAATTTCCTCATTATCTGCTTTATAAGCTAGCTATTAGATGCACTTTATACAGTGTGCCCATGTTTTTGTTTTATTGTGCTGTGCAATATTTTTATTTATGTTTGAAGAGCTTTAATTTTTCTTTCATATACCTCTCCCTCTTCTCTGTGAAGTATGAACCATTTTGAAGAGATGCAGAGTAAAGCAAGGTGCCATGTGTGATGCTATATATGGAGACAAAGACAGATCCAGCACTGTGACTTTGCAGTTCTGCACCATCATACACATCAACAAATGCCACTCACAAATTAGGACTCCATACTTCCATTTTTGCTGACTTTCCACCAACCAGTCACTTCTACCCTTTATTTGCCAAGGTCACTATCCTGTGTATCAAATTTAGATTATAAATCCACTTAGCCAGAATCTAATACTGCATCCTATCTACAATCTTAGCTCAGTGCAACAAATTCTGAACAACAGAAACTTAGTTTTTAATTCCATTTCTTCCTGAAGGACAGAAAGGATTAAAACATCAATTGGCCTGGTTTCAATCCTATCACCATGGGCCCCTGGGGATTCTGTGAATCATAAAATGAATTCACATCCAGGCACGGCTGTGCCACGGAACAAACAAACATCTGGTCCAAACCGGCTTTTAAAAGCGATAGATGGTTTTATGATTACTGTTATAAATTCATGGAAACATCCACATATATTTATTAATCATTTACTCAAAACAGTTAATGCTGTAAGAGCTTAAAATCAAATTCTGCTTTAAATGAATTAAAATTTAATTTTGGAAAAAGTTTAAGAAAGCAATATTCTAAGACAAACCAGTAAATAGTTACTTAGATTTATGAAACACAGAAATGAAAACTCACAGTTTATGCTGACAATTTAGCGTGTTATTTTGCAGAAGTGTTCATTATGAGATATAATTTAAGTAGAATGTTCCCATCACATTCAACACATTACTAGGATTTAAAACCAGGTAGTGTGGTAACTCCATTTTCTCTTTGGGTTAAGGGTGCTTTGGCTACCCATGGCGTTTATAGTTTCATAAAAATTTTAGCCTTGCCTTTTCTTTCTCTGAGAAATATCTTTGGAGTTTTGATAAATATTGCTTTGTGCTGTATGGACGCTTTAAGGGCAGTATTTTCCTGTCTAGAAATACTTTTTGTCTTTCTATTTATCTCTGCCACCTTCAAACTCATACTAATATTTTAGAGTTTTCAGTGATTTTTAAATATGCCATACTGGTTAGTAAACAAACCAGTATAGGCCAGCATAAATCTAGGCACATATCCCACTAAGCAAAACAGGAAGGATAGAAAGAGACCTACACATTTATGGTAAATTGACTTCCACAAACAATGAAGAAAAAACAGTTTCCTCATTAATGTGTTAGGAACACTAACCAATCACTTAGCAAAAATCAACTCAATATAGATTAAAGGCTCAAAGATGAAACCACCATAGTTAAAATGAACACAAGACTAGACACTTCTCCAAAGAAATCACTGATATCCAGAAAGTATTTGTTGGAATCTCAACATAACAGATCATTACAAAAAATGCAGAATAAAATCCCAATGACTTAACAGTTTACATTTATTAGGATAGTTATTATTGAAAGAACCCAGAGACCCAGGGCTGCAGGATCTCCACAACACAGGGCAAAAAGCAGGATATTAAAGAAGAGTCCTAGTGAGGGTCCAGCATTGATAGTGTAGTAGAAACCAGAGGCCTGGAGCCAAACCAACGACTCTTTGCAATGAACACTTGCAAGTAAAGATACATGAATGAAGGGGTCTACTGTATGATTCTCTGGTCATGCAGCTTCTATGATGAGATTTCTATTTTTCCCCCTTTTTTTCTTAAATGTTGTTTTGTTTGGGGAGGGAGTAATTGCAGGGGTAGAGAGTGGGTGCAAAGGGATGGGGAAATGAATGGGATCAAGATACATGATGACACGCAGAATGAATACAAAGAAAAATAATGAATTCTGTCATTTGTGACAATGCAGATGAACGTGGGCAACCTAATAACTGAAATCAATTAGTCACAGCACAATGCCTCACAGTTTACTTAGAAAGTATAACAGCATCAAACTTTCAGAATAGAGAGTAAAATTATCCCAGAGGCTGGGGTTGATTGGCCCTTTGGGAGTTCCTTGTCAAAGTCATAAAATTTTGCTTTGAAGGAACAAATTCAAGAGATCCATTGCTTATCATACATATTATGATATATACCTGAAAACTGTTGAGAGAGTACATTTTAAAATATTAAACTTGCACCTATATGTGTATGATATGTATGGATGTGTGTGTGTGTGTGTGTGTGTGTGTGTGTGTGTGTGTATGTCCAAATATAAAATTCTCAGTGAAGGAAAATAGATTTATGAAATTAGATTAATTCAAAGATTATAGTAACTGATACAGAATTACCTTGTATCCCACTGAAACATGATGATTCATTCCTTGATTTTCCTGCTTTTACATCATGGTCCAAGCTCTTCCATTTACTCAAACACACTTTGTCCTCACACAACATGCTATTCAGTTAGATCAAATCTGGTAAGAATTATATTTGTCTAGGTGCTTTGCCCATCTCTCTGCCCTTTCTTTTGCCTCTGAGAGGACTGGCAAGAATCATAGATCCTTAGCGCTGCCTGATTCTGCTGGAATTCTCTGACCACTCCCCTCTTGCTGTGGGAGGCATGCTACCTAGCTAGCAAGTCAATCAGGGCATTACTAGGTCTATGTACTACAGTCTGAATGTTTACAGTTTCTCCCCTTCTCAATTCATATGTTCACATCTTACATTCAAAATACTTGGATTATGAATGAGAGCTGTGGTAGTTTGAACCGAAACTGTCTCCCATAGGCTCAGGTATTTGAACACTCGGTCCCCAGGTGGTGGTAATGCTGGAGGAGGCTATGGAACCCATAGGAGGGAGAGCAGGATTGGAGTGCTGATAGCCTCATCTCACTTTCAGTTGTCACTCTGGTTTGTTTGTGTATTGACGATGCAGTGACTTGTTTTCCTTCTCTGGCATGTCTTCCCTGCCATGATGGACTCATCTTTTGAAACCATAAGCCAAAATAAGTTCTTTCATCATAAGTCACTTTTGGTCATGGTGTTTTATTGTGTGTTTTTGTTTTTGAAATTACAACATGATAAATTATGCATAAGTTTATGCTTTCTTTTTGTGTTTATTTTTATTTAAAGAATTTTGTACACTATATTCTTTCCCCTCCCCTAATTCCTCCCAGAGCCTCCCCCATCTCCATACTTACCTAACTCCCTGGTCATGGTGTTTTGTCACAGTAATAAAAAGGAAATATTACAAGGCCTTTGTGAAACAGTTCATGGGGGGTAGTGACCCCCCATGAAGAAATTAGTAACTTTATTAGAGACGCAGGAGAATCTCCTTGTATTTTGTTGTTGTTGTTGTTATGTAGAGTTGTAATTATAAAACAACTGTCTAGGAAGGGCTCCATCACCATACATGGAATCTACTGGTGCCGTAATTATGAATTTATAAATTTGTGGACTGTGAGAAACAAATTTCTTATTTAAGCCACTATTTATGACACTTTACTATCATAAATAGATAAAATGTAACTGCCTGTTTTTTGCCAGTATCTTTGTGAAGAACAATGATGCAGTAAACCCATGTAGAGTGGAAGGCCATATCTGACATCATGTTACCTCCTGGATCCATCCTTGGCAAAGCAAGAAATCCTTCCCATGCAAACCCACTGGCTGTGCTTACTTAATCTGGTTTGGATCTTATTTTTATCACATAGCCAAATGAGTCTAATATAATTTTAATTCTCAGACAAGATTTATGTCCTCCAAGGAAGATTTCATGCCTATTTGTTATAATTAGTCTTTTTTGTCTCTCATTCCTTTATCAGTCTTTCAGAATGAAATAATTTAATACATACATACAGTGTGTATAGGTCAAATTGTGCTACTTAACCTTTCCTTGTGCTTAAAACTTAAGCAAATTCTGATTAACAGGTAATGATTATACTTTCTCACACCTTGGGGCAAGTTACACTACAGAAATCTGTGCATGGAGTATGTGTGAGCAAATTGGAGCATAGCATTACCATCTCTTTATTACTTTGTGTTTGGAGACTTCAGGCTACTGTCTTCTAGTTACTTACGAAATGCATAATACATTACTGTGACCTCAGCTCTTGCCCCTGTCCTACTCCTCTGAATCTAGAATTTACTAGTTCTAATTGCTTATGGGAACCCACTGTGTATCCTCCTATGAACCTTGCTTCCAGCCTTCCAGCTCCTAGTAAGCATTGTTCTACACACAGTGTCCATGTATGAGAGGGAATGTGCAATGTCCACATATGTGAGGGAATATGCAGAATTGGACTTTCTGTGTCTGACTTATTTCTCTCAACATTATATCCTCAAAACTTTCTTGCAAGTAAGACGATGGCTGAAAAAAGCCACTGGGCATGTACAAATCACTTTTCCTTAACCTATTTGCTTGGCTTCCAGCTGTTGGTACGGTTTAACATTTGGAGTTTTGCTAAAGGAAGTAGATCACTGTGGGGGTGGGGTTTTAGGTTTTATACCATGAAACTACTTCCTGAACTTTCTGCTTCACTACTGTGTAGTGAGATACTCACTTTGTCCACACTTGTGGCATAGACCACGCCCATTGGGGGTGGAGACAGGGCCGGATGCTACCTGGGGGAACTAAGTCTGAGGAGGGGGCTCAGAGAGCTCTCTTGCTTGCAGCACGGGGCCAGGGGTATCTCCGGAGGCATCCTTGGGACCAGGAAACTGCTGGTGTTCATCTGTCTATGTTGTAAGTTATTTCTCCCTGAATAAATATCTATTTGATCTATTTGTTTCTCCTGATCCTTATTAAACATCAATATCTGACATTAGAAGTGGGATGGTCTGGGCCCTCTCTCCGGTAAGATGAGACCACGTGGAAATACTTAGATTAATAGAAATGGGTTAATATTGAAGACAGAGCTAGCCAATAATAAATGCTAGTAACAGGCCAATGGCATTATATCAAATATAGCTTCTCTGTGTGTTATTTGGGGCTGGCATGGCTCTGGGACCAGACCAGCAGGAAAAACTACTCATAACACTACTGCAGATTCACACCCCAGCCACTATGCCTTCTCAGACACGATGGCCATCCCTTCCCTAAACTATCAACCAGGATATACTCTCTTAAGTAGCTGTTTGTCTAATATTTGACTGCAGCAATGAGAAAAGTTAGGATATACTGATGGGGGATGTCATTCTGTAAATACGTTTCTCATACTGGTTAATGAATAAAGCCCTGTTGGCCAGTAAGAAAGCAAGATAGGTGGGACTAGGAGACAAGGAGGATTCAGGGAGAGGTAGGAGAGTCACAATGTAGAGACTTGGGAGAACAGAGGTTCTGACCCTGTCTCCTGTAAGATGAGACCATGTGAAAATACTTAGATTGATAGAAATGGGTTAATATTTAAGCCAGAGCTAGCCAATGTTAATAACAGGCCAACAGCTTTACATCTAATACATCATCTCCATGTATTATTTGGGGCTGGCATGGCTGTGGGACCAGGCTGGTGGAAAACTATTTCTAACAATATACTTCATTTTGTTGATTATAAATTGTAATGATTATGCAAAATACAGCAACAAAAGTCGGCATGCAAGTGTTACTGATAGCCTTTGCTTTTGATGAAATTATGGATCACTGGGTAGGTCTAGTTCAGTTTCTCAGTGAACCTCGTTGCCAATGTCACGAAGCTGCCCTAACTCACACTGCCACCAACCGTGTATGAGATGTCCCCCTTTCCCCACTTGACCTTTATTTTCTTTTTGATAATTTCTTTCTTCCTAAATGAGGTGAGGTGCCGCAAGGCAATGACTCAGGTGTATGCCTTTAGTCCCAGAACTTATGAGACAGAAACAGGAGGATTTGAAAAAAACAAATAAATAAATGAGGTGAGGTGACGTCAAATTGTACTTTATAAACTTACGTTTCTGTTTATAAAGATTAGCATTTCTTCCTAAGATTTTTTTTTTAGCTAACTCAATTTCTCCTTTGAAAAATAGTTATCCATACTTTGCCCACCTTGAATTGTACTTTTGTTACTGAATTTTTAAAGTTTCTTACATACTGTGCCTCACACTGTTTCGTCTGATTAATAAGTTACAGTGATATTTCATTATCTTATAGGTTGGTTTTAACTCCCTTGATCATTTCCTTTGTTTGTCCATGACTGTTGCATGTATTTCTTTGTGTTTATATTGAGGCCCATGCACATATACATATATATTTACATAAAAGGCACGCACATATGATAATTATTTTGAAGCTTATTACATATATTATAAATGTTAGAGGATATAATTATTCATTTTCTCTCTTGCTGTCAAAACTGAGTTTTCTCAATATATCTGCCTTTTTGAGTTATTCTAATGTCCTAGTATGTTTAATATAATCCTGTGTGGTGCACACAATATTTTAATAAAGATTTGACCATTTAAATTGAGTTTCTACAATTGCAAGCTACTTTTATAGAAGCTTGTACATAGTCTTCTCATCATTCCACTTGACTCTGAGTAACAAAATAGGCGAATGTCAAAAGCAGCTCAAGAAAAAAAATGAAAATCTAATTTGATTCTTCAAAAATATCATATTAAGTGAATATTTTATAAAGTCCTACTTGACAAGCAAACTGTGGTGCTTAGTTTGGCTGTTTGTAGTATGTGGGAAATTTGCTGACATAACCAAAACTCCTCCTTAGTTTACACTTGGCAAGCGTCTAATCTTTTCTGTTTAATAACAAACACTTGAAATGGTGACTCAGCTTAAATCAAACAAGTCATGAGGAAGAGCAGCTAAGCATTTAGAAACTCCAAACAAAGCCTGGAGAAACTTCTAGAAGCAGACCCTTGAAAAGTGTTATTTGCATAGAAGTTGTTCATTTGCCTTGCAGAAAATTAAGGCTACGTAGGCAACAGAAGCAAATACAACCTCTTGTCATTCACCACGCAGTAGCCACTGATATTTCTAGGTATATTCTTCAGAACTTTTGCGGGGAGGGATGGGGGTAGGGTGGCTGCAGGTGTATTTCTGTTCAAAGCAAGTATACAGTTCAATTAGTTTTTAAAACCTGCATACCTCACATAACATTGTTTCCTGCCATCACTTCCCTCAAGTGCACTGTTGGATGGGAAGATTATGCTGGAAACATTGTGATCTTCTGTTGGGGAATATTTAACTATGCAAAGGTGTGTTGCATTTGTTTGCCTATGTAAATATTGCTGTATTTGTTTAATTATGTAAATATGTATTGCTGTTTTACCTTGCCTGCCTAAGGCACCTGATTGGTCTAATAGAAAGCTGAACAGCCAATACAAGGGAGGAGATAGAGGTGGAAGTTCCAGGCAGGGAGAGTAAGTAGGAGGAGGAATTTAGGGGGAGAAAGAAGAGATGATAGGGAGACATCAGAAGCCAGCCAGACATGGAGGAAACAGGAAAGTAAGATATACATAATGAAAGAAAAGTAAAAACCTCTGAGGCAAAATGTAGATGAATAGAAACAGGTTAAATTAAGTTAAAAGTGCTAGTGGGACAAGCCTAAGCTAAGGCCAAGTATTCATAATTAATAATGAGTTTCTGTGTCTTTATTTGGAAGCTGGTTGGCAGCCCGAAGAAAATTCCAACTACAGCCTTCTTTGTCAAGTTGCCATTTTTGCTAATGAAAGTAGATTTCCTGGATTAGTCCTTGTTCAGTTTTATATTTCTTTCTGATACGGTTCATAACTATAATGACTGAGTTTAGTTTACTAATATTTGCAGGGATTCTAATGAGTTCTTGCAGGAAGGTTAGAGAAAGGACTCAGCAGTACGTGCTGTATAGTCACAAGAACCAGTGTTCAGACCCCAGCACACTCAGGATAACCTGAGTGTTCCACAAAAGCCTGTAACTCCAGCTCCAATGGTGCAAAGATAGGAGGGCAGTTTGGTCTTGGAGCTTCCAGTCTAGCTCAGCAACAACAACAAATATGTGAGCCTAGGTTCAGGGAAAGACTCTAACTCAAAGAAACAGGAAGAGAGCGACACAGATGATGATAAACACCCTTCTGGACTCTGCATGTGGACATAGGTGCACATACCCATACCCACACACATTCACTTCCATACACAGACCCAAATTGATTAATTGATTAGTTAATCTTTTTTAAAACAAGTTTTATCAAGTCACGAGTATTTCTTAATGATTACAACCCTGATCCCAGTTTTTATTTTAGTCTTTTGATTTTATTTTCACAATCATGACACTTCAGATTCCCAAATAAACACACATTATACCTCTAGAACACAAAAGAAAGTAAATATCATTCTAGGAAATTTTTAATGCTTCTATTTGGAGCAATTTGGCGTAAATGCAGAGTCAAGTAGAGTCCAATTTGGACTTTTCCCACTTATCCCAGCCATTACTATTACTATTCAAATAGGGTGTATCTGACTTGACCTAACAGATCTTTGATCCCATGCTCTTCCCTAAAGAAGTTCCAAGAACTGACTTGTAGTGATTCCTGGATGCATGCATACATTAGCACATTCTAATCAACTCAGAAACTCTCCAAGTCCTGTGATGTCTCAACAGAAGTAAGTGTAGTGGGAAAGGAACAGGGCAGGAGATACCTGATATACAGACTTGAGAAGCAGAGCTCCAGGGTGACATTCTGAGTGGAAAGAACTAGCTCTTAACAGAAAGAAATGTAGGAGGGGGATGCTTACAGAACACAAATCGCAGTGAGTGGGAAAGAGGATGCTGGCATGAAGCCCTGGCAAACACTGTACTTGGATGATTCTCTAATTACTGTAGCATTTACTTAGACAATTGGCTTCCAGATTACAAAGCCTTTTGGGGTAAACTAGCCATTATTTCATCGGGTTTCTCAAAACTGCTGATTTGTATGTGTGAAATTTCTTTCAGAGAAACTAGATTCTGAGTGGCTAATTAAGTCATGCAATGAGCTGAGTCAGTATCACAGCTAGACAACAAGCTTTTAAACCAGTCTTGTAGCTAAGCAGCCAAGTTACCCAACAACCAGCAGAAGTACTCTGGGACAGAAGTTCAGAATTGGACAGACTGCCATAGAGCAGAAAAGAGGACACTCTGGGGGAAATCTCAGGAAGAATGGAGCCAGCGAGCGACAACAGACTTGATCAGGGACCAGTCAGACTTGAGGGGTCCAGAGAGAAGAAGCCCACTCCAGATTCCTTTCACTAATAGCACGAAATTAAAGTGCTTGCAGTGATATTCTTGGGGGTGGGGATGGAGGTTGCCTGAGCAACTGGAAGGATGGAGCTACCATTTATTGAGATGAAATAGATTGCAAAGCCAGAGTGTACTGCCAAAAGTGAATAGTATAAACTGGACAATTTATAATGAGAAGGGATATATGTATTACAGTTCTAGAGTGTGGGAAATTCATGATCAAGAGGCTGGTGATGATATCATCCCTCTGTCATCCCGTGTAAGAAAAGTGGGAGAGAAGAAGAAAGTACATGAAAGAGAGGTTTAAACTATTTTTTAAAACAACCCTCCCTTCCATAACAGCATTAATCCCACCCAGAGAGCAGAGCCTCTGGTAACGAATGGCCTGTCCTAATATGGTTGCATTGAGAATTAAGTGTCCAACATGACTTCAGGGAATGTATGTAACTGGAGAAGGTTGATGTGTTCAAGGGAGCCAGGGAACTGATTCTGAGCATTTTGAATTTGAGATGCCTTGTAGTCACCAAGTAGTGATTTGGGAAAGGGGGCAGATAAACAGAACAGGACTTTAGGTCCACATCATGGCTTGCCAGTCATCAGAACACCGCTGGGAATTACAGCCATGAGACAGATCAGCTGTCCCATGGGTGGCTGTGGACTCAGAAAACCAATCGGGGCCCTGAACTGCTCTAGTGTTCAGAAACGAGGTCAAGCCACGGAGATGGAGGTAGTATCAGTGTGTGATTTCTGCCAACGCTGCAAATAGTTCAGGGAAGCAAGCACATCCTCTGCTAATGTCTAAGGCAATAATTTGCTGCATAATTAATTAGCATAACTAACCATGAACTGCCTTCAGTTATTACCATTTCTAATGTCATCTTGAAATATGTTGATAATTGCTCTTTGTGCATCTGTGTGCTTAGGAGGCATTTTCTTGACCTTTTCTACACTCTTCTAGGGTGGGATCATGGCATGCATTCACATGGTCTCCATGTAGAGTGGAGTAGCAGGCATTAGGTGAACTGGGGTCTTGACAAACATTAACCATATAGTTTGTATCTATTGCATTCCCCGTGAAATAGTGCCAAGTCAGTCTGTCTGGAAGGGATGTGTCCCTTCTCTGAACTCCAACTGTACCTATCAATCACTGTCTTGCTTTACAACTTCTCATAACTGTAAGAAACCTATCACCTCTAATGACTGGTTCTAAGGGGACGTTTGTATAACAGGGGATGAATTTCATATGACTTTGTGTATTTCCATGACTTAAAATGCATTAATTCATTGATTCATGAAGTCATCAACTCTGCCAATGCCGAAAGTGCTGATTGAAAGTCTTTACTCACAAAAACTTATTTTTCCAGTATGTTTTTCCTACATGGCCCCTGCTATTTTTGTTTGTACTGGAAACTGAACTCAAGGCTTTATTTATGCCTAGCAAATGTTCTACCAATGAGGTATATTTTCTCAGATTTCTATTGAATGTAATAGCCAGATTCATATCTTTTCTGCTCTCTTGCTCCCTGGATATACTTTGTTTCTGTGTAACCATCCTGCCTTTGATCCCTGTGTTCACTAAAGTCTATGAGGTCTTGTGATGGAGGAGTTTGGCCTCAAGAATGACTGCATTTTAAAAGAAAGAAGATGGAATAGAAGGGGAATGTGATAGGAAGAAGTGCATTGACCTTTTCATAATGCAAAAGGATTTCTGGGATTCTATTCATATACCCAGAGATACAGAATACATTGGAAGAGATACAATGAGAAATTATTATACACTATTGTTACAAGTAGGTTCCCCCTGCCCCCCGCCACCAGTCTGGTCCCACTGCCGCACCAGCCCCAAATAACACGCTGAGACCCTGTATTTGATACAATGCTGTTGGCCAGTTACTATAATTTCTTATCGGCTAGCTCTGCCTTAATGATTAACCCATTTCTACTTATCTAAGTATTTCCACGTGGTCATCTTATCGGAGAGCGGCAGGCCCGCATGCTGCTCTCTTTTGGCTCTCTATGCTGACTCCTCCTTACCCCTTCCTCTTTCCTCCTAGACTCTTAGCCCTGCCTATCTTGCTTTCCTATTGGCCAACGGTGCTTTATTAATTAACCAGTATGAGAAACATATTTACAGAATGACATCTTCCATCATCTCCTTTTTCCTGTCTAAAATAAAAAGAAGAGTTTTAACTTTAGCATAGCAAAATATATCACATGACAGTTATCAAATAAGAATCACAGTTAGCAATATTTAGTTCATTAACATTTAGCAAGATTTAAATAAAATATTTTATTATCTATCCTATCTTTGTGAGTCTAAAATCTTATATGTAATTTATCTTTAATCTTAACTAAGGAAAACTATAACCATAACTATCTGTCTTCAACTCCATCAAAGACCACAGAAGGATAATATATATAAACTAGAAATGACAGAGACAACTCACTGCCTAGTCAGTCACCCGAAGTTCTTCTGTAATATTCTGTCTTCAGCCCATAGGCCATAGACTCTTTAGCAAAGCAGGAAACTTTAAACTGCTGCCTGTTTCTTCTACATAATCTAATGTGTATCTGTATGTTTAAAAGCTCATTTCATCATCACTAAATTCACAGTAAAAATAGTAAGAAAACTTGAAATAATGAACAAAGTAAAAAACAGAAAGAAATTATCCTTTCATGTAAAATACACACATTTAAAAGGATGATTTAGAATGAATGAAAGGGAGGGAGACAGTGAAAATAAGAGTATTAGATTTTAATTAAGCTTTTCATTTAGAAATAATTATGGATGTACATGCAATTGTAAAAGTAATACAGCAGGATCTCATATGCCTTTTCTTGGTTTCCCATAATGGCAATGATTGGCAAAACTACAGTTCTAGAGCACTGGGTTTTCATGAGGTGGGGTAAGATAAGTTTTGAGTGAAGTGTAATGATCAAACAGTTAAGACATGTCTAAAATATGCAACTAAACCATTCCACTCAGTGCAGAGTGGTCTCATGGAAGAAATGGGACTTTGGAAGGAGGCAACAACTAGAGAAGACAACTTGGACAAAAGTTTTCCCCATGAAATAGAAGTTCACGGCCAAGCATTTACTCATTTACATGGTTCCCCTATTAATTATGCAGACTAAATTTAGCAAACAGCTTTGTGGAGCCTCATTATCTATCTGCCTTCTATGTGTCACCCAAGTAGCTGGGAAAGCTAAGTATGTTTTGATCATTACTAGATAAAATATTTCCACTTGTTTTTTAACCCCATATTTCCGCGAGCTATCATAATAGTAATTTTATCCTCTGTCCTACAACAGCAGCCAGATTGCCTTATGTTTCAAACTCTGAATTCTTGTTATAACTAGTGGCTGAGCAGCTGGGCTAGGAAGAGAGGTAAGGAGGGGACCAGAGAGAACTAAGAGTTATTTCAGGCATGCATCCAAGCAGGCACTCTGAAGGCACACACCAAGCCAGCTCTGCTGTGTGGCCACAGTGCATTGTATGCTTCCTTCATTCATGCAGAAAGACAGCCAGGACTGAAATACACAGTCACAACCTAGCACTGAGAGTTATGACAAGCCTCAGAGATGCTCAGGCCAGTGGAGAGGCTTGGAAAAAGGCAGCAGGGAGTAGATTTCCAGAACATGTGTTGAAGCTCTTATTATCCTTTATATTGGGAACAAACAGTTTTCTGTGGTGAGGAAGGAGCCATTAAAAACCACAACCATTCAAAAGGGATATAAAAGTCTGTCACTGAACTAAAACATAACAAGCATAGACTGGAATTCATAGGAAACCATCAGGACCATGTCTGTCCTTTTTATATAAAACTCCCGTTGTCCTGTATTTAAATGTTTCCATTACTACAGAGTATATTTGCTCTACACCAAGAGTTGATGAGCTCTTCCTACACATAACCATCCCTGTTAGGAAACAACAGCTTCACTTGGCAGAGGCAGGAAGCCGACTTCTCTGGATCCTGTAGGCCCTTCCCTCCATTAGGGAAGTCCTTAGCAATAGGACTGAGTAGAGCTGCACATCTCTTTCCCTCTTCCATGTTCCCCTGCTGTCACAGGGAGCTGTCATTCAGTTTGGACTGAGGACATGCATGGTAGGACATTAATATAGTGTGTTCCACTGAACACCTACTAGACCTAGTCTCTGCCATTTGGGATGTAAAATACCAGACTGCCAACCCAGGTGTTTCAACATCATTATAAATTGAGACCTGAGTTTAGAGAATATGAACATGACTTTTAAAATTACAATTCCTTACTAAATTACAGAGAACCATTTTTTCCCCACTCAGTATGTGTTGTTTAAGACAGGAACTAATAGGGATATATTCTTTACAGGAAAAAGATGCCAGCTGGTATCTATACTACAAATTCAAACTTCAGAAAAAATTTTCAGATGTTCGTGCTAAGATAATAAGCCAAAACATTCATCATGGTTATTTCTGAGCAGGAGGACTATAGATGACTTATTGTAAACTCCTCAGTTTCTTCACTCTCTCTCTCTCTCTCTCTCTCTCTCTCTCTCTCTCTCTCTCTCTCTCTCTCTCTCTCTCTCTCTCTCTCTCCCTGTGTGTGTGTGTGTGTGTGTGTGTGTGTGTGCATGTGTATATATGTGTTTATGTGGGCATGTGCATGGGTGTGTGCATATCTGCTCACTTGTATGAGCAGGTGTGGAGGCCAGATGTTGATGCTGGGCATCTTCCTCTCTTGGTCACCAGATGATCTTTGAAACAGGTTTTCTCAGTGAATCTTGAATCTCACAGACTGGCTACAATGACTGGCCACTTATCTCTCCAACTATCTTCCTTGCTCCTTCCACCACAGCTGGGGTTGGATTTGAAGTCAGTTTTAATGTGGGTACTGGAGTCCTCATGCTTGCATGGCAAGTGCCTTACCAAGTGAGTCATCTCCCCAGATCCCTCTCCTAATATTTTTCTAATAAAATTTATTTGCAAAGCTGTTGCCACATAGTATATGCGAAATTGTTCAGAAGACTCCAATGAGCTCAGGTAAACATGACATTAGAGATTATTTTTCTCCCCTCTTTCCAGGAAACATACTATTTCAAGCATAAGGCACACGGTTAGGCAAAGGCAAGGGAATACACACACCCTTGCAAGGGTGGAAAGAAACGGTAGCTGACTTTCCTTTACGGCAGTGCTTCTCAACCTTCCTAATGGTGCAACCCATGAATACAGTTCCTCATGTCATGGGGACCCCCGACCATAAAGTTATTTTCATTGCTGCTTCATAAATGTAACTTTGATAGTTGTTAACTATAACGTAAACATCCATGTTTTCAGATGGTCTTAGGCAACCTGTGTGATGGATCATTTGACCCCAAAGGCTGCTCTATGAAAGGGTATTAAATAGCTGAAGCCTTGCTTAAGCTCCTTAAAGTCTATGGTACTTTTGTAAGATGTGACTATAAGAAATTGAACAATAAATATAAACAGAAATAAAGATGTGCACTCAAATCCATGTATTATTTTCGGCCATCTTTTGTCCTTTAGTTACACATAGAATAAAAGTCCATTGTTGATGTGGCTTGCTCTGGTTTGATTTAGTTTGATTTACTGCCAAAACCCATACAGACTCTCCTCTTGTTGAGATAATAACTAGACCTGTTTTCCATTAAATATTTCACATTGACTGTTGTGGGTACTTTTCCCTTCTTGACAATCTATGACAATGCTGCTTAGGCAAATGTGGCCTGCTTTCAGGTCACTGAAGACCTGTGCCAGAAATCCCTAAAGCTAAGGCTAAAATTTAGCATCATGACTGTCTTAAGAAGCTAAATTTACTCACTAATTTGTACGCCATTCTCTGAACTAAACTAGATAATGCTGGAGTTTTCCTGGGTTTTCCCATCATCTTTCAATCTTCACCTACATAAAAAGGTTTTATTTTTGTTTTTGTTTTTTTTTTTTTTCCTGTCAGTGGTCTGAATTTACATGTTGAAAAGATGATGGATTAGGTGACTTTCTAATATCACCCAAGCCTTACACACACACACACACACACACACACACACACACACACACACACACACGCAAGCACATGTCAGGTTAAACTAAGCATCATTTACCTCAGACTGAACTACAGTGTTCTCCTGGTGACCTGAGAGTCACGTGTTCATTTACATACTTTGGCAATAATGACAGTAGGTAGGTAGTGAGCACAGTCCAACAGATAAGATGTGAGTTAATGAAATTGAAGAGTCGATCAGTTAATGAACTGGCCACATCCTTCAGCTACTTCTACACTCAAAAATTAAAACTTTGGGTAGTGGAGGACAGGAAAAAAGAATTTCAATTACAATATAGTTAGAGATAATACTTAGAAAAATAGTATAAAACTGAAGTACACAGTAAGGAGGGTGAATAATCATACTTAAGCAAAGAAAACTATATAGAAAAAAATCTATCAAACTTTGTGGTGATAGCTTGGGTGTGCAAATAAAGTTAGTGGCAGCTCCATTTTCTGTCCTTCAGACAGACGTTATTTGTACATGCAAGATATCACCACAAAGCTCCAATCAGCTTCATTATAATAGTGAAGCAAACGTGAGTAGAGCTGAGATGTGATTTGTAGTGTTGTGAGCTGAAGTTGACCACATGTAATGAAGGACCATAAATGCTTTGTCTTAGTCACCTGCCCTAAGACTGTCTCTAAAAGTACGTGGTGAACTGCACATAATCACCTTGGAAGGGACTCTTTAGCAAAGGGTCGTCTGGATCAGGTTAGAAAGTGGCATGCCTGGGAGGGACTGTTTTCAGCCTGAGTTTGGCTCCCGATCTGTGTAATTATAGAGAGGTGGCTGAGCACAAATAAGATGTGACTAGCTACTTCAAGCTCCTGCCTATATGCTTCTCCCACAAAGACCTGGAAATGTGAGCTAAAATGAACCCTTTTTCCTTTTTCCTCGATTTTTGTCAGGCTATTTTACCGAAGCAACAGAAATAAAAGAAAACAAGAATGACATGAAAAGAACAAAACTCAGAGACCAACCAGGTAAGCATCAACTTCCCTGTGACAGATATTTAGTAAATTAGGCTGACTTTGTAGATTATTTCACCACATAAGTAAAAGGATGAAGTTTGTAGAAAGTTGAACTTCACTGGGGCAGGATTTTGTTTTCCAGGGAAGGAGAGCAAAAGGAAATGGTGGCGTGTAGTGGGATATCCACCCTGCCCACCCCTGTTGTACTGACCACACCCATTGGGGGTGTGGGGACAGTGACCATATTCCAGGAGCGATTGCCATAAAAGTCTCAAAAAGCTGAGCCAGGTGTAGGTCTAAGGGACAGGGAGAGATGACAAGGGCAGTGACTTGGAGCCACCAGTAGGAACTGGAAGCAAGGGACAAGACAAGGCCAGTGACGCAGTAAGCTGGAAGAAATCTTGGGTGGTGACGGGTTCCGGGAAGACCCTGGAGCAAGTGGCTGAGGTGGAGTTGAAGGGAGATCACTGGGCGTGAACAAGGACAGCGCTAGGAAACTCTGTTTCTGGAGGTTGCATATACCGGTGGAGGTGGGAATATAATCACTGTTAGTACCACTGAGTAGTAATAGTTTTATAACTGTGGGTACATACTAAGAAACTAAATCCTGAACCAAATGCATAAACATGCTAAAACTAAACAAAAGAAAAACCCTAACTCTTAACTAAAGTTAGAAGGCAAAAGACAGACTAAGAAAGCTATTGACAACATGTAGGAAGGAAAAATATGCTAAAAGGTGTTATAAAATAATGAGGAAATACAGCGATTTTATAAAAGCTAAGAATGTGAAAGGGGACTAAATTATAAAGACTAAGGAATATATAGGAAGATTTTTTTTTTTCAGGAGAATGATACAGAGAAAAGACCTCTGTATGAATGAAAATCAGGACTATTGAATTTTGGTTGGCAGTTGACATTAAAAACAAAACAAAACAAATAACAATAGCAAAACAAAACAAAACAACCCTATCTATCTATCTATCGATCTATCTATCTATCTATCTATCTATCTATCTATCTATCTGAGACAGAGTTTTTCTATGTAGCCCTGGCTAGCCAGAAGCTTATGTAGACAGGCTGATTGCAAACTCAGAGATCTGCCTACCTCTGCCTTCTGAACACTGGGATTAAAGGCTTGTGACACCATGCTTGGCTCTAATACACTTTCTAACAGTTACATTTCTGAGAATCTATTCTAAGGAGGTCAGCAAACAAGTAAACAAAAGCAGATATTTATCTAGGGATCAGTAATAGCAGAAACACATTTAGAAATCATAAAAAGACTTGCAATAGCTTGTTGAATGAAAATATACTTATAAGACTGTATACCTTTCTATGAAAACTGTGTGTGTGTGTGTGTGTGTGTGTGTGTGTGTGTGTGTCTGTCTGTCTGTCTGTCTGTCTGTCTGTGTCTGTGTTTATAAGTTCCCAAATATCTGAAAGTCCCCAACTATGGTCAGTGACTTTCTTTGAGTGCTGATACGTGTTTATACAGTTGTTTTCTCCTTATTGTTGAATAGTTTGGATTGTATACCAAGTTGTAAGGACCACTTACAACTGTGCTGAGATCCCTGTTCCTGTCTCTGCCTTGCCTTGAACTCCTCTTCTCTCCATTCTCTGCTCTGATGCACACACTAGAAAGGCCTTTTTTTTTTTTTTTTTTTTTTTTAAAAAAAAAAAAGGTTAATCACTCTCCTAGGAATGGAAGCACCACCAGACTTTTCATGCCTCAAGCCCTTTCTCTTCACTACTTGGTGTTTTTAAACACATCTAACATATTTTCATTTTGTTTATGTATTTACACATTTTATGACTTCCTTGCCTGGACTAAAGACTAAGCCTCACATGGGCTCTGTGCTGATGCAGCACCAATGACCATGTGTTTAATAAGTAAGTGATGGAAATTATTAAATGAAATGGCTTCCATTCTAAGGTGAACACCTTACAAAATAATTCCCAAGGAAATTCTTTTCAGGTGAAAGAATTATTCATTTATAGAGCCTTGGGGTTTTGTTTAGGTCAAGCCCTACTGAAAAGAAACACTTATTAACATTCAGGTTAATTTTTATGTTGAATTTTACTTAGCCCCGTAGTTATAAGTTCAACTGAGCTCTGGAGGGCTGGTATCCTTGATCATCAGTGAATTAAATAACTTGTTCCCGGGACTACTGAAAGCCTACTTCCCTAATTTGTTACCTATTTCAGAGGAATCCCAAAGAAGAACACAGTAATTCCATGCTAGGGGGGAAAATCTGTGAATTACCTTCTCATCGAGTTTGTGAATACAGTTTCCTCTCATAAATAGGGAGACAGAGAGCACTTCCCCTCCTCGATACCAGCATTAAGGACCTCATGACAACGTATACGAATTTACGACTAGGAACCCAGAGAAAAGTAAACCCGCCACCCCACTGATATTGATTGGGTGCCTGGACTTCACAGGTCTGGTGCATCTGTTTAGAACAGAGGGAAAACACTAGAAAAGCAAGAGCAATCTCAAACTTGCGTTCACCTGTTTGTTTCTCAGCGGCTGGACCACTTCTCTGACGCACAGCTCCAGATCCGTGACATAATCCCTCTCTGTCTGTATCAGCTCCCTGATGATTTTTGCACGCTTCGCCATCATCTTTCCCATCTGTTGCTCTTCCTCAGGGGTTGGGGTCTCAGCTGAGGAGTGCTCAGTCTGCGGAGTCATCTTTTCTGTTAAAAAACAATATGTTCAGGTGAGATGCTCAGCCCTGGGTTCTTTTTCCTCTGAAACACAATGGGAGGCTGTTGTTAGCCAGGCGAAAGGCTTAGGGGTCTTCGCAGTGGGTGCTGGGAAGCCCTATGCCAGTTCCCCACTAGACAAGGATCCTAAAAACAAGGCGAAGCAGAGAGAGAACTGCTTCCACAATGTCATGAAATGATACTCAGATGTCATGGCTTCTGACACATCTTGTTGCTAGAATCTCAGTCTACAAAGTTGACCTTCAGTTAACTTTATTTTAAAAAACTACAATTTCTCATGGATTACCTTTGATATTGTGTAAATCTTGTTATTTAATTGTTAAGCCAACCTGACTCTTTTTTGTTCATTCATTCGTTTTGTTTTTTTAAGTTGCAGTGTTGAAGCATTAAATAAAAGGTATGTCTCACAGGCAGCCAATTATTCATATGGGGGAATTAAGGTTAAAAAGTTAAAATCATCAAGGGAAAACTTCTCACAACAATGTAAAACTCTGGAAGCTACAAACTGTCTGCTGTAAATTCAGACCAGCACCTGGAATTGGAAAAGTCATAAACATCAGGATTCTCTCTCTCTCTCTCTCTCTCTCTCTCTCTCTCTCTCTCTCTCTCTCTCTCTCTCTCTCTCTTCTCTCTCTCTCTCTCTGTGTGTGTGTGTGTGCGTGTGTGTGCATCTGATTCAAGTCTGAAATTTAACTTTCATGTTAGTCTCTGTAGTTGAACACATAATTTTATTTCATTTAAGGTTAATATTGTTCTTGTAACTGATATGTGAGAAGCCTTCAATGTTAATAAAACAACCTTTGCAAAGGGATCTTGAAAACTCTGTACAAAAAAATTAAAAGGTACAAACCACAATGTAAACAGGTGGAAGCAAAGAGAGCTCTTCACCTGGCTGGGCCTGGAGGGGAAGCTAATGGGTTACTGGAGGAGGGTTCAGGAGAGGAAACAATGGTCTGTTATAGAGGCTTGCCCAAGAAGGTGAGCAGACACTTTAAAAAACAAAGAGCCTTATCTTTCTGCCTGACTAACTCCAGCAATTTACAAAAGCACACAACCAAACATTTGTGGAGAATGTTGTAAAGGAAACTCCAACATCAGATTTTAGTAGAGCTGTTATTCATACTTCTGTCATTAGAGAAACCATGGCTTTTGCAAGTGACATTAAAACGTGATTTTACAAACTTAGGCCATTCCACGTTAAAGAAATAACCTCCAGGGGCTGTATCAGAAGATAGAATCTACAGAAAGAGAATGAATGTTGGGTTGGGGGTGTTCTGAAGCCTTAATCCTGTATTCCAGAGCCCCAAGATTTAAAGGGCACATTATATCCAGTGTTGTTACTGTTAGTTCTATGGGGTATGGGATAGTTCTATGGGATCCCCTTGTGAGGGGAAATATAGCAGTGAGCAGCCATGCACCCAGCTGTTGAGAACTTGAAAGGGTTTTTATAGTCGTGGTTTTGTTTTGAGGTTAGGTTGACGGTGAATTCTCTAAGAAGCTGAGGATGACCTGAAACTTGGTTCTCTTGCCTCTGTCTCCTATGTGCTGGGATTAACTTTCAGATTTATGCAGCACTAGGGATCAAACCCAAGGGTTGTACATTCCAAACAAGTATTCTAATGGCAATACTAGCAGCAGAAACAATAAAGACAGGGGAGTAGATTTTAAATATTTCATATATTTAAAGGCATACAGCATTTAAATCACATTTATAGGGAAATGACATGGGGGGGGGGCTGTGAGACGGCACAGAGAGAGACTGACAATGTGTCAGTCCAGGGATATATATAAAATAAAGCACAGGAAACCATGCCTCTGACAGGGAGCACACAACCAGCCCTAACCCTGAGTCCAACTACTTAGCAGTGTCTTGGAAACTAAACAAGCACACTTTCCAAGATCAATCTAAGAACCTAACAGGACTTTTATTCATCTTTGTCAAGGAAATAACCCTAACACACATCTCTAGACTCCTTCCAGTTCTAAATGCTGGTCCTCAATTCCACATCAACTTCTTCTCTGTGGGTTCCAGTTGCCACACATAAGAACATACGACAACAGAGTGTTCTAAATTAAAAATGACATAGTTTTCTTTCTTTCTTTTTTTTTCTAGTGCTACTTAGCAGCTTGGTCACAACTGTGGACCCTGGGGTCCTGTTGGTTGATAGAAGCTGTTGGTCAAGAACTCAGTTTCAAAGATGTTTTTAGAAGCAGAAACCTTCTCACAGAATTCAGAGTTGAGCAACCTCCTAGATATCTTTGTTTGTTCTTCTGACTCAAGTTTACTACAGGAACAAAGGCTCAACTTGCATCATTTTATGGTCAGGTCTGCAAACATTTTGATGTTTGCTTGTGTTCTTAATCTAACAGCCTCTCCACAGTGCACTCTCCACACCCGGTTTTGCTTTAACAGACTCCTTCTCGCCTTTTAACATTTTGTGTATTTGATTTACACCAAGTTTTACATAGGAAGGTGTCTGCAGTACAGCACAGCAAGCAGCTTCCATCACAGTAAGCAGACATCGGTACAACCAACATGCAGCTGAGGTTAAAAGAACACTTACATTCTTACAACCAGAAATATACCCCTGAGTGTTTAAGGCGTAATGTGTGGTGTCTCTCTGCCATTCTCCACTTCTGTCACCTGCAAACATTCTTCTTGGAGCTCTGCTGATGAATTTGAACTATTTTTCTTTTTTTTTTTAAATCAAGCTTAATTGTTATGTTTTGCGAGCAGTCACAGTCAGATGCCCAAGTGCTACAGAGACGACAGAATTTAGCGGGAAGCTTGTGTGAAATCCTTAAAACAACATCTGTGTTAAGGTTCCCCAGAGTCGGGGCAGCCACGGAGATCTCTAAAGAAATACAGATGACGAGCACCCCCTAGGCAAAGGAGCAAGGAGATTCTCTATTCCGCACTGTTCGTAGAGGTTCTCACCTAGATCACTGGTGTTAGTAAAGTGAAAGCATAAACACGCTCTGCTCTGTCTTCCACTTCCTGTCAGTGCTCAGCACATGGCATGAAATAGCCACACTTTACTGGGCAGGGTGTTTTCTGTTAGTTGTTGTTTTCACCCAAATGTAAGATAACGTAAGAGTTTGGGATGTCTGTAAAATACTCCAAGTTAAGCCGCAATGTCCTGCATATTATTTGAATTCTCCATTCATGGATCCTCAATTTGTGATGGGTTTTATTGGTACATAATCCACCCTATATCCAGACACATGTGGTTCAGCTTTTCACCACCCAAGGCAAATGATTTTATGATTGATGACTGTAAGAGAAATGCTTGTTCCTAATGTGGACAGATCAGATGGGAGAGAAAGAAGAAAAATATAGACGTCTGTGCGATGACTGATATGCCTTTAGAATCCTGAGAACTCGCTGGGGTAGGGCACATGCGTGGTGCCTGGTACTTTATGAATACAAAGGATAGGGGAGAAAGATGTTCAATGCTAAGTGAGGCTGTGGGTTGGGGAACAGAGGGCTTCCTTTGCTGATAGCCAGGCTCTACATACATTTAGTGATGTGTTTGTTGCTGCTAATATTACTGCTGCTACTACTATTTGGAGATAGATTTAATAAATAATTTTTCAAATTGTAAAGTAATATGTGTTTGTAATAACTACTATCAAAGGTAAGTACATAGACTTCAGAGCCAGGAAATGTGGGTTCAAACTTTGCCTCTACCACTTATTAGAGCTGTCGTAATCAGCAAACTCTTTAACACTTTATATGTAAAATTCCTCATCTATAAATTAGGATAATGGCAGCAAACATTGTATAGCAGTTTTGAGATTGAAAATGAATTGATGTTTATTAAACATTTGAAAAGTATGACATATTTACAGCACTTGAAAGGTAAATGGTTATTATGATTAGCTGTGTTCTCTTTTGTAGTTGTAATATGATTGTCACTGTATTAATGGCTGCTTTATAGTTTAGTGTATAACCTCTCACAAAATATTTTCATGCATGGACAAAATATAATTATAATAGTTAATTTATTTTGTTTTCAACACTAGTAGGCTTACATGCACCTTCTGTAACCATCTTTTGTGCTTTTAAACTGAACTTAATTTTTAAAACAATTTTATTTCAAAATAGTTTGAATGTATTTATTATTGTTGTTGTTGTGTGTGAGAGAGAGGGGGAAAAGAGGGAAGTAGGTATGCCATTATGAAGAAGACAAATTTGTGGATCTGATTCTTGCCTTTACATGAGTGCCGGGGATAAAACTCAGGTCACCACTGTTTTGTGGCATCCTTTACCCGCTGAGCCGTCTTGTGGGTCCCTTTTGTACCTTACACAGTATGCAGTGGGAAACTCTTTGGAAGTGTGTGCATGCTGTTTAAACTGAGGAATAGTGGTGTCACCACACTCGTTGCCTGTTCTACCTAATCTTTATTTTTTAGTGTGTGTGTGTGTGTGTGTGTGTGTGTGTGTGTGTGTGTATGTATGTATGTATGTATGTATATATGTATGTATGTACTAAAGTCTAGCAAGATTAAAATACTTATCTCTAGGACACATTTTAAATTACACCCAGCAAGAGGGAATACACTCAGGAGGAAAAGTAAAAATAAAAGCATCAGAGATGATTTAAGATAAGCACATTAATATCACTGACCTTCCCAGCCTTTGCTCTGGGTGAGGACAGAGAACAAGTTTCCTCTGGTAAAACTCTGACTGGGTCTTCTGTGAGTTTTGGATCTGAGCATATTGAATGTTTAACAATTAATTTTGATTAAGCCCTAAAACTGCCCTGGGAACTGGGATACAGCTATTTTAAAACATCAAGTAATGACTCATTTCTCATGACACTTCACTTCTAGTGGGGGAGGGACGTGCATGGTTGCAATGTATTCTTTAAGGTCTTCAAAGTCGATAAGTGATATGGGGGAGATGGAGGGAGCAGGCCTGCCAGTAAGAGCCCAAACGGCATAAAATAAGAGGCCAAGAAGGGTTTAATATTGAGCAAGAATCTGAAAACCTGGAAACAGAGGTAAGGAGTTTTTAGTGGAAAAACCAGTTAGTGGAAAGCTGAGGCCCAAATGGGCAAGCTTCATTTAGGATGAAGAAGGTCAGTGGCCATGAAAGGAGATTAGAGAGTAGCAGGGAAGGATACCATGGGAGAGCCTGTGGTGCCTTGAAAGGGTTTAAAGCACGCACACACCTTCATAGCATAAGACAAAGGCATTAATGCATCTTAAGTGATTCGAAACTAAGAATATACATTAAAATACTGAGGCCAATCACTCAAATATGTGACATTTCAAAGCCTGTGGAGACAAAAGTGGAATGGGAGGGGAAATGAGCAATCCAGAGGAAGGGGAGAAGCAGAAAGACAGGGACAGGTGTAGGGCAGTCACTCCAGTCATGAGAAATCAATAGCCAGCCACCAACTGAGAGTTTACCATCCTTATGCTTCCACACAAGAGAACCAAGCACGTGGGAAAAGTAGGAGTGGACTTCTTTTGTAAATGCTGCACAAACAGTGCAGACAATGTGGCTATTTCTGTACTGGACTAAATAGACTGCGGGGGGGGGGGGATGAGAATGGGCACTGGATAGCGTGAAGGTGTTCTGCCCATCGGGAAGACAGGGAATTCCAGGCTCCACGTAAATATCAAAACATGACATGACCATGAATCAAAACTCCTGAAAACTGTGCAGAATTAGGCAAACCACCCCAGCCACGGTCTGCAGCACTGAGAACACAGCATGGTACCTGCCAGGCCTGCCAGGAAAGAAAACACATCCAAGGAACTCAGACATACAGGTTCTTTTCAAGGCCTCAAAAAACCTTTCTCAAAAGAGCCAGACTTTAAGTCATAAAGTTTCAAAGAATTGGCAAATAAGACGTCGGTGAAATGAAGGTAGAAATGAACTAAACTTAGTGGTTAATATGCTTTGGAATTAATATTAAAACTTTAAATTTACTAATTGTGATGGGAAAAAATTAAAATATGGGCCGGAGGATGACTCAGGGGGTAATAAGTCTCACCTTACAAGTTTAATGATCTGAATGCCATTCTCAGAAATTCCATAGAAGTAGAAAGAATGAACCTACTCTACAAAGTTGTCCTTTGACTTCCAAATACACTCCTTGATACACACACCTACACAAACATCATAGAACACACACACACACACACACACACACACACACTAATAAGAAATGTAATTAACAACGGGCAAGTCATTGTCATTTAAAATGGAAAATGTTTGTTATGTCCAAAGATGATGAAAATCTTTACATACTAAAACATGCAGAATCTGCTTAAAGTATCATATACTGAAAATGATTGTATTTGTGCATGATAAAAAGAGGGAAGGGGGCCTCCCCTTCACTATACAGCTAGATCCGTGAGTCTCTCGGCTGTCATCAGAAAGGACCTTTTGCAGGAAACGGGGACGTACACAGAGACCCTCAGTGGTCACTAGACAGTGCTCAGCAGTAAGCTGGACATCTATATCATATTGCTTGTCCCCAAGGCTCTGGGATCATCACAGAAGAGGGGACAGGAAGACTGTAGGAGCCAGAGGGAGTGGACATCAGGAGTGACACACTACTTTCAGGACATGACAGTGTGGTTGCACACATGAACTCACAGTGTGTGCATAAGCACTGCTCAAGATGAATCCAGACAAAATCCACATATGGATGGTGGGGGGAGGCTCATGAAGTCCCATCCTGACCTTAGTAGCTACTGGCAGCCAGTGAGAGAGGGAATTTTAGCTTTATTTTCCCAAAGACACTATTTGTCAAGGCCAGCTATTATGCACAAGATCAATGACCATATTCAGAAGTAAAACTTTGAGTTTTAATAAAATAGAAATGATCTTAGAAGCACTGAAGAAGAAAAGACCTACAAAGAAATAACGGGATCCATGAGTGGCTGATAGAAAAGAGGAAAATGCCTTCGGAGGGTCAAGAGAAAATGGTGCCTGCTTAGCAGGATTCTCTCAAGGACGAAGAGCCAGTAAACATTCATTTTATCAACAAATACCCCATAAAATAAAATTTGAGAGGTTCTTTCCCCGCAGAGCAAATCCTCTTTTAGGGAATGTTGAAATGAGGAAGGAATCTGAGGAAGACAGAACATGAGCACGAGGCTCTGGGTCAGGGTTGCTATTGCCGTGATGAAACACCAGGACGAAGGCAATCTGGGGAGAAAAGGGTTTATTTGCCTTCCACATCACAGTTCATCACTGAAAAGAGTCAGGACAGAAGGTCAACCAGGACAGGGACCTAGAGGCAGGAGCTGATGCGGAGGTCATGGAGGGGTGCTGCTTACTGGCTTGCTCCCCATGGCTTGCCCAGCCTGCTTTCTTATAGCACCCAGGACCACCAGCCCAGGGATGGCACCACCCACAGTGGGCTGAACTCTCCCGCATGAATCACTAAGAAAATGCTCTACAGGCTTGCCTACAGCCTGATCTCATACATGCATTTTCTCAACTGAGGCTCCCTCCTTTCAAATGATTCTAGCTTGTGTCAAGTTGACATATAATTTGCCAGCACAGAGGCTACCCTGGTTTACACAGTGAGTTCTCAAAAGCAGGAAACAGCTAGATAAATAAAAACTAAGCTGACAACATTTTCCCATGCTAAAATATTTATTTTATCTATAGAGTAATACTGTGCAAGAATGGAGGATGCTGAAACATATTATGGAGAAATTGCCAAAAATCTAAGGAAAAAGAAGTGCTCTTAGGAGCATCTTGAATAGAAAATTCTGAGGGGAAAAGAACTTGATCTTGGCCCCTTGGTGTTTTATTTTAATGTACAAGACCACCTGTTTTCAAATATAAGTGAATTTGGATAGTAGCTACCATTATAATCTCTTTGATAATATTGCAATAGTAAGAATTTCACTTAAGTGAAAACGAATCCCCAAATGAAAGCATAGTAGAAAGCCAGAAACATTTAGAGAAATGTATTTCAAAATATACATTTTGGGCTGGAGAGATAGAGGTTTGCTCTTGGACTTGGGTTTTGTTTCTAGCTCCCACATGGTGGCTCACAACCATCTCTAACTCCAGGACCAGGAGATCAGATGCCTTCTTCTAGTTTCCTGTTGGCACCAGCAATGTATGTGGTATACATACATACATACATAGATCAGGCACAACATTCATATACATGCATAAATAAATAAGTAAGTAAATAAATGGCAACATGATCACTTTTCTCTGGTGGTATGCAAAGCACCTCCCAAAAGCACCTTATAAAAGCTAGCCAGTAGGGATGCCCTCCATGTTTTTCCATGTTCTATGTGCTGTCTTCAGCAATATGGTCTTATCAAGTTTTAAAGAATGATGGTGATAGTCTGTGACTATTTGGGCATCAGTGAGACCCCACTAATAACATCTCCAAAAGAAGTAGCCCACTCTTAGCACTAGGCTTTATTTGCTAACCTGTGAGGTTTAGTAGGAGCTCTGTTACTCCATGATAAGGTGGCTCATCTAAAGGCTAATAAATACTAATTATACATTCAAACGGTCTTTAGTCTTAGCTACCCCTCCATCTTTCCTGATATTCTCTCTCCTATCTTGACTTCACACCTCCCAACCCATTTAACCCATCCTCTTACATTATTCTCCCTCTGCCCTTTCTGTCATTGCATTCTATCTTCCCTCCCTGGAAAGACAGCCTATGGGCCCTTACTAATTTCCTTATCTCTATGGGTAATTGTCCTAGTTAGGGTTTCTATTGCGGTGACAAAATACCATGATTAAAAACCAAGTTGGGTAGGAAGGGGTTTATTTGGCTTACATTTCCAGATCATAGTCCTTCTTTGGAAGAAGTCAGGCCAGGAACTCAAGCAGGACTGGAACATGGGGACATGAGCTGATACAAAGGACAGGGAGGGGTGCTACTTACTGGTTTGCTCAGTCTGCTTTCTTATAGAACCCAGAACCACCAGCCTAGGGATGGCACTACCCATTGTGGGTTGGGCCCTCCTGCACAGATCTCCAATTGAGAAAATGCCTTACATCTGGATCTTATGGAAGAATTTCCTTAACTGAGGCTCCTTCCTCTCTGATGACTCTAGCTTGTGTCAAATTGACACACAAAAACAACCAGTAAAGTAATCATGAAGGCTCATCTATATGAGAGCCACAATAATGACTAACCTGTCAAGATATGTGCACTAGTTCAATAACAGCTTGAATGTAATGGGAGAAACCCACCAGTTTCTGATTGGATTTAAGGCCAGTTCCACAAGATGAAACCCATAAACTGTTACATTATCATGGCCTAGAACCCATGGCTAGATATTATAGGCTCTAGAAGAGAACCTATGACTGTTATTCTGCTCAGTGGACATAGAATTAAACTGACTCCTCAAGATTATCGTCATCATCATCAACATCATCATTATCATTATTTTTTCAAAACACAGTCTCACTATAAAACTCTGGCTGTCTTGGAACTCACTATAAAGATCAAGCTGTCTTGGAACTCACGGAGATCTGCCTGCCTCTGCCTTCCAAGTGGCTGGGATTTAAGACATGTGCCACTATGTCTGACTATAATAACAGTGTTATACCCATTGACTAGTGCATTTGCAGTAAATGGTGATTGACACAGAGATGCACAACTGGTTAAAGGTCAACAACTGTGGAGTGCTCAGCCCTAACTGGGACATCTATATCACACCCTCTCTCCCCAAGGTTAGGGGATCCCCATGGGTGAGGGGGAGAAAAGAGTCTAAGAGTCAGAGGTCTTCTGTCTTCCTAGCCTATTTTATTATCTGTATGTCTGTCTTTCTGGCACAGTTTCAATTAGTTTTGTAGTGTGAAAACTCAGCTTTATTCTGATTTTTCATGACTATGTCTCCACCCCTTTCAGTGACTGATTTAACATGATTTTTATCTTTATTGAGTGCCCCCAAATAAATAATTCTTCAAAAGTAACCAATTTCAACTTATGCAGAAAATAAAATGTGAAACTCTATGTCAATGAAAATAATAGTTGCCAGCATTAGTGAAGCATTCTCTTTGCACTTTTTAAAACTATTTGGCCAGGTGGTGGTGGCACATGCCTTTAATCCAGCACTCAGGAGGCCAAGGCAGATAGATCTCTGTGAGTTCGAGGCCAGTCTGGTCTACAAAGCTAGTTCCAGGACAGCTAGGGCCATTGCAAGGAGAAACCCTGTCTCAAAACCCCAAAATAAGCAAGTGAACAAATAAATAAACACAATTTACTTTTATATTTATTTATTTTGTGTATTGTGTCAGTGTGTCTGCAGGTGCCTGGGGATGACAGAAGACGACATTGGGTTCCCTGGAGCTTCACATATGATTCTGTGCCTCTGTCTATGAGCACTGGAAACTGAAATCACGTCTTCCCGAGGAGCAGCAAGTACTCCTAACCTTTGAGACATCTTGTCACCTTACCCCACAAAGAGAGCTACACTTTCACAAGATGAAAATAGTTTTGGATGTGGGTGGTGGTGATGTTATACATAATATGGGTATATTCAACATCATTGAACTATACACTTAAATAGCTATGATGTTAACTTTTATAGACATTGCCAGGATCATTTTTAATCCAGGGAAATAGCACATAGTGAGACCATAAAATAGAAAGAGAACAGAGGCATCCAAGACTTTCTGGATTTGTTAATACTTCCTCACAATTTAATATTTAGTGTAGTAGTTGTAAAGGAAGAGGTTTCAATGTCAGAAGCTGTGTTTCAAAATTCGTCATGATTCTGGGTTAAATTTGGAATACAGCAGCAGTTTAAACACTGTAGGATGTATCTTTAAAAATAACGTAGTGTGGGGTTTCTAAACACCACACTGATAGGGAGCCTTATAAAAGAGGAGATGTGAGGTATAAACAGAGTAAGCCATATACCCGAACATACCTTTGTTCCAGATATCCCCCTGGTGAAGAACGACCTTCATAGTTAATTACATTCTTGCATCTCAGCTGTCCCACTGTACCTCATGTGCAGCACACTTGACTGACAGCCTTGAGCTCGGCTCCCTTCTATCACACACAGTGTTTGCTGCGTCAAATTTCCTGGCAAAAATGTTATTTCAAGGTAACGTGTATAATAAAATCGTTCTCTTGGTGTCCCAACAGCATTACTTGTGACAGTATTGTCAGAATGATAGCCACGTTGATTAATAGTCACTTGCCAACTCAAAGACACTCATCCTGGGTAAGAGGAGTCATGCACACCATCTTAGCCTTACAAAATGTAAAGGTGTATATGGCTTCTTGGTGAAGCTCAACACAAAACGTTAACAAACTATTAAAGGAAGTAATAGTAATTTTAACAATTCCTGCAGTTTCTCCCTTCCCCCAGGGTTACATTTCTTTCCCCCATCCCTTTCATTGCTGCAAACTCTGAATATCATAAAAGTCACTGTGTTGACTGTTTCTGAAGTGTGCAGTTTGGCAGCATCAAATGCCTTCCATTATTGTGCAATTATTACTGCTGTGTGTGTTCAGAACATGTCCATATTCCCAAAGTGAAAGTCACAATCCCTCATTCTCTCCTCTCTGCCACCATACTGCTTTTTGTCTCACGAGCTGGACTGCTCTGGGAACTTCATTTTAATGGAGTTATACAGTATTTGTCCTTTGGTACCTGGTTTATTTCACTAGGCATAATGTCCTGAAGGATCAACTGCACCATGGTGTGCATCAAAAGCCTTAGTTTTTAAAGGTTTAGTAATATTCCATTGCATGTGCACACCATATTTTATTTACGAAACAAGCTAAAATTACTTTTATTATATTAAATCATTATACATTGTTATCCCCATTATAAATTTTATAATATACTGTGTAAGCCTGTAATGCATGCACCAATTTTCAAGTATTTGTTAAGGACCAACTTTGTAAATATTCATTATCTATAATCTTTACGACCTAAATGGAATATTATGCTAATTTTAGTGATGAAGAAATAGCATATAAATGTAAGTAGAATTTCTTCGATAATTTGAAGAACTGGGGTTTTAGCCAGATGTGCTGGGTGTGCAGCTGGGGCTCTCTTGTTCTAACCCCTGCCAGGCAACGCTGATATCACGTCTCTGTGCATATTTTGCTGGACAAAGATATATCTACAGGCCAATGCTGGCAGTGCCACTCACAGGTATATGACACTGAGCAAGCCATGGGGTGTCTCTAAATTGTTCCACCTCTAGAAGAGAGCTAAGCAAAGCTGGCAATGGCAATGAGCTATCATTTCTAATTACTGACTCTGCTTCACAGGACAGACAGGCTTACTTCTCACCTTTTAACAGAAATGAGTGGAAACACACAGAGGTTAAGTAATTCCTCCAAGGTCTACTGCTTTAAGTGATGGGGTCAGGTTTTGAACCTGAGTCTTTTCATCTAGCTTCGAATCCTTCATCTTAGCCATTACTCACTGCCTGGGACTTGTGGGAGGGGAGATAAAGCATGGAGACCCCATTTCTCATGTCTGACATGTAGATAGCTCTCCAAAAAGAGCCACTTGTTCTTCGTATTACCAAGAACTACTTGTCATTGATTCTGAATAGCCTAGGTGGCCCTTACCCCTACCACCACCCGGGAAATGTCCCTGGGACAGAAGGAGTGGATTGTACATCAGGACATCTCCCTGTCACCAGGAAAGGCAGAACTATAAAAGACTACTACAAATCCAGTTCAACAGCAGGCCTAAGTGTACATCATCACTCAGACAAATCCAAAGGAGATGGGAATCTGCCGTGACTTGTCATTTGCTATAGTGTAATAATGACTAACTTTGAAAACCCCAATTATCACCCATTTATCTCAAGGCTCAATCACAGTGCTAAGCAGTTTCTGAGAATTCACTGAGAATGTCCTGCTTCTCAAGAAAGTTCAACAGCAAGATGAGGAAGAAGGTGGCCCATGCTGGAGTACCATTTACCATTACTTAATGTCTATGTGGTTATTCATTTAGATTAAGGTCTCTTGTTGGTATTAATTACTAATGATTGCTAATAAATAATCACAGACCTTTATGTTCATCATTGTGTCACTTGTCCCTTACTAAAGTTGTAAGTAGTAACCTACATTCTGACCTTAAGGTTTTGTTCAATGCCTTATGTAATAACAGCTGCTGTTAGCATCACCTTTGGTCCCCTGATACGAGAGACAGCAGGTACATGTATACCTCTCGACAATTATTTATTAGACAACTTATACAGTCACTTGACTGGAGAACAGAAGGGTAATATATCAAAAGTACATAACCCCAAATAATTTATAATTTTATCATTATGTAAATGTATTCAGAACTAAATAAAATCAGTAAGCATCAGAATTTGAAGCTAATAATTTGATAAATTTCCTAGTTTGGAGAGTTAAAGAAATTTTGTATCTCGTTCAATATCAATTTTAAATTATCTATTGGATTTGAGTAAGTTCTGTTATAAATGTAGTAATGAATAATAATGCAACATCCCTTGCTGTCAGGAAACTTGGCAATCTAGAGGTAATGATGGGTTATTAAAATCACTGGGTAAGTCAGCATTTTCCCTTTGCTTGTTAAAATATACAGTGATGTCTATGTATTTCCCTTAATAATCAGTTTTTACATTTTCCACAAATTAGTTGCGGACAGCCACAAGCCTGACTGCATGGCTGCATTTATTATTGTAATTACATTAACTTACCTAAACACACATAAACTGGCAAAATATGAGGGTGATAGAACATGTGTGTTTCTATAAAATCTGATTTAATGCTTTGAAACAATTTTATAAAGTCAAGTTGCCAAGTTGTTACTGCTATATTAGAATTTGGATGATACAAATGAAAAACATTAAGAAGAAAATGATTCTAGAATGAAACTGAAAACCAATCACTTTGCAATTTAAAAACACCAGTCAATATTGGGGAAAAATGGTGTACAGATTATAATTACCATATACTTTGACCTGGGCTAAAAAGCCTAGTGCAGCCTAGAAGCCAGGCTCCTTAAGGTAGCTAGGAGAGAAGAGACATGCCTTTAGCTAAAGGAGTAGCATATGCAGAGCTTGATTGCAAACTCAAGATGGGAAAACACCTTTATGCAAAGGAAGTATGAAGAAGTGGGCACTGTTAACAGTACTGTTAAAGGTACTGTTAACAGAGACTGTACAGGATAGGTCCTAAAGGCATTCTTAAAACGTCTCAGACTTTTAAGAATAGCAGGTGCTAGCTAGTTTTTTGTTTGTTTCTGTGACAAAATACCCAAGGAAAACAACTCAAAGAAGTAATATTTATTATGTCCTATATAGGCCTATATCAGTTCATTAGCTGACTTCATTGTTTCTGGTCCTGCAGGCTAAGCATAATGGCAGAAGAGCATAGTAGGGCGGGAATGCTCACCTCAGGGCATCCAGGAAGAAGAGAGAGGGACGAGAAAGAGCCAAGGACAACATACCCTGTGACCCACCTACCAGTGATGAGGCTCACCTCGCCTCCTATTAATAATGGCATGAGATTATGAACCAATCAATGGATTGATTCCTATGTGAAGTCAGAGCCTCTAGGATCCAGTAACCTCTTAGTAACTGGTTCTACTAGCTGGGAGCCAAGTCTTCAACACTCTACTTTTTTATAGTAATTTCATATTCAACCTTAACCATGATAAATAAGAGCCTTGCAAATCAAGAGGAACTTAGAAAGACATTAGCATGAGCTAGCAATTAATTCAGGCAAAAGGAGGAGTGAAGCCAAAGCTTAGATTTCTGAGATTGTTCTGAGGTAGCATGACCATAAAACCAAACAAAGAAAAATAATGAGAAGGAGACAAGATGATAGCTGTACCTAGTTTTATGCTTTACTTAGAGAACAAAACTAATTTCTAGAAAATGTAAGTCCAGGTTGGAGGGACTTCTCAGTGTTTTAGTGTTTGCTGCTCCAACAGAGGCCAGGGATTGGATCCCAGCATACACATCAGCAAGCTAACAACTACCTGCGACTCCATTTCCAGGAACTCCACACATGCAGGGTACTGTATGCAAACACATAAGAATGTTGTGATAGTCTGTTTATGATCTAATAAAGCTTGCCTGAAGATCAGAGTGCAAGCTAGCCACACTAGCTAGCCATAGAAGCCAGGAAATGGTGGTACACATCTTTAATGCTAAAGATGTACACATCTTTAACTAACAGATGGATTTCTGTTAGTTCAAAGCCACCCTGAGATACAGAGATCGAATCTGTCTAAAAGAGAAACATTTCACACAAAGGCAATGCCAGAGTCTGGAATCACACACTTTTAATCCCAGCACTAGAGAGGTGGAGACAGGGGTGATATGGCTGGGTGGAGAGAGGAGTATAAAGCGGGAAGAGACAAGAAAGAGATGCAATCTCAGTGGGTATGAGGTTTGGAGGAGGGCCATGCAGTCTGGAGATGCAACCTGAGGACAGGATCACCCCTTCCGTCTGAGCATGGATAGAAGAACTCTCAAGTGGCTGGCTGCTTTGCTTCTCTGATCTTTAAATTCAACCCAAATATCGGTCTCTGAGATTTCATTATTAAAAACAATTAGAATTCATGCTACATATACATATAAAACAAAGTCATTTTTTTTTTAGAAAGAAAAAGTCATGTAAGCAAGAGAGGCAGAAACTGAGATCAGACCATCATCTTCTCCATCAGCATCAGTATCATCAGCATCACCATCATCAGTCTAATTTTCTCTAACCCAGGTCTTATTTCATACCTTTCCCCATGCTTGCCACACCATCACAAAAACAAAACAAAATAAACAACAGCAAAAACCACTTGGCTTAAGATTGTATTGAACCCTATGGACATAATTTTCACACGGGAAAAAAATCTTTTATCAGCTAATGGAAATCTGACCCACAGAAAGATGAATGGAGCAAGCCTTCTGTGAAATAGGTTGAAAATAATTGTGTGTCAGGGAGGTTTTGGAGGGAAGCCAGAGAGGTATTCAGAGAAAATATGGAGAAGCTGAACCTCCACAGCTCCAAAATTTTAAAGCTCAACTATTGGGGTGGGAAAATACTTTATCCTCACTCACAAGGCTTCTGATTTATTTCCTCTGCCTGCTAATTATTGCAGAAGATAGCAATGTGGTTTTCTAAAAGGAATCCAGCAACATTTGCAGGCTTGGAAAGTACCAAAGTACCATTGGTTTGAATTTAGAGGCTTTTACAGTGATCAGTACAGCACAGCCAGGATAATTAGGAGCTAAATGGGTGGGCACTTTCTGGAAATGTTTTTATTTAAAGTCCTTAATGGGGAAAGATGAATGAAAAGGGAGACTCTAAGTCCTGAATAGAGTGAGAACTCAGGTGGGTAAACCTTGCCTGCATTCATTTCTCCCATTGTATGTATCTTATTGTTGGGTGTATAGAGTTCTGGCTGGATGGGACACTGATTTTTATCCACATATTCATTTATTGGACAAATATTTATTGAGCACCTATTGTGCCAGTGAGTGGGCCTTAACTTGACAATTTTACAGGTCCCTTGGGAAATATTTGGGAACATGTAATGTCCGTTTTGGTTGCCATAACAGAGAGGTAGTTCCTAGCGGTAGTACTTAGAGGATGGGGACAGTGTTAATGTCCCACAGAGCATGGGGGGTCACCGCGCAACTGAGGATAATCTATGCAAATGTTAGCTGTGGCCCTGCTGAAAGCTCGGTTCTGATTGTAGCAGCACAGCATGGAAACACACAGGGCAAACTTTAGTCTTTCGAAATATCATTTAGTTATGCAAGAGAAACAGTGGGACAATTACTGGTGAGAAATGTGGCATGCCAGCTAGTGAGTGGTGGAGCACTGTGAGGGAAAGTAAACAGGGACTGGTCACAGGCCCAGGAGCCCTGCAGAGAGAGAGGTCATGGGGGGAGGGGACGCTCTGAATGGAAACTTACAGAGAAGCAAATCAAGGCTTCCATAACGGTCATAGGGACTGATACCAACTATTCTTTTCCTTTTCTGTCTTCCTTACCTTCCTCCCTTCTTTTCCTACCTCTCTCCTTCCCCCTATTTTGCCTGTAATGCCTGAATTCAATGTAAAAAAATGATTTGCATAAATTGTGAGAAAATCATCTGAGGATCGTTGCTTATTCCCTCTGTTTTAAAGTTATAATTTTTGTTAAGTTTGGTTTTGGCCATTTCATATATGTGTACAATACGTCCTGGTTATTCTCACCCCCTTCTTCTCCTGCCTCCTTCTATTTAATTATTATTTTAATGTATCTTACTATTCATTTAATTATCACTTCAGATAAATAAAAAACAAAATTTGTTTTCCTTTCAAGTAACTGAAATTGATTTTTTAAAAGTTCTATTAAATCACGTGCTGTAGGCTGTGGACTCCGAGCACCATCTACAAACAGTGGTCCATAATCAGTATGTATATATATAGTACACATGTACATAAGTGTGTACATTTCATAGCTTATAGTCTCTAACACAGTCTAATATGAGGTCCTTAGCTGTCATAAGGATTTGAGTACATTCTAAAAATATAGAGAAGTCAAACTACAGTTTGAATATTTTAAAATAAAGTTTTGTAATTTAAACATATTAGAACATACAGGGAAAGGTGTAAGGACTTGAACTTTTGAAATTATTTTTTCTCATTTAAATATTGTCTTAATAAAACTTTAATGAAAGTTTATATAGTAATGTCTGAGTTATATTTTGCATATTAAAAAGCAAATGTGGACTGTGGATACAGCTCGAGGTAGAGCATTTGACTTATGTACATAGGTTCTTGGTTCAATTCCCAGACCATAAATGATAAAACGTGTAAAAGTTATTTTTTGTAACTGTAATGTGCTAACACTTCACTTTTTTTTTGCCTCCAAGTATTCCTTCATCAAAAGGAATCTAAATTTACGTCCTTATTTGACATGTAGATGAAGGAATATTACAAAGTAAAAGGCTAAAACATATTTCGTTTTGAATTATTATTATTATAACTATTTTGGAGCTGGGGACTGAACCCAGGGCCTTGCACTTGTCCCTCTTCTGGGCTAATTATCAACTGCTGTAAAAACCAGAAAAGCATCCTGGAATCTTCGGGAGTAATCAGCGTGAGTGGACAGCCTGGCCGCTCTTCACCAGTCATTCTCAAGCAGCTGTGAGCTGCGGGTTAGCGCCGTTGGGCAGCTGAGACTAGCTCCGATAACTCATGTTATACTTTTAAAGCAGACGATTCTAGTTATTCCAGGAAGTGCTGACTTTAGTCACTGTGCTCTCAGATCTGCCTAATATAAATGCACACAGAACACTGTTTGAAAGTGTAAAATTGATACAGGGATCTAAGGGCTTTTGAATATTTTTCAAAAATTGTCAAGTTTGGTAGTTCCTTAAGAAAAAAGTAGAAAACAGGTATGGCTACTAAAGACTAAGGTAAGAAAAATGAAGGATGCACTTTGTCTGTTTACACACACACACACACACACACAGAGAGAGAGAGAGAGAGAGAGAGAGAGAGAGAGAGAGAGAGAGAGAGAGAGAGAGAGAGAGAGAGAGAACTCGGGCCTCTCAGAACGACTGATTTCGCCACTTTCTAGCTGTCTAGCTGTGTGACCACTGGGAAGACACCTCCACGTCTTTGAACCTTGGTCTCATTATCTGTGAACATATGACATTAACTTCTTTGAAAAGATGCAAAGACCTAGCTGACAAACACAAGCGTCCAGCTGGTGTCTGGGTGCCTTTCGTTCAGCAACTCTCAAGGAAGAAGGTTGGTGTTGTATTCTCACCTGTTTCAAGTCACAGGACATGTATAATCACTCTGGAATGCCCCAGCCCTAAAAGTTCCAAATGGCTTCTTACTCCACTGTTTTGTTCTGTACCCACCACCACCTACCCTGTAGAGGTGCAATTAAACTTTTCTTATCACGGCTTCTGTATTGCTCTGTGTGTACCTCTGATGTCTTAGAGACTTAATATAAGGTGAAGGTTTCGATAACAATAGATTTTATTTTCTTCTCCTTCACTTCATTGATTCACTTCACTTCATTCCTATTATTCCTTTCTTGCTAGAGAAAAACAAAAGAATTCAGTGGCCAAAAGTTGGCTACTAGTAAATACTCAGAAAATTGGAATTATAGAAATATACCAACCATGAGAATCGATACAGCTACAGTTAGCCGTTCAAGATTTTTAAATCATGAAATGGGCAATGATTCAGCTGAGTGTGCACCAAATATCAGGCATCCCTTAAACACTGAAGTAGGCCTAAGTCTCTACTCGCAAGAGGATTTATAGCTACATGGAAAAAATAGAGAGGGTGGGTATAATTATGCAAATTCAGAGCATTCCGAGATAAAGACCACTAAAGGAGCAGAACAAACCCCCCTTCCCACACCACACACACACACACACACACACACACACACACACACACACACACACACACACACACACACACAAGTGATTTGCTGTATGGATTATTTTGAGCTGACGGTGCCTGGAAAGGGAAGGGGCAGGAAGGGTCCCATCTCTCCTTTCCCACAAGGAAAGTGCGGGGCTGGATCAGAAAGCGTAGAGCTCGTCATTACTGGAGACACACAGCTGAGATCCAGAGGAATCTGCACAACAGTGCTTCTTAGAGAACCTACAGCCTCCCTTTAGGTTCCTACTTACTTCCTCAATTTCCTGCCAGTGGCACAGCCCAGAGTCCTGCTTTTCTACAGTACAGAACTCCAGGCCCATCTATTTCTTTGGGGTTTTTACTTTTGTTTATAAAGTACTTTGTACCACATAAAGCAAATAGTTTCAAGTAAAATCTGTAGCTTTTCTCCCAGTGAATCTGCCTTTTGTCGATTCATTTCACAACCCCCACAGAATCTTAGAGGATAGAATAATGGTACTTCCTTCCTATGCCACGTTAGGCAGGGACTGCCCGTGAAGGACCGTGAAGGGTGGAGATATCTCAATGAGGAGAGCCAGACCTCCAGGAACTCTAGGAAAGAAACTCTCAGCTTGAGCAAAGGCCTGATTTCCAGCCAGGATTCAGGTATGTATTTAACTCTAAGTGTCTGATTGCTGAGCACAGTAAATTGCTTGCACTCGTGTGTGAGGGGACACGTTCTAATGCTTTAAGGTACTGGCTGGTTTTCCCTGAGTAAAATCAGGCCAGCAATGAGAGGTAAACAATGTCTTCAATCAGCTGTTCCCCAACCAACATAGAAGCAGAATCTCCGACGGCTCTTTTTTTTTTTTTTTTTTTTGTACTGACACTAGAGACCTAACATCAAGAAGCATTCAGAGAAAAACAATTTCCTACTCACACACCTAGACCAGCGGTGAGATGGTGTGACCTTTCAGCTTCCTCAAGTCACAGGGGAGGCCAGGCAGTCCCAGGTCTTCTTTGCCTCTGCCTCAGTACAGGCATCCCAGAATTGCCTTCTCTGATTCACTAATCAAGAGAGAAATTGCTCCTGATAGCCTTGGACAAAGGCTTCTATTTTCCTGCTGCATTCAAGTTTACAGCTCAGGATTCAGGCTGACTTTGTAGAATTCTATTACAGTATCACCCACCCATACACAGAACCGCTAATTTCTGAACCACAGCTCCATAGTTTTGTTTCTTTGCTTGCTTTATTTTGTTTGGTCTTGTGAGACAGGATCTCTCTATGCAGCTCTGTATGTCCTAGGACATCGATATAGTCCAGCCTGGCATCGAACTCATAGAGACTTGCCTGGCTCTGCTTCCCAAGGGCTGGGATTAAAGGTGTGCAACCATATCCACCTAACTGTATACTCTCATTTATAGCTGTATTGTTTTCTCCACCTTTACTACAGGGTAGACCTGTAGTATGATGCATTTTATGGATAGAAAAATAACAGATAACAGGTCTAAAAGAAGAGGCTTAAGGTGCTCAATGAAGCAGAAAAGAGAGTCCATTAAGCTCCTGTTATTATAGGAAGACTTCCTTAACCTGACTTTGCAATTTTAGCCCTTGAAACACAGCAACAATAAAAATTATTTTTTAAAACAGTAATACTGGCTAGGACACATTGTGAAAGAAAGAATGCGTGCTTCCATGAAAAAAACTGTCCAGTCAAGCTGTGTCGCAATAGCAGAAAAATTTTATCACAATATGAAAAGCAGGCCGTGAACACCAAATTGCCTTAATTTGGTATGGGAGAAATATTTGGCAAGCTACTTAACTGGATGTATTCTGTTCTATGGTATTGAAAGCACCCATGTTTTACCACTTACATCTTTCTGCTATGAAGCCAGAACTGCAAAGCTTTGGGATTTTGTGGTGGTGGGTACAAGTCTGTTGCTGGCATCACCCTGGTGGGTAATGGCCCTCACCGTCCCTCCATTCCCTCCATCACTCTTCACTCTTACTTTGCAGGACCCTGACTAGAAGGTGGACCACAGCTCCACATCCGTGCCTCCCCTTCTCCAGCCACCTGGTGCAAGCATACAAATGCGTCTGGCATGCCATGCCCACATATCTAAAAGTTATAAACAGAGCTAGCCAAGTGTCACATGAAAACTGATGTGTCTCTTTTTTGTTGTTGACAAAGCTGCCTCCATAACAGTCTGAAAGCCAAGTTCAAGCCTAGATTTCTCAGATCTGTAAGAGTGTCACGCCAAAATGTGGCTCAGTGCTGGAGCACACCCACCCCTACCTATGCTTAAGGCTTGTCAACTTACCCTTTTCCTACTAGGCCTCCCATCTACCAAGGGAGTCCTCCTATACATGGTACAAACACTCTGGCTTGATGAGTTCAAGGAATTCCCCATAATCAGTTACCTCTCAGGCCTAAGCGTACATGCAGCCAAGTCCACCCACAGGGAAATGGGGTAGGGACAGGCTAAAGCAGGCCTACAACCAATAAATACTGAAGCCTGTGCAGCAGCAACAACAACAACAACAATTCCACAAGTTCCAGATACAGTCTACAGGAGAGAACAAGGTGGCCCAACAGGTGGTGACCTTCATTCCAAGGACTCTCCACCTACTTGGTGAGGAGAACGTGGCAGGGACACTCCATGTTTCACCTGATACCATTCAAGTTCAGCATTATTATGATAATCCCACCGTACCCTGGAAACCAACGCCTACAAAAGTACTGATGCTTATATGATGGTGCTAGCTCAGAAACATGATTCTATAAACAGACTTTGTTTGTTCTAATCTTAAATATTAGCAGAGGTAAAGATTGTTCTGGAATGTTTGTTCACATTGTGAAGATGTGTCTTGGCCAAGGCACCTTCTGATTGGTTTAATAAAGAGCTAAGTGGCCAATAACTAGGCAGGAAGAGACTAGGTGGGACTTCCAGGCAGAGAGAGAGGAAGTCAGAAAGATGATTCTGGGCACACGGAACACACCAATGTGACACAGAAAAAGTCAGACATATGGGACAGAGGAAAGATAACTGAGCCATGTGATAGAACATAGATTAATAGAAATAGGTTAATTAAGTTGTAAGAGCTAGTTAAAAAGAAAAGCCTAATAAGGCCAAGCTTTAATAATTAATATGTGTCTGCCATTATTTGTGGGCTGACAGTCCCAGTGAGGAAATACTATTACAAAGGATGAACATCAGTCTAGTGTTTTTCTCTTCCTGGTCTTTCCCCAGCTCTGTTACAAATTTAAATTTCATTTATTTTCATACCTGGCATCCTCCTTACCCCCACTGTCTCTCCTTCCTTTCTTTCAACCTCACCACTTGATTCCACATTTTATGCACTGGTAAAATTCTGAGTTTTATAGATAAGAAAAACCACACAACTAACTAGAAATGATACCTTCCATCTTTAGGAGAATTACAAAAAAAAAAAAAAAAAAAAAAGCCACCCCTGCTCAACACAGGAGGAATAGCTTTGCCCACCTCAACGTAGATGGGTAGGAGTTACGGCTTTCTGGAGCTCAGGATTTGAAACAAATTTTCTAAACACTGCAGGACAACGTGATTCTACACTGAAAAGGAGGAACTGTAAATGCTTCGATTTGGCTTTTATGCATGAAGGAGACATGAACTACTAAAAGCAGTTAGACTTTCTTTTAAATGTTTGCCCTTCAAACAATTACACACCTATTTTGCAGGTGTCAGGTTCCTAGTCCTGTAGTGTTCTCTTTAGCAAATGGTATTTGGAGGCAGAAGGATCGGACAGGAATGGGAAGGGTTCCAGCAGAACACATAGAAAGGTTGGCCTTTCCTTTATGGCTCCTTCATTAGGCCTGGAGCAAACCAATCACAAGTCTTGCAGTGTGAACAGCCCCCAGGCACTTAGAGATTATTCTTCACGAACACGATGCATTAAATGGGCTCATGATTCAGCCAACTTCAACTTTTCAGTTGAGTCATGTGTCCTCGTATTTTGCAATCTGTAGGAAGTGTGTGCCTTAGGAAGTTTGTCTTTTAACACCAGAAAATCAAAACCTTAGGATTTTACCAGAAAACATACCAGTTCTTTCTCGAAGAAAGAGAACTTTCTTTTCTGAAGAAGGAATAAAATGTAATAAAAGAAGGAGGGGAATGGGACTCCTGATTATCAAGGATAATGGCATGTTATGCATTTACTCCCATTTTCAAACAATGATTCATTAGCAAAATATACACCAACCAGAAAACTAACCAGATGGCGAAAGCAAACTGACCCACTATTGGTCAGTCCCAGCTTCTCTAAGAATGTATTATAGATTGTGTAGCATAAGTGACAAGCTTTTTTCCCTCACCATTCTACTTACTGCCTGTGAAATCCAAGGTCAAGTTCCTAGAAGACCCAATTTCTGATGGGAGCCTGCTTCCTGGTTTACAGCTATCTCTACTAACGGCTGCAGAGAGAAAAGCAAGTTCTTGAAGATCTTCCAAAGCTATTAATTCCATTTATTAGGGTTCTTATCTAATATCTAATTACTTCCCAAAGATCTCATTTTCAAATATCATCATTTTTTAAATATTAGTATGTAGATTTGGATTTCGTGGTCTGAGGAGCAGAAATTGCATCAGTAACATCAGAGGTTACGGTTTCAGACAGGACTGCTGAATCTTAGTCACTGACATTTTCATAGAAAGTGTAAGCAGCGTAGAACTATCTCAAGGGCACACATGTATCTATGTGTTCTATATATAGATAGCTACATATGCAAGCATATATGACCAAGTCATGCTTAATTCAAATAGGGTTACACAGGTAATTATATATGAAATCCTAAGTTTTTACACCTCAGCCTTCTAGTTTCCCATTTGTTTCATCTCTAAGGCCTTCAGTAGAATGGGAATAAGGAACTGAGCCAATTTGAAAGGTGATAAGATACGTATGGTTATAATGAATGGGAGAAGAGTGAACTAAGCTATGGTCACTCTACAAGGCAGAGTGAGAAATGAGATAGGCCTCCACTAAAATGTAGCCATTGTGTGTGCAATTCTGTACATTCACGTGTTTTGTTTTAATGAAGGATATTTATTGCTGGAGGTATGTATCCTCCCGTATGAAGGCGCACACCCACAGGTAAGTTTTAGTCAGTCTTTGTGGTTTGCTCGTTTCTTTTCCCTGCATGGGCCAGATCATTCGAATCATTTGCTCTGTTGAATAGTTACTGAATGGTTTGATAATATTGAAGAGTTATTTGTGCTTGGCCTGACTCTATATGCAGAAATGGAACAATTAGCAAAACAAGTCTCTTTCAAGGAGTATGGGTAGGAGAGACTGGAGGGGGAATGAGAGTCAATATAAGGACTAAGGAAGGATTATATATTTCAGATGAAACATAGTGAAGGAGTTAAAATATCCATTTCCTATCTGCACTTTCTCCCTATCTTCAGCTTATTGAGTCCTGGAGGCCTAATAACCTCCTCCACCCAGTGACTGTTCTGAACCCTTGATCCAGCCCCTACTTCCATGCAGCCACTCTTCTGCAGCTGTTTGTTTACCTTATCTTCCCCAAGCAGACTTCAAGGCTTTGTGGAGTAAAGTGTGTGTGTGTGTGGTGTGTGTGTGTGTGTGTGTGTGTGTGTGTGTGTGTGTGTGTGTGAGAGAGAGAGAATATTATCCTTGTGACTTGGCTCAACATTAACTAAGACAATACCCGATATATAACATATACGTCTAATACTGGGTCACTCAATAATCAGTTGCAGGAGTAAAGAAACCCAGCACTGGGTCAGCACCCAGCTATCCCTGCACAATGGAAAGTGTATCAGGACTAAAGGCTGGGAAGACAACCTCTGCACGGCCATTAAAATTTCATCTGTAGGGATGTTTTCAGTCGCTCTGATCTGGAAGCTCTTAGGCAAAGCATCAATTTCCAAAACTTATTATGGCAACTTAAAATTCAATTTGCTAAAATGTTATTAATTTCTTTTTTAAATAAAAACTACCCCATGGAGGGACACTCCCTTAACCTAGAGACCAGAGGGAGGGACTAGTTCCTACTCCAAATGACCGGACAGATTTTGTTGATCCCTTCTGGAAGGCATCACCCCTCCTGTGGAGTGGGGGGGGATGAGATGGGAGGCATGGGAGGGAGGGAGGGAGGGAGGGAGAGAGGGAGGGAGGGAGGGAGGGAGGGAGGGAGGGAGGGAGGGAGGGAGGGAGAGAGTGAGGGAGGAAGAAGGAGCTGGGATTGATATGGAAAATAAGAAAAACAAATATAAAATTAAAAAAAAGACAGGTAGACTGTCTAGTGTGGATTACAGAGTAAACTCGCAGACACTGAAGAAAGGTCTATTTTTCAGAACCAGTGAGCTCTGGAAGTTCACTGGAATAGTGAACTACTCAAATAACAACACAGCACTGAGAACAAGTGACCAAGTGAGCTGAGAACTTAGGAGTACTGGAAATGCCAGTCTTCGAAAGCACTCTGACCTCCACATGACTTTGGACCCTCTTTCCAGAGCTCTATCCAGTTCAGGTTGTCTCTTTTAATGCCCCCGGGGGCTACAGGTTCCAACAAAGATGGGGGCAAAACCTTTGCCATTTCAACAAGGAAGAGATGTAGGAGGCATCTGACCACAGTCTGTTGCGGGCATTGGACAAACCAGACAGAAAACCCAAGCTGCCTGCCTTGAACATAGTGGAGAAAATGCCTCTCACTGCTGCTGAAGCTTGTTATAAATGAATCCTGAAAGTCCCCTTAGGTTTTAGAATTTAGGTTTTACTGGTTACAGCTAAACACATTTCTTCTCAGGAGATCAGTTATAACTTTGAGGGGACCTTCTACACTCTCTGGTGCCTTTTTGCCCCCCAAGTACATCTAGGAACATGGGTGAATTCTGAGTTTTTCCACTTTCATAGACAAAAATCCAACAGAACAGAGAAAACTCACAAACCACACCAAGTGTGCAACTGGCCTGAGGACTTCTAAAAGCAACTAAAAAACACTGTGTTTTGTGGTCATCTGCCTATTTTGTTGGACACACTTAGGAAGAGAAGAGCAAAACTTACTAAGTTCCTGAAATTATTTCTAATTTATTTTGCTGATGGGAAGTCTGAAACAGAATGGTGCTGAATTAGTGAAATGATGGCAGGAACATTGTTGGGAATAATGTGGTGGACTTCTGTATTCATGTGTGTTGTATCTTTATCAAGGAACAAAAGAAGCTAAAAAACAAAAAACGTAAGTCATATAAGTTGGGATGAATATCTGGCTTGGCCTGTTAGTATGGTACCCATTATTCTTAAAATTTGCCCCCATCTTTGTTGGAACTTGTAGCCCCCGGGGGCATTAAAAGAGACAACCTGAACTGGATAGAGCTCTGGAAAGAGGGTCCAAAGCCATGGCACCCAAATAATGGGAACCATATTTTATAATAATACTGTTATTATTATTTATAGAACATATAGTGTCTGTCAGCCAAGGTACTAGAGGTTTGTGTCAGTATCTAATTAAATCTTCAACATAAATCTCACATTCCAAAAAATAGAAAAATCGGAGCTCAGAAATTTTAAGACATTTTCTTCAATGTAGTAAATTGAAAAGTCATATTTGGAAACCAGGTGTACATGACTAAAATTGGCATTCTTTCCAACTATTGCCTTGAAGGATCAAATACTGTTTCTCCCTCATCAAAAATAACTTCTTTAAGGGTAAAGACTGACACTGCAATTTAGTGTTGAGCCATACAGAATTTTTAAAAAGTATCATGCCCTAGTTAGAGCTTTTAAACATTTGTGAAAATGAATTTGAGTTGATTAATTTATACGATCAAGTCTAAGCTTGTTTCTGAGGAGAGCACTCTGTTAACAAGTGTGTCCCATTGGTCTTTTAATGTCATTGCAGTTTTAAGGTCTAAAATGGCAAGTCACAGAGGGGAGTGCATGCCTGCATTGTGCGCAGAACAGGAGAGACAGGATCTGGAGGCTTACATGACAGGTGCAGCTGCAGAGACAGAACTCTGCCTGCTATCACACCAAATGAAGTCTTAGAGGAGCAAGTGACCTTTAGGAGGAAGGGTAGTCAGAAGGAGCTAGGAGTCCAGGGCCAGAGGTGGGAGACACGTTATAATAACTGTGCCAAATTAACTTACCACCGTCACAAGATAAAGTGAGTGTTCCCTCAGTAGTCACTCAGAGTAAGTGTGCACAACTGCTCTGCCCTGTTTGGATGCTGTTCAGTCTACTCTGAGGGCATGCTCATTGAAGTGATTTTCAGGAATTCTTCCAGAGCATCCCATGACTATAACATTACTTATTCTTCACAGGCTTGATTACAGTTTCTCATCCCTGTTCAAGGTATGCTTCAATCATGGTTTAGTGCAGTGTCCTAGCTAGAGCTCATGGTGTGACATCTCAGAGCCACCCACCAGGATAAACTGCTTTTTGTAGGCTTTAAATCCCATGTACAGCAGTCCTTCCCCCTTTCTAAGCGGGGTGGGGAAAGGAGGAGGAACAAGGAAGGTAGAGGAGAAAAAAAAATATTACTCTCACCAGAGAAAATTGAATGGTAATAAGGAAATTTCAGAGGAGGCTCTTTAACCATCGATCCACACCATAAAAATTTTCTCTCTATCTCACGAGTCCCTCTCAAACTCATTTTCTTGATTTGTAAGAAGGGGATGTTGGATTTGATTTTCTCCTCTGCCTCAAGTGTCTCTGCAAATGGGAACCAGTCGAAACAGGACTGGCGGGGAGCCACCTGCCACAGCTGCTTTTTCTTTGGTTACCTTGTAGTTTCTGGTTGTACTCGGTCCTGTCAGACTGGCTCCTCCTCAAGGTGCCAGAGTGGTCCCCAGAGACCGCGCTGTCCACCACAGTGTCCGTCTTCCTCCTTTCCAGCATATACAGCCTGGGCCTCAAGAAGGCCAGGTTCTTTCTCTTGCCTCCCATGTTTTCCTTCCCAGGGGCTTCTCTGGGCTCCATCCGAGGCAGTGACACGGAGTTCTGAGGTTTACACGCAACGGTTGGTTGCTCAAGAGCCTCGGGGTGAACCTTGGCATTTAACTGCCCCCTTCTAGCTACACAGCTGCTCTGCAGGGTTACCTGTCTGTGACTGCTACCTGGAGTCCCCGAGCTCCACCCCTATGAGGTCATTCTTTTCTGTACTTACCATCCAACAGGGGAAGTTGCCACCTGTTACCCGAGAGACTCTAGCACTGAGTTAGGCAAAGCAGGGACGCTACTGTCACATGCTGCTGAAGCAAACAAAAATCTCATTGTGTGGGGCCAGGGCTCGGGGTGGGGAAAGGGAGAGAGCAAGGTAAGGCAGGGAGGAGGGGAGGGGAGGGCACATTAACAGAACCCACAGCCTGCGGCTTGAATGTGTACCCATGGGTGTGTGCAGGTACACTCTGAAGATGACCGGCCGCTGGGAGCTCTGTGAGGCTTTCCTCCGTCTTCCTGTGGCCTGAAGTCAGAGTGCAGCTATGACAATTTCTATTTGCACAACAAAGGAGACTGGGTTACTTTCATTTGGAGTGCGTGCCCTCCAGTGCTGGCATCCAGCGATTGTCTCTTACAATCCGACTGGCTGAACCCTGGTCAGATCTCCTAAGATGTAAAGATTGACATTTGAGTTATGCCACCCTGGAGAGTCAGGAACCAGACAGTGAATGTCCCCCTGAGCCCAGAAACTTCTCAGCGGCTCATTCTCCACATACTGCCTTTGCCTGGGATCCATTCCTTCCGGGTCCCAGCCTTGTCCTCCTATGTCTCAGTCCTTAGGAAAATAATAGACGGCTCAAGGAAAATTTCTGTAGGCTCTTTCTCGTGGAGTTTCACCAGGGACGTTGGAGGGGAGGACGGTTTGCTCTGGGAACATTAAGAGGGGGGCACAGGTTTGAAAATGAGGAAGCCCGAAGAAGAATCAGCAAAGCGGGATGGGCCTTTCATTGTCTGAAGTTGTTTTTCCTTGTATTTGTTGAGATCTCCCAAGGGGGAGATCGCTGAAGCTCTGGGAATGTGCTGAGTGTTTTGCGCACAGCCTTGTTAAGGAAAAAGAGACCCTAAGGAGAAAACTAGATTCTCCTCTACAAAAGGACCACCAGGGTCCACCTGCCCATCCTGAATCTTGCTCAACTCCATCAAGACTACATTATAAATGAGGAGAAAGACAAAAGCTGTCTTCCCAACTCAGGATATGCAGGCTGAATGCAATTTGCATAATTACCTTAAGAGATAAATGATAAATCCTCACTATAGTGGCATCTATCTATATGTCGATTGGCATACTAATGGTTCTTATTTGAGATTATTGAGAGTTTTTTTTTAACAAGCTCTCCCAAGTATATTGAATACATACCTTTAAAGTGACTTTTAAAGCTGTAAAGTGAGGTTTATTATTTATGAGAACATCCCACTTGTTCACCCAGTGACTATCAGAGATATACTGGTAAGTGAAATGGTGTAACTGAAAAATTGTGTCATTAAAGCTGTAAGAATTATGAGGAATAAGAGGTTTAGAGACCAAACTCTCAGAAACCCTGTCAGTGGCCAGCAGAACACTAATAAAAACATTTTATTGTTTTTACACGACAAATGCTTTTTATTTGATTGTTTTAATTGTGTGTGTTTCTGTGATAGGCATATGTGTATGAATGCATTTTTGCAGTTGTGTGTGTGTGTGTGTGTGTGTGTGTGTGTGTATACTTGTGTACACATACATGTGGGGACAAGGTTGGTTGCTATTTGAAATCACTCTGAATCCATCCCACCCCGTTCCCTGAGGCAAGCCTCTTAGTCAATCCCAGAGTAGGCCTGTGTGGCTAGTTTTGCTAACCAGCCATGCCTTACTGGCATTTGCATGAGTTCTGGGGATCAGAGCTCTGTTGCTTTTGCTTGGGCAGCAAGTTCTTTACCCATTGAGCCACTTTCTGATCCTCTATTGCCTTGAGGTTTGTTTGCTTGCTTGCTTGTCTGTTGAGATAGTCTCACTATACAGCCTTGCCAGGGCTAGCACGCACTCTGTAGAGGAACTGACCTTGAATTCAGAGGTCTGCCTGCCTCTCCCTCTTGAATGCTGGAATTAAAAGCATATGTTGCCATGGCTGGCATTACTTTGCTTTTCGGTATAAGGTCTTTGCTTTTTTATATAGGCTGACCTAGAACTCACTGTGCACTCTAACCTAGCATTGTAATTGTTCTCTTCTTGCCTCATCTTCCTGAATCCTGGGATTCAGGGTGGGCCATTGTGCCACCCAGTTTAAACGTCTAAGCAATGTGTGATTGCTGCAGTAAATGTAGCCCTTTATCTTAGAAACGTCCTGGCCTTTGTCTGTGGCTATGCATTTCCGAAAGGCTGCAGTATGTGAATTTGAAAATGCAGAAGCATTTGAAATCACAAAGAAACTGAACACGAGATGACAGTGAGAGGTGGCCCATACATAACACAGTTGGGAACGAGGTTACTGGTAATGTTTAAAGGATATACAGCTGACTTATGTGTTTTCCTAAGACATCATTTTATCTAGATGTGATCTTCTTTTTGCCTTAACCTAAATGTTTAAAGTGGATGCATTCATACACACAAGCAAATGTGAAATTGCACTATGTTTAAACAGTTCCCTTTCTAACTTTAAATTTATTTATTAAAACCAAAATTCATACTAGTGTAAAATGTGCAAGATTAATAGTTGTTTTTGGATTAAAACAGATTCAATAATCTATCATATATATATGTATGTATATATAATTTTTTCTTATTTTACATCTCAATCCCAGTTCCCTTTCCCTCCCTCCCTCTCTACCTCCCTCAGTTCCTCTCTACATCCCTTCCTCCCTCCCATGCTTCCTGACCAACCTCTCACCCACCCCCTACTCCACAGGGAGGGTGATGTAGACCTGAGGGGTCAACAAAATCGTAAACAGTTTCTTAACCCCGCCAATCTTTCTGGAACAAATTTCTATTTCAAAAACAAACATATTAGCATTGATATACTGGTATATTTATTGTTTTTACTTTTAATGATGAATATACACACATATAACTACTACAGATTCTGTGGCAAATGTGTGTTTCACTTATTCATGATGTTTTATTTAAAATTTTAAAAATTTTATTTCCTTAATTGAGTGTATGTTGGCTCACAAGTGGGGGTCAGAAGACAATTTGCAGTACTCCGTTTTCTCCTTCCTCTATCTGGGACTAGGGGAAGAAGTCAGGCCACAAGGCTTGGTGGCAGGCACCTTTACCCACTGAGCCTTCTCGCCAGCCCTTTAAATATTTTCTATGTAAACTTTGAAATAATGAAAACTACTGCCATGGTTTAATAAATCTGAGATGGTCTCCACATCACACATGGGGTTTGGGAGGATGTTAGTTACCAAGTGATGGAATTTGGGAAGTGATTGGATCCTGAGGTTTCTGACCTAACCGATGGGTTAACCCCTTATTAAATAGATACATCACACATGGCATTATGAGGGGGTGGTGGGAAGTAGGAACAGGGCCTGGTGGGAGGGAGCAGCCACTGAGGTATGCTCTGATGGGCTCCTCTTTTCTCTCTGACTGACTTCCTCTCCATCACCTTCTTTGGCCAAGATTCTCTGCCTTGCCCAGAGGTATTGTAGGCAGCCAGCACAGACTGGAACCTTTGTGGGGCAAGACAGAATAAATATTTCCTCAGGTAAATCACCCTTTCTCAGGATTGTGTCACAGAGGTAAAAACTGACTCACTAGAGTTTATTCCATCAAAGACTGGGACAGACACTGCCAGTAGTTTACTGTTTTTATTTCCACACTCACTCCCAATTGTCCAGAATCATCATTTTCTTTAACACAGTACCAAATTCAACTGACCATGATGTTCTGGTCTTAATTCAGAATAAATGACAAGGACTGATTCTGAAGAGGCTTTTCCTTTGCCTAACTCTAACCTTCTTCCTCCAGACTCAATCGTGTATGTGAAGCAGTCAGAGCTACCCTGTATCTGGGAGCCAAAGATTGATGAATTCTTACACTGTTACACTATCTAACAAGCACTAGCAGCCACTCACCTTAGACTTTCACTATCCAGGTGAGATGCTTTTATTTTCTCCAAGCCTCTGTTGGGGTGCTTGTGAGCATATTTGAAGAGTGTTTAGCAGATATTACACAAGCAAATTGTATTTCTTTCACTTATTTCTTGAACACTTACAAAGCTGGTGGACTTAGAATCTCCAGCCTAAAACATGCTTTAGTTTTTCCAGAAATGAAAAATGCCAGGCCTGGGAAACTTTGAGTGGGCAAGCAGGCGAGACTAAGGCCTCAAAACCTGTCTACCTACAAAGGTATTTTAATACAAGCAGTTTACATTGCTTGGATAAAATGACGATATTGAAATGTCTAATTGTAATTTCATTTAATACAAGATGGATCCTGGTTCACAGCTAGAAGCAGCATTGGGCAGTAGACACAAGCTGTCTCCATCAATGGCTTCAGAATTCTCTGTCCTCATGGTTGCTGTGCTCCCAACTCCTTCATTTGAAAAATGGAAGATTGAGTTAATCATTAGTGCTATTTACTAAGCAGTTTTGGTTCTTCACTGAGACACAAGGGAGTATTGCCCTCCCTGTCCCACTGGATTTATCCTCGCTTTGGTGGGGGGCTGATTGAAAGTGTGTCACATCTTGGTAAGTGTAAGCATTCTGGTTTGCTATGGGTTTCTTTCTGTCATCTATGGGACGAACATAGATAATTCAGGCAGAAAGCCCTGCAGCATAACCTAGGCTATACTTTCGAATGCAAAGTATTGGCCAAGTGATACTTAAATCTTTTTAGGTCAAGCATTATGGGAGTTCAGGATTCTAACCCAGGGCACAATCAGGGGGACAAATCCTAATTCCAGAACAAAAACAGTATCTTTTGGATACTGTTATAAATTAATTGGGCAGATGTAGTGAAAAAGGAAGGAAGGGAGGGAGGGAGGGAGGGAGGGAGAGAGAGAAAGAGAGAGAGAGAGAGAGAGAGAGAGAGAGAGAGAGAGGGAGGGAGGGAAGAAGAGAGAGAGAGAGAGAGAGAGAGAGAGAGAGAGAGAGAGAGAGAGAGAGAGAGAGAGAGAGAGAGAAGAAAAAAAGCTGGGACAATGACACTTTTGAAAAAAACCAAGCTCTTGTACTCATGGCAAAGGGTTAAGGGGATGGGCTGAAAACAGTGCTCAGTAATTCCCTAGGAGTAGCATATATATATATATATATATATATATATATATATATATATATACATATATATATATATATTATGTAAGGATTATGACAAGGCAGAAGAGTGAAGAAACCAAGACAATAGCTGTTCTCTTTTAGCTTTCTAGTTACGGTCTCTTCTACCATGGGGGCTCTAGGATCATACTCAGGATGCTGGGCTTGGCTGCGAGACTGACAGCCCATTGTTAATGTTTTTCAGGACATAGGGACAGATTTAGAAAACCTGAAAAAAATGATCACACTGTTATTGAGTTAAGCGACTCAAACCCATTCCCACCCTGTAGGGGAAGGCTGTGGCCCTTGCCATTCAGCCACACTTAAAGTGCCCAGCCAACTTCTGGCTGAATGAATACTCAAGGGTTTTCCTTCCTGTTCTCTATGCAAGGCATCCAGGAACAATTCTTTACAATCTAGGAATGATCTCGCTTAGTTACCAATCTAGTTATTGACTGCTGAGTAACAGACCTCTCCCTAAGCTTTAGTTGCTTGCTCTAGTGATTATCGGTGTATTAGGGGTCATAGTCTGGGGGCTCAGGAGCTTTGGGAAGGCTCCCTCAGCTAAGCACGTCTAGCTCACTCTTCCCCTGTGGTAGTTGGCAAAGCAGCAGCCTTGGCTGAATCAGAGCCTCCTTTTCTGGTTGGCTGAGACCTCTTCTTTTGACTTTGCGGTGGAACCTCATTGGAGTTCTTTGTTGCACAGAAGTTCGGGGGACATTTCTTAGTCATCCAGAGGCTCAGGGCTCCCGAAGGAAGTCACCTAGTGTTGCTTACATCAAGATCTCAAATGCAAACCCTACCTGATCAAGGAGTGAAGTTTCTATGACTGTTATTGAGAAACAGTCTGACCCACACACCTGGACATGCCCGGGGGACTCTGTTCACTTTGGGGACTGATTTTGTTCAAGCCATTTCTTAGACATGGAATCACCTTCCCCATTCTCATGAAGGCTTACACATCTTTCAAAACCCAGCTGCAAGGTGCCTTGCTCTGTGATTGTTTTCTCCTGTCCTCTGAAAATATCAGTTCCTCCCTCCTCCAAATTCACTCATCAGCGACTTCCTTCTCAGTAGAAGCAGCTCTTTATACCTTGCAACTCCAGTTGGGTGTCAAGCTTTCAAAGTGATTTCCCTCTGCTCCCCTCCTGACTAACAACACAAGGTCAATAAGCATTGTTGGAGATCAGGTCTCACAGCTTAAGATCAAGCACGGCCTACCAACACATGGAGAGAGGTTTGGCCGCATCATCTCCATGTCCGTTCTTTCGTTCCCAGAAAGGGAAGGTAGTAGATCTGAAACACAAGACAAACTGGAGAATATAATATCTTCAAAGATGAGGCCGTGGATGCATCTATGGAGTGGTCACAGAGCCAGCTCTGAGATTTCCCTTTTCAACTCTCAACTGTTCACAGTGGCCCTACTATCTTGTAGCTGTGCCTTTATACCCTCCAGTCTGCTTCCTGAGAACAACCATTTCTGTTAATGCACTGGCCACGCAGCAGCGTGATAACCCTGTCAGCAGCAATGGATGGAACTGCAGGCAGGAGGGAGGGAAACCTTCTAATGTTTTCATCCTTTTGACTGAAGTCATTTTAGCAATGACATATGAGCAGAATTGGGCCTTTGTCTCCGCTATAATGAATCATCCATCCCCAGATTCTCAAGGTTGTGTTGAGGGGACAAGGGGGAGATTTATCTTGGATGAGGAAACATCTTTGTAAGTGCAGGAATGGCCTTTAAGCCAGACCAGCCACATAAGCAAGAAAACTTGCTGCTGGAATCTTTGAAAATCAGGTAGTAATTGCCAGGGTCTCAGACAGCTAATTGGATTCAATTTCCTGTTGTGGATGATCTTCCAGAATCTATTCGTTAATAAAAGCTGCTCAGCAGAACAGTGACTTGGGCAAAAGAAAATGAAACAGGAGATGAACTAATCTCATTTCTAGGGAGCATCTAAGAGACTGTTGTTGTTGTTGACATTTCCTCTCCCTCCAATTTCTCCAATCTTCCTCCCCTAAACTCTGCAAACAGTTGTTAATATCTGGCTTCCAGGTATAAGGTAGACAAAGGTACTTTTATTCTGGCTGTAGATAGCCAACTTTTTTATTGCAAGCATAAGTAATTCAGAAATATTTATTATAGAAGAAAATCTTAATATTACTATTGAATGATAATTATGCAAATTACAGCACCACCATTATATGCAAGATTAGATGCTGCAGACCCATAAAATATGGTCATGAAATGACCCAAGGACTCAAGAGAAAAGCAAGTGACATTCTTCTACTGTGCAGGCGTTCCCTTTTTCACCTTTCTTCCATGTAGAAAACTGCTTGTCATGGGAACTCAGTAGAGTGACTCCAAGTAGATGCATGTGTATCTTTAGCTGGGAGGTGAAATGCCATAGTTAGAGATCACAGGGAGGAAGGGGATTTTTTAAATAAGTGCAGCAAGAAGCCATGTATGTCACTTACACTAAGAAGCATTTTTATTTTCCGGTTGAGTGACTTTGAAAAACACATAGACCTAGGTTTCATTACTTTTGAGATTTCCCTAGGACTCTCCCAGCATCTCTGTCAATACACAATGAAAACACAACCTCTCTGACTCAGTTTCTTCACCCTTCAAAGCCGAGCTTCAGACTGATCTCTGTTTTGTGCAGCTGTATCGCTACTCCTTTAGAGAACACTATTAAATTCAAAATTACAGTCTCCATGGCGACCATAACTAGGTCAGTTTGCACTTAGAGGAACAACACTGAAGATTCTGTATCCTTTTTTTTTTTTCAACCATCCTCTGTGCCTGCAGACCTTGTTATGCTGCCAAAAGTAGCTTTGCAAGAAAGGGGCCCAACCCAGCAGCATCCAGAGGACTTATATTCTTATTCATTTGCGAGCCACACACTCATGAACCTTCATGCAAATTAGATAATGCATATGTGATTTTGCTTCCAACTGTGAATTTGAATAGCAGCTTTTAATAGTGAAGGTGCAGTTATTTCTTTTAAAATATTATGATTAGTGCTCGATAAATTAAAGCCCAAGGAGTTCTACGGAAAAAAAAAATAGTGGTTTTAAGACCTCCTTCCACTTTGGTGGCAGTCACTTTTTCCCGTAGTGAAGATCATTGTCTTGGTATACCAAACACTATTCACCACTGTTTTCTATCAAACATCTTTATCTAATAGTGTATGCTTTATGACCTGGTTTTTATAAAATCAGTTTTATTCATGTACATACAACGTTACATGCATAGGTTATCTCAAACTGTCACGGATTGATGGGTGTGATGGTGCATGCCTTTAATCCCAGCACTCAGGAGGCAGAGGTAGGTGATCTCTATGAATTTGAGACCAGCCTGGTCTACAAAACCAGTTCCAGCTCAGACTACTTAGTGAGACCTATCTCAACCCCTGTACTTGCAAATACTAAACTATCATAGAGCAAATACGAACAATAGCACTACAGAAAAGATGTGGGAATATGTTCTTTAAATCCCAACATTTCTATAATTGCTATTTTAAAACAATTTAGCAGTTATTAGGTTCTTTTTGTATGTATATGTGTTTGTGAATGAATGTGTTTGTTGTATGCATGTGTTATGCATGTTGCTCAGTGTGTGTTTTGTGTATGTCTGTGTGTATGTGTGTGTACGTGTCTCTGTGTGTATGTATGTCTACATGCATGTCTGTTTGTGTATGCATGTGTATGTCTGTGTGTATTTATGTGTCTATGTGTATGTGTGTGTGTGTGTGTGTGTGTGTGTGTGTGTGTGTGTGTGTGTGTTATCTGTAGGAGGCACAGCTTACAGAAAGCATTGGAAAAAACATGTTGTTTTGCTTTCTTCAAAGGAAGGAAAATGACTGACTCCTGGTCACCCAGAAGGCTGGAGTGGATGTTGTCTAACAACCTGGTGATATTTTTTTGTATTCTATGGAGCTAGCCTTCCTGAATCCTCCATTATCCCGAGCATTGTTTAGGTCCTTATCCTGAGCTTAGTCTCTCAGTGCAGCGAACCCATCCTTATGAAAGAGATGCCATGTGATTTGCATCTTCCATCAGTAGAATCCATCCTTATGACTATCACAGACCCTTCCTCCTTAGGCCCCAGCCCTGAGCTCCTGTTTGCCAGTCAATAGAACTGATTCTTATTGCAAAGGGCACAGTGCTTTGCTACTTTGCTAGGGAGTTTCTGTTGTTATAAAGCTATGTTGTTATAATTGTCGAGTGGAACCCCTTTCCCAAAGGTTTACTGTGTTTAAATGTGTAGGAAAAAAATGAGCCCTGAAGTCAGACTCTGCAAGCTTTGACCCAGTTCCTGCTGAAGTGATGCAGATCCGGGTTTCATTCTTCACCTCCTATGGTTCATTTTCCTGCCAGCCATGAGGCTGGAGGGGTCCCCAACAAATATCCATGTATGGAGGCAGCCACAAGAGGGATGCGGGGGTTCATCATTCTCCACCTAATTCTCTTGAAGCAGTATCTTTTACTCACACTCTGAATTAGTGGCCCTCAGCCCCAGGAATCCTCCTGTCTCCACTCCCTCGGCAGTAGGGTGACAGGTGTGTATGTGGCCATGTCCACATTTTTTTGTGTAGATGCTTGGGACCTGAACTCAGGCTATCATGCTTGTATAGCAAGTATCTTATCTACTGAGTCCTCTCCCCAGGCTCTTGGAGTTCTTTATAGCACTAAAGTCTTCAAGTCAACCTGTGACAATACTACTGTCACTTTAAGTCAACAAGTAAAACCACAGTATTAAGCATTGAGACTGACCCTGCTCTATTAAACATTGACGGTGTGCTATGGCATGCATTTGTTTGCATATTGTTTTATTGCTCGAGGTTTGGTTTTTTTGTTTTGTTTTGTTTTGTTTTGTTTTGTTTTGTTTTTTGCTTTTTGTTTGGTTTGTTTGTTTGCTTCTGAGAAAGATCTCACCCTGTAACCCAGACTAGCCTTGCAGAAATCCTGCCTCGGCCTTCCTGAGTGCTAGGAGTCACCATATCCACTGACACTAGTATGAGAACTGTATAAGTAGCCTGGAGGCAAATATTGTTGTTCTTATTTTACTGAGGTTCATTGTATGTCATCTGGTACAGAGTCGTTATCTCCGAGCCCAGAGAAGGCTGGCCTTAAAAGCAATGTCCTTTCCACAATGTGCATTTTCTTTATGAACAGTAATCTGCACTGTGCCTTTCCATAGCATCTTAGCTGTTGATTCCAGAAGAAAACAATGTGTGATGTCAGCAAACAACTGGTGGGCTGGATTTTCAGCTTTAACCTTCAGCATTTTAGGAACTGAGATTTAAAAAGCATAAGGGACTGAGGGTCATCCAGGCATTAGCTGCCAACCAAGGATGGAGACTGCATCCCTTGATGCCTAAATTCTCTTCTCCTTGCCGCAACTCATTGTGGGCATAGAGAACGGCTTCTCATTTAACTAGTGGCTACGGCTCATGGTGTCATTGTTCAGATTCTTCAGCTAGTTCTCGGTAGAGGTATTCTTTGTGCAGCCATGTTCTTCCTCTTTTCCTCATAGCGATATGAATATGAATTAACATTTACCAGAGGTAGATGCTAAATTTTAAATGTACTAAATTTCACCCGGGTACCACTTGGTTAAAATAATGCATGAATAAAATATGCACAGCAATTCGGAGTAGGTTTGTAGGACTTTGGCAATCCAGAATTTTAAAGAAACAAAAATTTGGTTGTTTGCGTACTTTTAAAATAAGAAGAGGGAAAACACAATGAGATTTTGAAGCAGGAACTAACAGGAGTGGCTAGGTGATTCTATAAAAAGCAACAGAGGAGAAACAGCTTTTTTCCCTTGAACAGAGGCTATGCCTAGCCTCAAAGAGGAGTTTATACAGTCACGTACTTGACAGGCCATCCTCAGACCCTGTTTAGTCCCTCCTTGAACAGATGTTAGGTTAGAAGCTTGAGGCAGTTACCAAGGGAAGAAGATGGATTCAAATGGGATCTTTAGGTACCTTTACATTTACAGTAAGAACTGCTCAAAGGCAAAATGAGAGAGACACACATTATGTAAATATCGGGAGATTCATGGCTGTGGATGAATCTGGGAAGAGAGACGAGATGTGGGGCTGATTCAGGGTAGAGAGAAGTGTGAACAGAAATCCTTGAAAGAAGTTGAGTCTTAGTGGTTAAAAGTTCAGTGATGGCGGAGTCAGAGCCTTATCACTTGCCCACCTCTGAGTCAGAACTAATGTCTTGACAACAGATAAAGCCTTTTGCAATGCATTAACAGAACTCTGTTGTCCACCAATCAAAGGGCCAAGAGTGCTATCAGACAGCATCTGAGGCCTGTAGTTGAGATTTGCTCCTCCACTTTGCTGTAGCCTTCTACTTGTTGTTTCTACCAGTCTATTTAAAAATACCTTGACTTATAACCCTCTTTGTTCTGTTATTATGAAAGTTTAAAATTAATTCCACTTTGGAAAACATGGAGTGAAGGTAACAAATCTATGTATTCCCAGGCCACAGTCACTCATATATGTTCTGACTCCAGCATGAACTCTTTCAAGGAGACTTGAGCTTGAGAATCCTGTTTTTATATCGACAAAAATCTTGCCTCAAGAAATTTGATGGGATGCAGTTATTGACAAGGTGAATAAGCCAAGCTGTGTCTACTAACTTGAACCATCACTTACCCTGGGAGTCCTTTGGACCTGAGCATTAAGAGATGATTTGCTGGGCAGTGGTGGTGCATGGCTATAATCCCAGTTCTCAGGCAGGGGCGGTTGGAGCTCTGAGTTTGAAAAGCCAACGTGTGTGTGTGTGTGTGTGTGTGTGTGTGTGTGTGTGTGTTGACGGGGAGGTTATATCATTTAAATAATTCATTCAGAAGTATACCAAGGTGACAAGAGCTGGCACCAATCAGTTAAAATATTTATCCACTGTCTGATATGTTCTGTGAATAGTTGTGCTCTCACCTAGGAACAGAATAAACAATCATTTCTCATAACTCTGACCTCATCGGGACCTGGCAGGATGACTTCAGCAGATGACATGGCAGAATAATCTGGATTTATGCTGACCTTGGTGACATGTGGTAAGTGTTGTGACCTTACTGGCATTGCTCACATTGCTTTTCAAGGAAGAATGTATAATCTGTCAAAAGAAAATTGGATCCAGACCGTAACAGGGCTGGGCTTTTCATCATTTTCCATAAATTAAGCCCCATATGAGGGTCCCAGCATCGTTCCCAAACAGAGTGCATTGAAAATATGCAATTTGCTAGTGTAATGTCCTCTCTCATCTCTTTCAGTCCTTCATGCCTCAGGAGGCAGACAAGCAAGAGCCCTTCCGTAGGCTGGGTGATTCCCCCTCCCCAAGGCAAGCATTAATTCCCGAGAATGTAAGAGCTGAGGAAGGGAGTGACTGTTTTCACATTATCATTTAAAGTGCCCCAGACTTGTTCAGGAATAGTCCAAGGTGATTTGTGCCCCCTCCCCCCCCCAGCAACTACATTTCCTCATTCTGGATCCCTCTGGCATACTCCCACGAAAATCTGAGCGTTTTCTAAAAATGCTATTTGCTTTGTGAAATTTTCTGTAAGTGATTTTAGTAGTATTATCTTACATGTGTGTACTATTTAATGCTATGATTTATAATTTGATCAAAACTTGTAGTGTTTCTCAATAGCAACAAACCCATTTATTGAATGTTAATAAAAGAAAAAAACTTACTTTCATATTAATTTCATATTGATTTCTCACATTTATTTTAGACAATGTAGTAGGCATCTTTGCATTGCTGTAACAGAATGCCTGAGAATAATTACTCATAAAGGAAATGTTTCTTTTTCAATTCATTTCTCTCAGATTTGTGGTAATAATGTACCAAAATGTAAATTATGAAAGGTATGGTGATAACATGCTTTTAATTCCAGCACACAGGAGGCAGAGGCAAATGGATCTCTGTAAGTTGAAGGCCAACCTTATCTACATAGAGAAATCAGGAAAGTCAGGCCTATATGGAGACCCTGTTTCATATCTCAAATTACCAAAAACAAAACAAAACAAAAAAACACCCTGATTAGAACTCAGCTTTGAGACAGCTGACCTGAACAAGGGAGAGCTCATGGACCCCCCATACTGATAGCTGAAAACCAGCATTGTACTGACTCAACCCCCTGAACATGGGTTTCAGTCTAAGGGACCTCTGACAGTGGAACCAGGATGTATTCCTGGTACAGAAAAGGACTTTGGGAGCACATTCCCCATGGAGGGATACTCCTTTAGCCTAGAGGCAGGAGGGAGGGCCTAGTCCCTACTACAAATGACTTGACAGATTTTGATGATCCTTCCAGGAAGGCATCACCCTCCCTGTGGAGTGGGTGGGGAATGGGACAGGAGGGGAATTGGGGGTCATGGGAGGGAGGGAGAGAGAACTGGGATCGATATGTAAAATAAGAATATATGTATATTCAGCTTTGTTCTACCCATCCCCAGCGGGCATTCCGGTGGAACTGAATGTGCCCCTTCTCCCAGACACCTTGTCTGAAGCACCAGAGTGCACAGACTTCGATTCCTCTTGAGCTTCCTGAGTTTGAAGAGCCACACTTTTCAACCCTTGTGCAAAGTCTCCAACATTATCTCTTTGAATGTGCTTCTTCCTCTCTGTCTTCTCCTTTTCTAACTACACTATCTCATCTCAATATCTAATAATTGGGTGGTCCCCTTGAAGGGCTCAGATCCTCACCCAGCCCCCTGCTTCGGCAGCCATGGCAGGATGCAAAGACCCAGCAAGATATAGACCTCTGACTCAGCAGCAACAGGTGCTGAACTCCCCCAACCTTGCCCAAACTTGCCCTAATCACTAGGAAGCCAGATACCCTCCATGTGACAAAGAACCAATCAGAAGTTAGCTGGTGGGCTCTGGATGTGCTTTACTGATAATAGAGGAATGCTGGGTGTAGTTGCTGCGCTGGGATTGCCATTAGGCACAGAACCCTTTCTGCAGCTACAGCTGACCAATCAACTCAGGATAGGTTGCCCAAGCCTGGAGGTTCACCAATCCTGAGACTGTTGTTGTGCAACCAGCAGACCCCACCCCACCCCCCCAGACACTCCCCTTGCTCTACCCCAATACTTGCCCTGCCCCAGTGCAGCTCAGAGTCTCACCTGCTCCACCCACTGTGTTGGACAGATGGAGGACCTGAGTTAAGCCCAACTAACTCGTTAATAAAAAAAGACTCTGCTTTTGCATCAGATCTGATTTCTTGGTGCTTTGCAGGATTCAGAGTCTGGGCACAACACCTGCAGCTAACTTTGCCCACCCTGACTTCCAGTTCACAAATTTGTCTTCGGCCATGTCTAATTTGCTACTAAGTACATCCTTTGAGCTTTTCGTGACTACCTTTATTTCTACAAAGATCATTTTGACTCTTTTCAAGTATGCTGGTCCCCTGATCAACCCAGTATGATGTGTGAACTTGACACACCTAGGGGAAGGGCCCTTCAATTGAAAAATTGCCTATACTGGATTTGCCCCAGGGAATACCTATGGGGTAGCTTTTAAATTTCTGATTTACGTAGGAGAGCTCAAACCACTGCAGGTAGTGCCAGCCCTGGACAGATGAGTCTGGAAGGTATAACAAAAGTAGCCAAGCAAGCCAGGCCCCGGTGTTCCTCCTCTGCACCCTGCCTGGAGTCCCTGCCTGGGATTTCTTCAGTGATGCACTGTATGTAACCTGTAAGTTGAAACAAGCCCTTTCTTTCCCAAGCTGTTGTTGATCATGGCTTTTATCTCAGCAACAGAAACCAAACTAGGACACATTGTGTTGCTTTTCTGTTTTAAGTCCTTTTAATTAGTTTCAATGATTTTAATTTTGCTTATTTTTATTTCACTTCAGGCTTTTCTATTATCTGAATTTCCCAAGTCCTTATTAAAAACAAACAAAAAACCTCTCAATTTAATGGCTTATTTCCCCAAATACCTTTTATACAACACACATGTTTTAGATTCTAAGTTCGTATTTTATGAGACTTTTTTATACAGAAAAAAAGAGGGAGTTGGCAAGATAGGTCTATGGGTAAAGGCACTTGCCATGCGAGCCTAGTGACTTGAGTTTGAGTCTCTGGACCCTCATAAAGGTGGTAGGAGAGAACCATCTTCACAAAGTTTTCCTCCACACACTGGTTATATCCTCTTGCAGAGGTTCTTACTGCAATCCATAGGACCCCCAAAGGGTAGTTGATAAATTTCTGTAACTCTGGAGATCAGACGACCCCTTCTGGTCTTTTAGGCACTGCACTCACACACACACACACACACACACACACACACACACACACACACACACAGGCACACACACAGTGAAAGACAAAAGACAGATGATAGATAATTAGATAGATAGGTAGATAGATAAAAATAGAGACATAATTTTAAGAATGTTTTTAATCTTTAGTTATGGGTTTTAAAATGTTGCCAAACCTCATAAACCCTAGATAGTAGAGTCAGACTATAATTTCAAATTGTGAGGACAGATATATGTTTCATCATTACTAAACACATTTTCTTTCTCCTTGTATTGGCTTAATTATCTCTTCATACTTATGGCACTTTCCTCAATGTGTGAAGCCATCTGTAGTAAATAATGAGTAAATACAGTATAGTTATTGTAGCTTTTCAAAGACAAATAAGTCATGTTTTCACTCACTACATATTTCTGAGAGTGAAAGAAAAGGACAATTGTTAAGTGTCCAAACCTAACATCAAAACTTATAAGAGGCACTAATACTAACAAAGACACATTTTAAGAACCTATATCAAAGCAGCATGATTGATAGGTAAAAGTTTTCTTTATTGATTAGTGCTTGACTGTGTCTAGCTGCTAAGCTGCAGTTCAAAAGTAATCCTTAAACCAGTAATAGTTCATCTAAATTATCCATCACAGGCATTTCTTAAAGTTCACCCAAAAGTGAATACCTAAAATTTGCAGTATGTGTTAGTTTAAAAAATGTTTACTCAGAGTTGAGGGTAGAAAGTACTTGAAATTTTGAGTGCAAGCAAAAATGGTCATATTTGCACTTCAGCTTCATTTCTCTAATTGGTTATAATGCAATTTTATAGAAACATAAAAGTTATACATATTAATAACGTCCCGTGTGTGTGTGAGTGTGTGTGTGAGTGTGTGTGTGTGAGTGTGTGTCTATGAGTGTGTGAGTGTGTGTGAGAGTGTGTGTGTGTGAGTGTGTGTGTGAGTGTGCGTATGAGTGTGTGTGAGTATGTGTCTGTGAGTGTGTGAGTGTGTGTGAATGTGTGTGACTGTGTGTGTGAGTGTGTGAGTTGTATGTGTGTCTGTGAGTGTGTGAGTGTGTGTGAATGTGAGTGAATGTGAGTGTGTGAGTGTGAGTGTGTGTGAGTGTGTCTGAGAGTGTGTGTGAGTGTGTGTGTGTGAGTGTGTGTGTGTGAGTGTGTGTGTGTGTGTGTGTGTGTTCAAAGATGTTGAAAGCAGGTTTAATCTATCAGTGTCCTCAAACTTTCATTATGTCTTCCTAGGGAAAATGTTCAGTCTCTTAGCTGGTAGGCAGTGTACTACATAACTGTAGGTGTACTCAGCTCACTGGGCAATAGCACACTAGAGTTCTTGCATCTCTGTAACTGTAGCTTATACCTGCTGTCTAACCTCTCCCCTTCCTCCTTCCTGCCTGTACTGCCAGCTTCTGACAGACATCATGCTACTCTATTTTGGGGGTGGGAGTGGGGTTTCGATGTAGGGTTTCTCTGTGTAACAGCCCTGACTTTCCTGGAACTCTCTTTGTAGACCAGGCTGGCCTCGAACTCACAGAGATCCACCTGCCTCTACCTCCTGAGTGCTGTAATTAAAGATGTGCACCACCAAGTACATTGTTTTATTCTAAACTTCTGTGAGATCCAATTTTTTTTTAGAATGCATAGATGCATAGTAACACCATGAGGTATTTTGTTTCTGCATTTCAGAGTGATTTTTAGAAATCAAATTACCCATTTAAAAAAAACAACAGAATTTTGTATTTTATGAATGTCTGTGTTTAAATTTACTATAAGCAGTATGCATTATAGTTGTGAAGAAAATACAAACCAAAAGACATAAAGATAGGGAAACAAAACTGAAAGACTTCATCACAATTGTGACAAGTTGGAACCTTGGTATTGCCTAGGTAGAAAGACAACAAGGAAGCTGATAAGAAAGATGCGAATAGCTTGATAACAAGATAAAGGTCACAAACAGCTATTTTACAAAAAAAGAAAACAAAAGTGATTTGCCTGCTCTAATTATGCGTTTTAGAAAAGAAAAGTAGGATCATTGGTTGCCCTCTCTGGAAATGATCGTTTGCTGTGCTTCTACATTTAAGAAGGAAGCTGGACTCAGAACTGGGTAGTCTAAATTGGTGACAGCAAAATGCCTTCTTCTGAAGAGTAATTATCACTAATCAGATTTCTGGAGATTAAAAAGATCATGGTAGGAAATCATGAATGTTCACATCGAACTGTTCAGCTGAGAAGCTCCAGTGAACCAGAGTGAGCGCTCACAGTAGCTAGATGGGAACATGTGTGTCAAATACATACTGGGGTCGGTTTTCTTTCAGTTTTTTATTTTCTTGGTATCTTTTTTTTTTTTTGAGAGAGAGAGAGAGAGAGAGAGGGAGAGGGAGAGAGAGCGATCATCAGTGTAATTAGCATTTGTGAAAATTTTAAAACTTAAAACACATGTGAATTTATTACTCTGCATAGAGAAAATGTTCACATGGGTGGAGTGTTTTGTAATGTTTGGGCACACGTATGTATTGTGTAATGCTTAAGTCAGGGCGAGCCTGGATATCCCTTCCATTCAGTTCACCTACCGTAAAGGAGGCTAACAGGAGCAGGGAGGGGCGAGGAAAGGAAGAGTGGCAGGGGTGATGTTCAACACACAGTATACACACGTAGGAAAGCGTAAGAACAAACATTCATACCACTTTCGTCTTAGCTCCCCCCGCCACCCCCCCCATCCCGCTGAACGACAGCACGGTGGAACCTCTTGTCCCTGGCAGCAGCTCTGTGCCCATCACATAACCCTTCTCCTCCATTTCTTTCTTTTTAAGTTTGTGTGTTTTGGAAGTTTGTTTTGCTTTTTTAAGACGGGGTCTCTTTACATAGCACTGGCCACTCTGGAACTCACTCTGTAGACCCTGCTGGCCTTGAACCCACAAAGATCTACTCTTTTCTGCCTCCCAAGTGCTGGGATTAAAGGAATGCACTACCAAGCCTAGATTCCCCTTGGTTTCTCCTGACCTCTGGTAACCCATCCTGCCTTTAATTGCTACTGATTCTGAGAAGCCACATCTGTGACACCATTTAAGATTTGTCTTTCTGATTCTGGTTTATCTATTAACATAATGATCTCCAGGTTCACAGAAAAAAAAATTTTCTCTATAGATAAGTGTAAGGAAAGCAGAGGGGGAGAACAATCTAAGATGGCCACCCAGAAACAGGTGACATTTTAGAGAAGCCTCAACCTGCACCTCTTATGGAACACATTTTTATATGATGAGATATTATATTTCTCTTTGCAAAATTTTGTACAATTTCTATCATTTTCAGTCCAAATTGCTAATGATTCTGAAAAATAATTCTCTTTTTTGTTTTGTCATTTATGAATCTTACTGAAGCTTGCTCATTAGACAAAAACAGATTTAAAACAAAACAAAACCACCTTTTGTCCCTAAGGTTCTAATGAGGATGTCTGAGGAAAGTTAGTTAAGGGGCCACATCCCCTGTGTCATCAGCAGCCTTTGTAGTCACTCCCCAGCCTTATCCTCAGAACATACCCTACTGAGGAAACTGTAACATTTGCATAGAAGCAAGCTCTTAATTTTAGCTTTGGATTTTCCCATCACAGTATACCATTATATACTGGTCCCACATCACACATATTGTTCTCCGTGGATTTGTGAATAACTAGCCCTATAGCATACAAAAATTCTCATGCCATAGTATACTTTGCAGAAAATTTTTTTTAAAATAACTGCTTTCATCCTGTAAGCTGCTATTTTATCATTTCAAGATAAAATATACACTCAGGCAACCATTTCTGATTTTTTTTTTCTTATAAACCACATACAGAGTGAGTCAGGCATGGATATTTTTCAGATTTCAGTATTTCCCCCTTAGGTTATCTTCTGAGATGTAAAATAACTGGGTCAAAGGATATTAATATTTTAATTACTTGATAAATATTACAAAGCTGCTTCTCAGGGAGGTTGGATCATTTTTTACCTTGCTATCTTTCTTACTTTAGGCTTATTACTTATCTCATTTTTCTCATAATCTTCCTACTTTCAGCTTTTTCTTAGTGTTCCTGCTGTGTTGCCCTTACTTCTAATTAAACATTCAGTCACCAGTTTCTTGGTTCCAATATGTATATAGCATGAGGAAGCCAGTATCTTCCTTTGGCCTTCCCTGTTTCCTCCAATATAGAATATAATTATCTATTCAAATGATCTTTAATTTGTGTGTGTGCGTGCGTGTGCGTGCGTGCGTGCGTGCGCGCGCGCGTGCGTGTGTGTGTGCGTGTGTGTGCGCGTGCGTGTGTGCGTGCGTGCGTGTGTGTGCGTGTGTGCGTGTGTGTGCGTGCGTGCGTGCGTGTGCGTGCGTGCGTGTGCGTGTGCGTGTGTGTGTGTGTGTGTGTGTGTGTGTGTGTGTGTGTGTCACATGTATGCAGATGGCCAGAGAGGACACTGGATCCCTGGAGCTGGAGTTGCAGGAAGTTGGGTGTGTCCTAATATGGGTGCTAGGAACCCAACTCATGTCCTCTGGGAGAGAAGGAAGCACTTTTAACTGCAGAGCTATCTCTTCATCTCTCCATTTCCTTCTATTTACATTGTTTCCTTTTAAAGAATTGTGCTTTAATTAAACTTGTTAAAAAGGAACGTGGGTCACCCTCACTATGCCATAACACATGCACCTAAAACACTCCATTGAAGTGTAACATTTCAGGCTTTAATCAAAGTAATTACAAGGGCCACAAGCTTTTAGTTTTCTGCATGTTTCTTTGGTTGTATGTGTTTGTGTGTGTTCCTGTGTGTACATACTTATGTGCAGTTACATGTGCACTTGTGTAAGCATGTGTACGTGAAGGCTAGAGGCTGATGTTGGCTACTGTTCTCGGTTCACATCCATCTTATTCTTTGAGACATGGTGTCTCAGTAGATCTACAGCTCACTGATTCAACTGGACTGCCTGATCGGTAAGTCCCAGGGTTCTCCTGTCTCTCTCGTCTTGATGCTGGGATTGTGTGAGTGCCAGTGTGTCAGTGTGTCAGTGTGTGAATGTGTCAGTGTGTGTGAGTGTGCCAGTGTGTGTCAGTGTGTGTGTGTCAGTGTGTGAGTGTGCCAGTGTGTGAGTGTGCCAGCATGAGAGTGTGTGAGTGTGTGAATGCCAGTGTGTGAGTGTGTCAGTGTGTGAGTGTGTGAGTGTGTGTCAGTGTGTGAGTGTGTCAATGTGTGAGTGTGCCAGTATGTGAATGTCAGTGTGTGAGTGTGTAAGTGTGTCAGTGTGCCAGTGTGCCAGTGTGTGAATGCCAGTGTGTGAGTGTGCCAGTGTGTGCCAGTATGTGAGCATGCCAGTGAGTGTCAGTGTGTGAGTGTGTCAGTGTGTGAGTGTGTCAGTATGTGAGTGTGCCAGTGTGTGAGTGTGCCAGCATGAGAGTGTGTGAGTGTGTGAATGCCAGTGTGTGAGTGTGTCAGTGTGTGAGTGTGTGAGTGTGTGTCAGTGTGTGAGTGTGTCAATGTGTGAGTGTGCCAGTATGTGAATGTCAGTGTGTGAGTGTGTAAGTGTGTCAGTGTGTCAGTGTGCCAGTGTGTGAATGCCAGTGTGTGAGTGTGCCAGTGTGTGCCAGTATGTGAGCATGCCAGTGAGTGTCAGTGTGTGAGTGTGTCAGTGTGTGAGTGTGTCAGTGTGTGTCAGTGTGTGAGTGTGTCAATGTGTGAGTGTGCCAGTATGTGAATGTCAGTGTGTGAGTGTGTGTGTCAGTGTGTCAGTGTGCCAGTGTGTGAATGCCAGTGTGTGAGTGTGCCAGTGTGTGCCAGTATGTGAGCATGCCAGTGAGTGTCAGTGTGTGAGTGTGCCTGTGTGTCTGGTTTTCTTCTGAGTGTTCTGGGTGATCAGAGTCTGGTCTTCATGCTTCCACAGCAAGCATTTCCCAGCTCTTCCGTGCATATCTTACTAATTTTACATAGATCTGAGAGTTCCATAAATGGTCTAAGACAGGCAGCTCTAGCATTGTGACATCAGGAGTGCTTTGAGCCAAAGCTCAAAGGTACAGTATGTGATAGCCCAGGCATTTTTGTGGCCTTCCTGTGAGAAGGTCAGGGACTGAAGCACAATTCACAGCAGCGACTTTTCTTTGGTAATGGATAATAAAAGAGATCAATTCCTCGGTGAAATATTATAAAGTAACCGGTTTCTATATTTATATATGTCAAACTTGCTAATAAAAAAAGCATATTAAGGCCAGGTAAGACAGCTCAGTGTATACAGGTGACTGTGGCTAAGCCTGACTACCTGAGTTCAATCCTTGGAACCCACATAGTAGAGAGAACCCACTACAGCAGGTTGTCCTCTGACCTCCACTCTTGCCCATCACACACAAATAAATAAATAAAATGTAATAAAAATGATAATATTCTATGATAGATTTAAGCACAGAGTATCAGTGGCTGTTAATGGCACACAAAAAAGATAAAATTGCATCTTCTTAATAGAAAAACAACCATTTTAATTTTTTAAAAAATAATTAAAAATTACACAACACATTTTTATTATAGCCCTCCCCTCTGGTAACTACTCCTAGATCTTCTCATACTACCCAACCAACTTCATGTTCTTTCTCTCTCTAAAAAACAAAAGAACAAAAATAGCCACCACCATCACCAACACCAATAGCCCCCAAAAGCAAAAACCACCAAACCAAAAGAAAAGTATACAAAATCCCATGGAGTCTGTCTCATGTGTCCAGTTTGTGTTGGCCAGCTACTCCAGCATGGCCAGCTACTCCAGCATGGCCAGCTACTCCAGCATGGCCAGCTACTCCAGCATGGCCAGCTACTCCAGCATGGCCAGCTACTCCAGCAGGTCAGTGTGGTTAATATGTCCAGTGCCACTCCACTGGGCATCTCCTAGCAGATATCAATTGCAAATATTATCATGCACAAAATACTTTAAAAATAATTCCAATTCAAATATAGATGACAGAGAAACATATTACACACCAGCAGTCAAGTCCAATAATAAGGACTTGATTTATTTAAAATAAGAAAGCACAGTTGGGGAAACTGGGAAACTCATTAGGATTCAAAGAGCTTCCTAGCTGTATGAATTGATGGAGTGGTGTAACGTTATTACATCCTAGTCCAGAATAATCTTGAAAGGGTGGGGAGAAGGCTTAGTGGGAAAAGCTCTCACTACTCACAAGCCATCCTCAGTGCCAAAGAGACACTGTCTCAGACAAGGCGGAAGGTGAGGATTGACACACAAAAGAAGCACACACACACACACACACACACACACACACACACACACACACACAAGTAACTTTGAAAGATATGAGATAATTGAACATTTGAATACTAAATATTTGTTGATCATCACAAATTATTGCTAATTGTTTTATTTTGCTGCAATGTTGTTGCAGTTGTGCTGAAATAGTCCTTAATTTTTAGAAAAACATACTAACAAGTTGACAGATTAAAATGTATGATGGTTGTGTTCTAAACTAGATTTTGCAGAAACACAATTTTGAGAAAGGGAAGCTTTAGTTGCCTTCACACTGGTTTGGGCTTAGAATTTATTCCCATTCTGGAAAATAATGCTGGAGGGGTGCAGGTAGGGCTGAATGGCAGAACTCATGAAGCAGAAGGAAATTACATACTTCCACATCCCCAGTACTCATCACACAGCCCTGCCCCAGAGAGTGTCCTAGCTAAGATAAACCGAGTCTGTCTGCAGCTGTTTCCAGCTCATCTCCCCTTCATAACATGAATCCGACAGCGCTGCAACCCTACAAGGTTCACACTGTTGACAAAGGCCTTTCACCTTTTAAGCTGCATGCCAGGAGAAGCCTCAGGCCTGGCCGGGCCTCACCAGCTCAAATCCCACTATCAGATATTACAACTGGGATGTGCCATCGACTTTTTGGCCCTGTTTACCTTTGTGATATTCCCTGAACAAAACTGCAGCTCTTGTTAAATCTACAGCTGCATGCGACATGGGAAAAGTCAATAGCCTTTCTGTATAATAGTGAACCGGCTTGCAAAGAAATCATTTTAAAAAATTTCAAATTTCATTAGTTTCATAAATAAGCTCCCAAGGAGTAAGACGAACAAAAGAAGTAAGAGATGAGATGTCCACAATGGAAACACTAAAACACGAAGAAATTAAAGAAAACATTACGAAGTGAAAAGACCTCCCATGCTCTCAGATAGGTGGAATCAATATTGTGATTGCAAAAGGATGTTCACGTGTTAAAAAATGAAACTGGATTCACATCTCTCATGATGCACAAAAATCAATTCAATATGGGTCAGAGATTTTAAAATAACATATGAAAGTCTGAAACCCATGGGGGGCAAAAAACAGAATAAAAAAAACAAAAACTTAAAGGTATAGGTATAGGCAAGGTCTTTCCGAAACAGGCTCCAATGGCACAGGAAATGATCCCAAGAATTGATTAATAGGGTTACATAAAATATTTTGTAAAGCAAAAAAAAAAAAAAAAAATCATCAAAATGAAAAACAGCCTACAGAAGGGGAAACTGTTGTGGTTATCTTCTTGTACACTGTGAAGTTTTGTCCGTTTCCCTGTACCAGCCTAAGGCACCTTCTGATTGGCTTAATAAAAAGCTGAATGGCCAATAGCTATGCAGGAGAAGATAGGCAGGACTCTGTGGAGAGAGAGGGACTCTGGGAAAAAATCTGAAGCGTGAGAGATTAGCCAGCCAATATGAAGGAAGATGGGAGTATTGTACTGAGGAGAGGAAATGAGCCATGAGGCAAAATTCAGATTAATATAAACGGGTTAGTTTAAGTTTTAAGAGCTAGGTAGGGACAAGTCTAAGCTAAGGCCAAGCTTTTATTCTTAATAAGAAGTCCCTTTTTCATTATTTGAGAGCTAGCCATATAAGAAAGACTCGTTATAGGAAACTGCTGAGTATACATTAGATTAGGATTAATACCTAAAAAAATAAATAACTACAAAAATTAAACTTCAAATCATCCAATCTGTAAATGAGCAAATGGACAGAGTCAAGAGTTCCCAAAAGAAGCCTCAAACATGATCAGTAAATGTTTGGGAAAGTGTTCAGCATCCTTGGCCATCAGCGAAATGAAAATTATAACAACTTTGAGATTATTCCTCATTCAGACAGAATGACTACCAAGAAAAAAAAAATGACAACAAATGCTAGTGAGGATGTTGGGGGAAAGAACCATTATCCATTGCTGGCTGGAGTGTGAACTGGCAAGGCCGTTATAAAGCTCAGTGTGGAAGGTCTTTAAAAGCTAAAGTACAATTAATAGTCTAGTTATTCTATTCAGAGCAAGTACACATATTTATTCATCCAAATAATTGTTCTAACTGTAGGTAGATCAGAGTATGTCTCACTCAAGTTTCCCCCTTTCAAAAAGGAAAACAAAACCATTTCTGCCAACCCTGAGGGTCCCCTCAATTCCCAGCTGTTGTTGGCGCCCCCTTGTGTTGAGACGGTTACCAAATTCTCACGTGTTTCTGCTGCTCTGATCAGAAAAGCGGACTTGAGAAAACTTCCAGGAAGAGATGAGGATACTTCTTTCTTCAAAAGCTCTCTGCTAACCTGCCTTCCACGAGCCTTTTCACTGTTAACATTCCCAGAAGCAGCCAGTGTGGGGACCCTTAAATGGCCCGTGTCTCCACTGATAAATTCACAATATTCTCAATGGAATACAAAACAGCTCAGTGTCTGCAGGAACAAAATAGCTTTATTTTCATAAATACAAGAAATCACCCACTAATTCAGCCTTGAAATTTGCACTATTTCTTTTTATCCTAGAAGTATTGTCTTGGATTAGTTTTAGTAGTTTTTAAGTATTTCTCTATTCTGACCTATAACATGATACATTCTAATTGAAAATAAATGTATAACAAATGCAAAATGAAAGAATAAGATACTGGTGAAAATATAGTATAATAACTTATACTTTAGTTGATAAAATTCTATCTAGACATGACATAAAACAACAAACTGTCAAGGAAAGAACAACTACCTAGAAATTAAAATAGAGTACATGAAAGATATACAAGATAGAAATAGGGACAATAAATTTGTACTTAATATAATACTTGTGATTGACAAATTTATTGTCACAATTATATATAAGACTTATTATAAGAATTGCTTTGGAATTAAAAGGGACAAATGTTATAAAGAGCAACTTACAGGGGATGCTCAAATTATCAAGAAACACATGGGAAGATGCTGCAGTTGGCTACCGAAGGAAAGTGTGAAGTCAAACCATGAGGAAGTTTCCCTGGAAACAATTACAGTAAGTGATGCACATAGTAATACAATAGACCATCTTAAGAGATGCCTATCAAGCTTGATAACACATTATTGAAAACAATTTTGAAATATCTGTTTAAAATAATGACACATTCAAAATAATATACTGGAACACTTAAAGAGTCAGAAATTCCATTTGTAAGAACTTCCCTGAAGAAGTTGTTGCAAAAGGCCGAAAGAGATATAAAGAAGGACTTATTACAATTTTGTGTTTCTAGGAAAGACAAATTTGGAAACGGCTTCATTGTCCATTGTCTGAGAGCTGGTTAAAAGCATAGAGCTTCTTTGTATGGAGAACATTACACGATTATTTAAACCATAATGTACTTCTGTATATACTGACCAGGAATGATTCCCACATAGTCATGTATAAGAAACATGATGTGCTTCTGTAAGGTGTATTTTCTAGGGGGACTGAGTATGTACAAAAATCTCTAGGAGTGTGAATCAAACAAAATATGATTATCTCTTATAGGTGCAAATGTGAAAGAAAGTATTATTTGCTTTCAACATCGTGTGCCATTCAAATTTTGCAGAGAGTATTAATATTTTCTTTTCCAGAAAATATTATCACTTTGCATATTTAAACACAGTTAATTAATGTGAGTGAATAATTCCTATCACTGTGTTCCATTGAGACTTATCAGGTTATACTAACTGCTAAAAGAATAAACCCAAACTGTTTAAGATTTCACTTTCTATAATTAGTAAGGAGGAGTGTTATCCTAAACAACTGGAAACTTCTACTGAACGGATAGGCAATAAATGTAGAGTTGTCATTATTAGGTGTCATGGTTGGTTTTGTTTGTTTGCTTGTTTTGTTGTTGTTTTCTGTCAACTTTACAGAAACTAGAATCATCTGAGAGGAGGGAACATTGATTGAGAAAATGGCCCCATCAGATTGGCCTGTAGGGAAGCCTTCTGGGCAATTTTCTGGCTTAATGATTGATGTGGGATGGTCCAGCTCACAGTGGGTGGTACCACTCTTGTGTTGTATAAAAAAGCAAGGTGAGCAGGCCTCAGGAAAACAAGTCAGTAAACAATAATTAAGAAATCCCCCACAGTTGTGCATATTGCAAGCCAAAACCAAAATTACTTCATTAAAGTTCAATTTAGAACCTTCCAGCCTGTAGAGCCCCCTCTATCCCCGACACACACACACCCTCTCCGTATCAGCCACCATCCAGGCACCGTCTTCTGAATTCTTGTCTCTCATAGCTGGTCTACCTAATTGTGTCCCTGGAACATCCATTTCCAAGTAAATGCACACATTACAAAGCAATCCCTCTGCTGTTGCAGATCCTGGACATTTTGCTAATTCCTTTTGCAATTGAATAATCTTTATTCTTCTACTTGCCACCTGACCCCAAACCTGCTGTTAGTTTTTGCAGTTTTAGGAACTTTTCTTTCTGCCATTATAATTTTCCATCATTATACTTACTCTGTGAACTCTCCAACACATAAGCCACTTGCAGGTTGTGGCTATTAACCATCTTTAGTGTAACTAATATGAACTGAGATTTATAATATATATAATGTATATGTAAAGCATCTACATTTTGACCTATCATAAAAATGCAAAAGCAGCATTAATAATATTATACAGATTTCACACTGAAATGATGTATGGATTTAAGACAACTATACTATTAGAATTGATTTTGCATTCCTTTTAGTTTGAAAATTATAACTCAGGATAATCTACGTTACATATATAGCTCGTGTTATATTTGTACTGGAAAGAGAAAATAAGAACAAACATTACTTGAGGGAGCTAGAGAGATGGCTCAAAGGCTAAAAGCATAGGCTGCCCCTGGTTTGATTCCCAGCACCTACATGGCATGTCACAACCATCTATAACACCAGCTCCAGGGTATCTGATGCCCTCCCTCTCTGACTTCCACTGGCACCACGTATGCATGTGGTGGAAAGATATATAAGATATACATAGGCAAAACATGTATATACATAAAATAATAATTATAAAATACAAAATTAAAAAACCTTATGTGATTACATATTTCATGTACTCTGAGGTTACTGTACTCCAGGCATTAATCGTGGGTGCTAAGTGAAACCCTCATTATGGACATTACATTGTAGTAAATCGAGACAGAATATATATATACACAAAATTATTGTAGGTTGATATTGTTTAGTTGGAAGCTCTGCTCCAGTCTCACTCCCCCATTCCAAACCCCGCCCAGATGTTCTGCTGGGAACCAGGTCCCACTCCTCTCATTCCAGACCCCGCCCCTCAGAAAGCCCACCAAGGGTCAGCTCCTCCCACAAGCTGCTCAAGACCACGCCTACAGGGTTTTTAAGACCAACTCTCTAGCCTTGCTAGGTGACCTCCCTCCTGCTTTCCTGAGAGTCACCTAGGGAGCTACTTTGCTCTGCTTAGTTCTGCTTATTAAATCTGAATTTATTCATTCGGCTGGATTTGACTTTTTGCATTGGCAGAGGAACCCCCAAACCAGGGATTTTAGAAAATATTTATCAGATGTATTTTGTGTTATTGGGGAAAATTTAGTGGGGAACATAAAGTAGAGAAAGGCTTCTAGGAGATTATTGAATAGAGCTTCCTGAACTCGTAGACCAGGCATTGTGGACAGCTGGAAAGAATTACTTAAGTCTGAGTGTGTACAATAACGGGTGAAGGAGCTGGGTGTGGTAGCTGTAACCACGGCCTTGAGACAGACATCCCTGGAACGTAGCGACTGAGCCTGAGCTGGAATCGTGAGGACAGGATGATTGATATAACAAGTCTTGAGGCAGGGGGTGGGAGACAATGTGGGCCTTGACTTTGGCTCTGAATTTCATGCAAAGCCCTTGGCAGATGGAGGGCAGGAAGTGGCAGCACATGGGAGGGGAAAACGTGCCAAAGACAACCCCCAAGTAGTGGTCTGGTGGTTAGTAGGTGGAATGGCCGCTGGCTGAGAAAGGTCGGGTTGTGGGGACTGAAGGGATTGGTGATGGCCTGTCTCCTCAGGGGAGGAAACACAGTTTCAGTGTTCAGAGATGAGGGGACTGAATTTGTCTTGGAGTACAGGAAAGCTTCCTTGGAGTAGATGGGTTTTTGGCCTGTTGGGGTGAGTGAGACTTTCACTGCTGAGGAAGAAAGGATGGAGAAGTCTGAGACAGGAAGACACCTGTGGCTCCTTGACAAACCAGCCTCAATACTCAGCAAGTTTCACAGTCTGAAAGCCACTCTGTCTCAGAAAATAAGATGAAGAGTGATCAAAGACAACCTATGCTGACCTCTGGTCTTCATACCATACTCACACACATGGAACTCACCATACACACACACACACGCACACACACACACACACAGGCACCAACACATAGAAATACACACATGTACACATACATGCATGCATATACACATGAAAATCAAGCAGGTAATAAGCCCTTTACACTGAACATTTTTCATTAACTCTAGAGTCTCTCCTCTCTCTCTCTCTCTCTCTCTCTCTCTCTCTCTCTGTCCTTCTTTACTATGCATGCTCCTGGAGGGTGGCTTTATGTATCGTGTAAACCAGCTTCGTTTCCTATTCAATGAATAACCACATAAGAGATATAGAAGGAGTGACAAAAGCAGGTAGGAAAGAGGTCAGAGTGACTGCTACTGGAAGCTGCTTTCAGTTAGGACGGCCTCCTGGAAGTTCATGGCTAGGACAGCTTCCGGCAGCAAATGGGACACTATTGTCTTCCCTGAGTCTTGGGATGAACTGGCCACCTTGCTGTGGGTAAGTGGGACCCTTCCCTCTCTCCTGTTTCTTTGCTGTTTCTTGTGCCCACCTTTGTGAAACGTCTCTTTATTAAAGTCATGCCACTGGAACCCTAATTGTGTGTACCATAGGGGGAAAAGTCTCCCATCTGAGGGTTTTTGGTTGAATTGATTAGAAATGGCCTCTGAGGCAGCTACTGGCACTAACCACTACTTTCCCTCTGAAGGCAGCAGCAAGGATAATCTCTGGAGGCACCTACACTCACGTGTGCAAACACACACACACACATACACACACATACACACACACACATACACACACATACACACACACACATACACACACACACACACATACACACAAACATACACACACACATACACACATACACACACATACACACACACACATACACACACATACACACACATACACACACATACACACACATACACACACACATGCACACACACATACACACACACACACATACACACACATACACACACATATATACACACATACACACATACACACACACACACACACACACACACACACACACACACACACACAATTAACACTAATAAAGTAAGCTGGGCATGGTGGTGCATACCCACAATTCCAGCATTTTAGAGGTAGAGGCAGATGGATCTCTATGAGTTCAAGGCCAACCTTTTCTACATAGCGAGTTCTAGAATAACCAGGGAGCATAGATCAACCCTATCTCATATAACAAAAACAATGGTAATAATAATAATGCATGAAAATCAGAGCCATGGAATCAATAAGAAGAGCCTGAGAATTGTGGGAGGAGGTAATATGAGAGGCGGATAAAGTGGAGTCTGCCCGGTGGAGCAGGCCTCCTCAGCAACCCTTTACAGGAACCTATCCATAGTAAGTCTATTTGCATTCAATGAAAAATTTGCTTACTTAAGCATAAAACTTTTCTTTTAGTGGTACTTGTTGAAGAACTCCAAAAAGAAATAACTGGGGTAAAGAGAAATTCACTTAATTAAGTCAAGAGAGAAAGGGCCAAAGGCTCAAAAATACCAAAACCGGAAGTTCCAGCAACTTTGGGAATGTCAACTAATTCTGGAGCCATATGAAATGGCGAAACTGAGTTTTCTTATTGACCTGAATAAACACAGAAAATCTGGTTTGCTTAACTGTTCAGTTGCAGTTGTCACACCTATCCCTGCCAGCAAAGCTTCCCAGTTCCCAAGGAGGCAAAGTACAACACTAACGACAAACATTAACAATGCCTCCCCACGTTCTAGGTCTGAACTCAGAAGTAAGCTTTCTTGGAGAGTTGAACATTAAGAAAAAAGATTAAAACCCAGTAGTTGATGTTTTGGTGAATACACAACATTTATCCAAAATGCAAAAAACAAACAAACAAAAAAAAAAACAAACAAAAACTTGTATTTCTTATGACAGTTTTTATTTCTGGAGCCATAAAACTATCTCAGAAAATTAAATAATTTTCAAAGTCAAGGCTGAATGTAGCACTCTGGTTACTATCCTGTAAGAAAAAAATCTGCACCTTTAAATGCACTTTAATTCACTGTTATTCCTGGTTTCTAAAGAAACAAATTTACAACTGTGTGGGAATGTAGCCAGTAGGTGTTCTCAATGACAATATATTTTAAAGCGGTCCTAGTGCCTGGTTTTTTTTTTTTTGTTTGTTTGTTTTGTTTTGCTTGTTGGTTTGTTTTTCCCAGTTAAGAAAATTCACATTCTCTTTAGCTTATCAAGTGTTGGATTTGGTATCAGGAATCCTATGTCTAGTTTCTGGTGGAAAAATAACCATCTCTAAATACTTTTAATAACTTATTTATTTTATGTGTATTGGTGTTTTGCCCACCCGTATGTCAGTGTGAGCATGTCAGATACTGGAGTTACAGACAGCTGTGAGCTGCCATGTGGGTGCTGGTAATTGAACCTGGGTCCGCTGGAAGAACAGGCAGGGCTCTTTACCACTAAGCCAACTCCCCAGCCCCCCATCTCCAAATATTTTATTAGAGCTAACTGATTCTATATAACCTAGCCAGTTTGTGCTTTAATTATGTATTTATCATTTATCATAGTCATTCTAACTTCTTTTCCCTTTACTGTGTTGCCATTCAAAGTTATACTTCTGTAATTCATGTCACCTCTTGTATCCCAAATTTTGTCATTCATTTCCCTTACCACAGCTGACCTTGCAAGATCCATTTATTCACTTCTTACTGCTCTGTGCCAGAAGCTATGTGTTCAGCCTTGAGCTGCACGATGTGTAAGGTTCCTATGGCTGCAGTTTATAGAATGGCTTTTAATATAAAGTGTCTTTCTTTGTGTGTCTACAATTACAACAATTAAAAGTGTCTGTGGTTTATTTTACCTTACTACATTCATGTACTAAACTTCCTAAGCTCATGCATTTACATCAGGAGAAAACATGAAGAACTAAATGTATTTTCAAAGATAAAAGCAATTCCTGCAAGGTGGACATGGTGGCTCATGACTTTAATCCCAGTACTTGGGAGGCAGACACAGGAGGAACTTGAACTCTGTGAGTTCAAGGCCAGCCTAGGTTACATAGTTAGACCCTTTTTCAAAATGAACATACGCAATTTCCCAGTATTACTAAACATCTTTAATAGCTTATAAAATATACTACAGAAAAAACATAACACTACAAACACATTTATTCTTAAATATGAACATTAAGAGTTTACTTTATGCATTTAATATTTATCTTGTTACATTATGTTACTCTTCTTAATTTGATATTTTACCAAAGTTTTAGTAATATTATAATTAAGTAATATTTATGGAGATGGTAATCACTCTTGATTGATAACTTACCAAATTATTTATTTAAACTCAGTTCCTAGGCAAACTCGTGTAATGTGCACATAGTCTCTAATATCTGTCTGGCTTATTAACTTCCATGAGAATGTACTGGCATACTTTACTTGGTAAACACTAGTTAATCACTCCCTTTAATGGTTCATGTTTTTGGTATCTTTCAACCATGTCTCTCAAGTTTGAGTTGAAGCTTAGTGTCTACTTTTTGACACAAGTCTCTAACTCGGTTTTATTGTTTCCTATGTGTGTGTTGGCGCTGGGTGCCACTTAACACAAAAGACTATACTTCCTCCCACTGGATCACTCTGTGCCTTTGTTGAAAATCAATTTAGCCATAGATATGTATGCCTCACATTGTTTTGGAGCCTGTTTTTTCCATCACAGCTTCGCATTTTGAATAGACCAATGCCCATGTGGTCAGTTTTATATCATACCTTTCCATGCATTTCAGTTATTTTTTAACTTTTACCATATGTGTGGTGGTTTGAATGTAATTGCCCCCCATAATCTCATAGGGAGTGGTGCTATTAGGAGGTGTGGGTATGGTCTTGTTGGAGAAAGTGTGTCACTGTGAGGGCAGGCTTTGAGGTATCCTGTACTCAAGATACTGCCCAGTGTGCCAGTCAACTTCCTATAACACCCTAACTAAAACTATATATTTTAGAACAAAGAACATTTATAGAAAACATTAGAGGGTGAGATAAAACTATGGAAATCTGGAAAAATGATAAGGAATCATACTTTTAACTGTCTATATTTTAAAAAGCCAAAATGCATTAAGTCTGTGAATAAATATGCATATATAGTTTAAATGAGATTTTCTCATCTAGGCTGACAATAGTCCCTATAAGAGCCAATGACCATCCAACTCCAACCACGAGAAGTCTTCTTTTGAGTTGTTGGTCAGGGCTGTCTAAGAAATTTGTAAAACATTGCACTCTATTGCTACTGTCCTGGGTTGTCCCCAGAGGTGGGTACAAGTTTAGACACGGGGCCCAGAACCCCCTGAGCTGGTACTAACCTGAGTGTCCCTCCCTGTGGGCTAGCTTTCATGATACCAGAAGATGCAATACAAGCTTCAAAGGGAGGGAAGCAACCAACTGTCTATGATGCCTAAGAACCACAACAGTCATCAGGATGGCATGAAAACCCTAAGTTTGCAATAGTAACACATGTACCTTGACAGTAACCAACTGCTCTCTAATTGTATTTAAGATCTGTTCAATAAGATGAAAATCATGCCTGGCACTGAAATCCTAGCCAACAACCCAGGACGAGTGAAGTCATGGATCACAGAAAAGAACCTCCAACCACCAATTTAGTAAACTAGTGTTTAGTAAACACTCTTCTACCTTCTCTACTGAGAGGAGAGAAATTGTCATGAAAATGATTAACTAAAAGACATGGTACGTGAGTTACAGAGGTCTTGGTAATGTGACATTAGTTTCTCTGTTTCTCAGAGTTGTTTTGAATTAATTTGTGAAACCCCAGTGTCTGGTTAATATCCTGAGATTTTTTAGCACTGAGCTTATGTTCCTGTGATTCTGTATGGATTTTGAAATCATCAGGAAGCATAGCTATTGAGTTTTAACTTTCGCCAGGGATTTGAAAGTGCTGATTGGCTTCCGGGGACCCTGCTCAGAGCCACCTGAGACCTGGAGGACGGGCCCTGTCCAGAGTCTGCCAGTGTCCTGGTCCTGCCTCCACCCAAGGGAGGAGCCTGCTTTCTGGTGCCCTGCTCAGAGCTTCCTGGGGACTAGAGACTGTGCACGGTTAACCCATCCCAGTGGATCAGCCCATCCAAAGTCTGCCAGCACCCTAGTCAGGCTACCACACACTGGAAGAGGAGAGCCATCAGAGAACTGAACCTGCTTGCACCCACTGGAAAAGAACCTGGGTCCTGTACCTACCAGGAGAGGGAGAGACCCCCCCCCCACTGGTATGCACTGGGAGAAGGGATGGGTAGACAACAATATAAGAACACAGTCAACAACAGAAAGATAAATATGAGGCCACCAGAGTCTAGGGACTCCACGCCAGCAAGACCTGAACATTCCAACACAGAAGAAACAGAGGAGAACAAGCCTAAAAACAACTTCATGATAGATGATAGAGGCCCTAAAAGAGGAAATGAGAAAATCCTTTAAAGAAATGGAAAAAAAGACAAACCAAAAGTTTTAAGAAACAATTCAAACAGTGCAAGGTTTGGAAGCTGAAAAGCAAACAAACAAAACAAACAAACAAAAAACCACAGTCTGAGGGAATGCTGGAAATAGAAAAGCTGGGTAAATGATCAGGTACTGCAGATGCAAGCATAACCAACAGAATACAAGAGATGGGAGAGATAATCTCAGGCATTGAGGATACAGTAGGAGAAATAGATTCATCAGCCAAAGGAAATCTTAAGTCCATCAAATCCCTAACACACAATATCCAGTAAATATGGGACACTGTGAAAAGGCCAAACCTAAGAATAATAGGTATAGAAGAAGGTGAAGAAACCCAACTCAAAAGTACAAAAAATATATTCAACAAAATCATAGAAGAAAACTTTCCTAACCTACAGAAAGACATGCCAATGAAAGTACAAGAAGTGTACAGAACACCACAGTGGACCAAAAAAAAAAAAAAAAAAAAAAAAGTCCCCTCACCACATAATAATCAAGACACCAAGACACCAAACATACAGAGTAAAGAAAGAATATTAAGACCAGCAAAAGGAAAAAGGCCAAGTAACATATAAAGGCAAATCTATCAGAATTACACCAGACTTCTCCATGGAAACGCTGAAGGCCAAAAGGTCCTGGATAGTCTATCAACACTAAGAGACCACAGATGTCAGCCCAGACTACTATACCCAGCAGAACTTTCTATCACTGTAGATGAAGAAATCAAGATATTCCATGACAAAGCCAGATTTAAACAATATATATCAATGAATCCAGCCCTACAGAAAGTTCTAGAAGGAATACTCCAACCCAAGGTAATTAACTACAGCCACAAAAACATAGGCAATAGATGATCACACTTTACTAACAGCCAAGAGAAAAATGGAGGGAAATCCACACACAATACCACCACCACCAACAAATCCTAAACAAACAAGAATTAACAATCAATGGTCATAATATCCTTCAATATTAATGGTCTTAATTTACCTATAAAAAGACAGGCTAACAGAATGGATATGAAGACAGAATCCATCTTTCTGCTGCATACAAGAAACACTTCTAAACTTCAAAGACAAACATTACCTTAAGAGTTAAGGTTGGGAAAAGATTTTTCAATCAAATGGACACAAGAAACAAGTTGGTGTAGCAATCCTAATATCTAACAAATTAGACTTTAAACTAAAATCAATCAAAAGAGATAAAGAAGGTCATTTCTTCTTCATCACAGGAGAAATCCATCAAGATGAAGTCTCAATTCAGAACATCTATGTCCCAAATACAAAAGCACCTACATTCATAAAAGAAACATTACTCAAATCTCACAGAGAACCTCACACACTTATAGAGAAACCTGCCGTAACACAGGCCTATAACCCCTAATGAAATAGAAGCAGTCATCAAAAATCTCCCGGCCAAAATAATGCCCAGGGCCAGATGGCTTCAGTGCAGAATTCTACCAGAAATTCAAAGAACAGCAAATACCAATAATTCTCAAATTGTTCCACACAATAGAAGCAGAAGGTTCATTGCCAAACTGTTTTTATGATGCTACAATTACTTTGGTGTCCAAGCCATATCTGTCATGAACATTGATGCAAAAATACTCAATAAAATATGGGCAAATTGAATCTAAGAACGCATCAGAGAAATCATCCACCATGACCAAGCAGGCTTCATCCAGGGGATGCAGGGATCGTTCAACATATAAAAGTCTGTCCATGTAATCCACCATATAAACAATCTGAAAAAGAAAAGCCATATGATCATCTCACTAGATGCTGTAAAAGCCTTTGACAAAATCTAATACCCTGCATGGCAAATGTCTTGGAGAGATCAGGCACAATAGGAACATACCTAAACATAGTAAAAACAATATACAGTAAACCAACAGCCAACATCAAACTAAATGGAGAGACACTCAATGCTGTTCCTCTAAAATCAGGAACAAGACAGGCTGTCCACTCTCTCCATATATCTTCAATATTATACTTGAAGTTGTTAGGTAGAGCAATAAGAATACAAAAGGAGATCAAGGGGATACAAATTGGAAAGGAAGAAGTCAAACTTTTACTATTCGCAGATGGTACGATAGTTTATATAAGTGGCCCAAAAATCTCTACCAGGGAACTCTTACAGCTGATAAACACCTTCAGCAAATTACCAGGATACAAGATTAACTAAAAAAAAAAAAATCAGTAGCCCTACTATATACTGACGATATATGGGCTGAGAAAAAAAATCAGAGAAACATCACCCTTTACAATAGCCACAAACAACATAAAATGTCTTGGGGTAATGCTAACCAAACAAGTGAAAGACTTATATAGTAAGAACTTTGAGTCATTAAATAAAAAAATTAAAGAAGATACCAGAAAATGGAAAGATCTCCCATGCTCTTGGATAGGCAGGATCAACATATTAAAAATGGCAATCTTGCCAAAACAATCTACAGATTCAATACAATCCCCAACAAAATCCCAGCACAATTCTTCACAGACTTTGAATGAACAATACTCAACTTTATATGAAAAAACAAAAGACCCAGGATAGCCAAAAACAACCTGTACAATAAAGGAACTTCAGGAGGCGTCACCATCCCTGACTTCAAGCTCAGGGATATAGAGGTATAGACCTGAAAACAGCTTGGTATTCATGCAAAAACAGACAGGTAGACCAATGGAATCGAATTGGAAAACCTGATATTAACCCACATACCTATGAACACCTGAGTTTTGACAAAAGAGCTAAAATTATACAGTGGGGGAAAAAAGCATCTTCAACAAATGGTGCTGACATAACTGGATGCTGGCATGCAGAAGACTGCAGATAGACCCACGTCTATTGCCATGCACAAAACTCAAGTCCAAATGGATCAAAGACCTCAACATAAATCCAGCCACACTGAATCTCTTAGAAGAGAAAGTGGGAGGTACCCTTGAATGAATTGGTACAGGAGACATAACACCAGCAGCACAGAATCTGAGATTGACAATTAATAAGTGGGACCTCCTGAAACTGAGAAGCTTCTGTAAGGCAAAGGGCACAGTCAACAAGACAAAAAGGCAGCTCACAGAATGGGGAAAGATCTTCACTAACCTCCAAAAGGCTGAAAGACACTTAAGAAAGTGCTCAACAATCTTAGCCATCAGGGAAATGCAAATCCAAACTAGTCTGAGATACCATGTTACTCCTGTCAGAATGACTAAAATTAGAAACACCAATGACAGTTTATTCTGGAGAGGATGTGGAGAAAGGGGAACACTCCTCCACTGCTGGTGGGAGTGAAAACTTGTACAGCCATTTTGGAAATCAGTATGGTGGTTCCTCAGGAAAATGGAATCAGTCTACCACAAGATCCAGCAATTCCACTCTTAGGCATATACCCAAAAGATGCACATTCATACAAGGACATCTGTTCAACTATGTTCATAGCATCATTATTTGTAATAGCCAGAACCTGGAAGCAACCTAAATACCCCTCAGCTGATGAATGGATGAAGAAAATGTGGTACATTTACACAACGGAGTAGTACTCAGCGGGGGGTGGAGGGGGGGATGAAATTGTGAAATCCGAAGGCAAATGGTTGGAAGTAGAAGAAACCATTCTGAATGAGGTAACCCAGCCACCAAAACACAAATATGGTATGTACTCACTCATATATGGATTTTAGACATAGAGCAAAGGATTACCAGCCTACAGTGCACACAACCAGAAAAGCTAGGAAACAAGGAGGACCATAAGAGAGACATACATGGTCTCCTGAGAAGGGGAAAGGGACAAGATCTCCAAAGCAAATAGTGAGCATCAGGGGAGGGGAGGAGGAGTTAGGAGAATGAGAAGGGGCGAAGAGGAGGGGACAGGAGGACCTGAATGAGAGGGAAGATTAAGTCATGAATAGAGGAAGAATAGAGGAGAGCAAGAAAACAGATGCCATAATAGAGGGAGCCATGGTAGGTTTAAAGAGAAATCTGGTATTAGGGAAATGTTCAGAGATCTAAAAGGATGACCCCAACTAACAATCTAAGCAATAGTGTAGAGGCTACCTTAAATGCCCTTCCCTGATAATGAGATGACTACCTTATATGCCATCCTAGAGTCCTCATCCAGTAGCTGATAGAAGCAGAAGCCTACACCCACGGCTAAGCACTGAGCTGGAATCCAGTGGCAGAGAGGGAAGAGTGATGAGCAAAAAGGTCAAGACCAGGCTGGAGAAACTCACAGAAACAGCTGACCTTAACAAGGGGGAGCTCATGGACCCCAGTCTGATAACTGGGAAACCAGCATAGGACTGACAGAGGCCACCTAAATGTGGATGTTAGTTAGGAGGACTGGGAAATCTATGGGGCCTCTGGTAGTGGATCAGTATTCTCCCTAGTGTATGGATAGACTTTTGGAGCCCTTTCCACATAGCGGGATACTCTCTCAGCCTAGCCACACGGGGGAGGGTCTAGGTCCTGCTCCAAATGATATGACAGACTTTGAAGATCCCACATGGAACCTCCCCCTCTCCCTGGGGAGCAGAAAAAGAATGAGATGGATGTTGATAGGGGAAATAGGGGAGGAGGGGAGGGCGAGGAAACTGGGATTGACATGCAAAACTATCTTGTTTCAAATTTAAATAAAAAAAATTATCCTAAAAAAAAAGAAAGTGCTGATTGAGTCTATTAGCTGTAATTGAAAGGAGTAAAGGAAGGGGAAAAGCAGTATTGTGGGTTCCTAAGGGATTTTCCTCTACTAAATGGTTTGTTATAGAGACCCTATCTTGCTCTTCAAAAGCAAAACCAGCAAACAAATAGAGCACATGTTAATGCTGAGAGTCAGCTGGTAAAATGTTCTCATAACAGAGTCATTATTACCAAATGTCTTGATAGACATCCAGTGTAGAAATAGAAATATGACAGAAATCTGCTAGATTGGGGCAAGCATTGGAACTATATGGGGAGGAAATATTAATTTTTTTTACAACACAGTCCTTCCTTTTATAATAGGCTGATTTAAGGAGCACCTAATTTAATTGAATCTTGACAGTAGGTTAGGGAGAATTCATGGGACTATCGGAACACAAATAAGCATTTAAGCTTTTCTGTTGCTTGGGAACATTTTTCTATGTGACTTGGTGTACTCCCTTAATAGAACTCAGTACCTAAATCTGACAAAGTCAGAGACTTCTTGGAGATGGAGTAAACTTTGTAGCATTATGCGCTTTCTGAGAAAAAGGCTCTGCCATTTTCATCAAATCTGAAATGGGTCTGAAGCCCCAAAAGGACTATGCTACCTATAATAAGCATGAAGTCACACTGTCTTCTCGGCTTATTTATAGCATTAAGAATTATATCTCAAAAGATTAAATGCATTCCTTGCTAAATTTTTATCAAGGTTCTACTTTGTTATAGGTCCTACTTGAGGATTCAACGCATAAATGACTCTTTCTCTGCATAGAATTCTGTTTTATCCCTCAAGGAGGCAGTGCTTCTGATGTAGGAAGTACTGGAAGTTGCCTGTGAACATTCTGATTGCCTGTCAACAGAAAAGAGGAGGTGCCATAAAATCATACAGCATGCCGAGATTTCTGCAGTGAAACATGAGATAGTCCTTCATGGAGCAGAGTGTTAATCACTCCTGAGGACAGCATGCCAGAGCCAGAATGAGCAGACCTGACTTTCACAAGCATTGGTTCATTTAGCCCCTCCCACTTCCTAGTTTTACAGAAGTCAATGTGGGAGATGACAGTCATGGCTTCCAGATTATAAAAACAAGATGAGTTGTGAAGGAAGCATCCACTGGTATCTGGAATAGCAATGGACAGGGATACTAGTCCATGTCCATCTGTTTCTCCTTCCTATAACAGACAAGTACAAACTTCAACACCCAGAGTTGTCTATGCTTGCTCAGTTTGTTCCTGAAAAGATTTGGGCACAGAGAGAGCATCAACTATTCATTTTCTTTTCACTGGGACTCTTTACAGAAAAAATAATGTGTGTGAGTGTGTGTGTGTGTGTGTGTGTGTGTGTGTGTGTGTGTGTGTGTGTAGCATGAGTTCTAATAGGTCTTAATAATAAATGCCCAGAGTCATATATAGGCAAAAATGTTGAAAGATCAGAGAGACAAGCCACAGACATACCTTACCTCACAAACTTCCCAGCTGTAAAAACTACTTAAGACCCTGTATCCTCTAGCCGTATCACTTCCTGTCTCTCTGTATAGACTTCCACACCTCTATGGCTAACTAGTGGCTAGCTCGGTCCTCTGATCTTCAGGCAAGCTTTATTTGTTAGAGTATAAATAAGATGTCACTACATTTATGTATGTATGTATGTATGCATGCATGCATGTATGTATGTACGTATGTATGTATGTATGTATTTATGCATGAATGTATTCCTTAGAATTCTGGGGCAGAAGTGCTCAGGCTTTAGTTTTTAGTTTGAAAAATTTTAAAGTGTGGAAGAGTTAGGACCATAATAAGAACTTCTTCCCAAAGCCAAGGTCATCAAAGAAGAAAATGGAGAAGGAAAGGAAATGAAGGCAAGTCCAGTGCTGGTAGGAAAATAAATACATGACATCAAGTCCTAAAGCTCAAGAGATCACTCTGGAATGAGGGGTGACTATAGTCAGGCACATTAGGATTCATTCTTGAGCAGTCACATGGCGGGTGATTCCTGGTACTCAGCGTGGCAGGTGACAGGAGTTGGAGCCCACTCTTCTGAACCTTCAGGATGCTTTGGGTTAAAGGGAGTGATTTGTTTGGGAAATGAGAAGTCTCCATTGCAACTGATAGGAAGACAGGTGGAGTTAAGGAATACAGTGGGAGTATTGAAAGGACAAATAGAAATCCCAGGGCAAAGGCAACATCTTCTGGCAGAAAGCTGAGGTTAGGGCTGATCCTGTAATTTTTTAAAATGTAATTTAATTTTTACTCATTTGAGACAGGGTGTCTCTGAACCCATAGAGATCCACCTGCCTGTGTTTCCTAAGTGCTGAGATTAAAGGTGTGCACCACCACATCTGATCCTGAGCCTAGGATTTTAATAACTGGATTCAAGGGCTTGGATGCCCTTAAGACTTTCTCAGGTTTATTCCTTCTGTGATGGGTGGAACATGGCTTCATATAGTCTTGGACTCAAGTCTTTATTACTGTTATTGCTGTTTGAGATGCCCAGGGAGGAAAGGAAACTGGCCTACTGTCTAGTCCTGTAGGGCTGGTCTGACTTTAAGTAGGGAAATTGATAGAACACAGTCTTAATCACTTAAGGCCTTGATAGAGGTCCTATAAACAAAGCGGTATCCATGGCAACTCTACATTCAGAAGAAAGCTCTACCCAATTCACAGTGATAATTCTAGGCCAAGAAATTGACTCTGGGTTCACCAGTGACCTGACCAGAGAATTAGATTTTTTTTTCTCTCTTTGAGAGGGCAGCCAGAGTGACAAATGTTTTCTCTGGAGACGATGTGATGTTAAAGCTGCTTGTGAATTGTAGCACCCACTGTCCTGGAGATGAAGGAGGCATGTGTACAGTCTGATAGCTTAAGGACTTTTTAATTACTCTCTACTTTGATGGTTGGGCATATAGGAGCTTATAAATTTAATTTTTTTCTTTATATTTCTCACGTACCACTATTCATTAGGAAGTGAGAGGACAACATGCCAGAGTTCATTCTTTCCTTCAGCTATATTAGTTTCAGAGATCAAACTCAGGGTGTCACATCTGGCAGCAAGTTATGTTACCCACTGAGCCGTCTCACTGGCTCTACCCCACAATTTTTAACTAAAAGGAAAAGGAACATTTCTTGTTTAAGTTTATGGATGTGAGATGTGTCTTATGTGGTTGGCCTATTTTATTTAAGATATATAATTTACCTTCTGATCTGGGGATACAGACGTTTGTGTTACTTAAGTGCAACACTGCTTCTAATTTTACTCATTGCATGATGAATGGGCTTAAGATTACAAAAGAGATGTTGATCAGACATTGTCAGAAAACCAGAAGTTACAAGGTTTTACTGCCTTGATCAATTATGTGTTGCTAAGAAAGTCTGCTGGTGAGTTGCATAATAGTTGCGTTCAAAGTGAGTGTCAGTAGATTATGCTATTAGACTGCTCTGCCATCATGGGTTTATGAATTAGTCATATGGTTAAATGATGATTAGATAATGTGTTCAGTAATCATTATAATAAATGCTATAACACATTGCATATTTACCACAAATTAGTTGCTGTGCTTTAAACCATGCACATATGTTGACTATCTACTATGCCACTACCATAGTATGCTTCCCTTTTGAGGTGTGGCTTTCTAATAGGATCCTTTCCAATAGGATCTACTGTAATACCCTACCACCAATACCATGTGCTGCTACTTTTTCTGACCATAGGACATGATTGGTTCAAGAGAAGTTGCTTTACACAAACATAGCCAATTCTGGTCCATCACTGAAAACTGAGATTATGCCTGGAGAGAATATGATGAAAGCAAGGACAAAATGTCAACATCAGGAGCCATTAGGTTCTGCCTTACTGAGGAAGGTGTGGAAGAAGAATCATACACAGTAGTGGAGAGGTCAGCCACCAATGGGGCATCTGTGTCACACACCCTCTTCAGGGCTCATGAAACCATTGAGAAAGCGGTGGTGGGAAGACTGTAAGAGCCATACGTTGGGGAGGAAGAAAGAAAAGACAGGACCAATGCATACGTGAATTCATGGCAGCTGTGGTTGCCTGCACATGTCAAGCCGGTCAACCTTCGAACATAGAGTAGGAAGGAGTTCATGTGCCCCCACCACTAAATGAAGAGCTATGGACAACTGATGGCTTTTGGGAGGAGGAGATAGATCAGCCATGCTCCAGTGGATGGCCCCACGCCTAGGGGTTAATGGGTCTCACAAGCTGGAGTTGATGAGTTATTTTCTTAAGGCCACTAAGTTGGGGAGGCTCATGGAGTCAGGGGTTGATCTGGGAGGAGTTAGGAAGCATACTGGGGTGAATATGATAGAAATGTATTGTATAAGCTTGGCAGTGGTGGTGCACACCTTTAATCACAGCACTCAGGAGACAATGGCAGGTGGATGTCTGTGAGTTCGAGACTACCCTGGTCTACAAGAGCAAGTTCAAGGATGAACTAGGGCTACATTCAGAGCAACCCTGTCTCAAAAAACAAACAAACAAAAAAAACCAAAAAAACAAACAACAAGAAACAAAACAAAAAACTACATATATGTTTTATGTGTATATTATAAAACAAAAATTTTATTTGTGTGTACATTGTAATAAAGGTAAAAACATATATGCATATATATGTATAAAATTCTCAAATAATAAATACAAATAATATTTAAAGAAAAAACTTTAAGGTTTTTTTGGGGGGTTATGTATTTTTTATTAATAATATAATTTAAAATTTTACATGTCCATCCCAGTTTTCTCTCCCTCCCTCCCTCCCTCTTACCCTCTCTTCTCCCTCACATGCACCCTGACCACCCTCCCCTCCCATCCCCCCACCCCTATTCCACTTGTAGGGCTATGCTATCCAGGTTGGGTCATGTAAACTGTCAAGTCATTTGAAGTAGGGACTAGGACTTCTCTCCTGTCTTTAGGTTAAGAGGATATCCCTTCATGGGGGATGTGTCCGCAAGGTCCTTTTGTGAACTAGGAATACATCCTGTTTCTATTGTCTGAGGTCTCCCAGACTGCTCAAGCCTTCTAGCTGTGTTACAGCAGGTTTCCCCGCCGGCTGCCGCTGGTTCTGCCGCCATGGTCCCACAACCACGTGTGCCCCAAATAACACTCAGAGACTCTATATTTGATACAATCCTGTTGGCCAGTTACCATTATTGTTAATGGGCTAGCTCTGCCTTAATCATTAACCCATTTCTACTTATCTAAGTATTTCCACGTGGTCGTCTTATCGGGGAGCCGCGCGGCAGGCATCCTGCTCCTTCCCCGGGCTACATCTTGACCCACGTTGGGCGCCATCTGTAGCATGTAAGTTTCCGCCAGCCTGCCCGCCGCTGGTCTGGCGTCCTGACCCCCAATAACACGCAGGAGACTCTATATTTGATACAATCCTGTTGGCCAATTACCATTACTGTTTATGGGCTAGCTCTGCCTTAATTATTAACCCATTTCTACTTATCTAAGTATTTCCACGTGGTCGTCTTATCGGGGAGTCGCGGCAAGCGTCCTCTCTCCTTCCCGGGCTACATCTCGACTCCACCTTCTACTTCCTCTTTCCTCCTCCTAGTCTCCTAGCCCTGCCTATCTAGTTTTCTATTGGCCACAGTGCTTTATTAACCAGTATGAGAAACATATATACAGAATCACATCTCCCATCATCTCCTCTTTTCTGTCTAAAGTAAAAGAAGGGGTTTAACCTTAACATAGCAAAATATACCATTCAACAGTTATCAAATAAGCATCACAGTTAACAATATTTAGTCCATTAACATTTTGTAAGACTTAAAGAAAATATCATCAATCCTATCTTTGTGAGTCTAAAGTCCTATATGTAACTTATCTTTAATCCTAACTAAGGAAAACTGTAACCAAAACTACCTTTCTTCAATTCCTTCAAAGACCACAGAAGGATAATATATAAACTCTAGAAATGACAGAGACAACTCATTGCCTGGTCAGTCATCCGAAGTTCTTCTGTAATGTTCCATCTTCAGCCCATAGGCCATAGTGTGTGTCCAGACACCTCAACAAGGCAGGAAACTTTTCTCTGTGTCCTGTAGACTGTCTGGCTGTCTGGCAGCCTCTTCCATGAAGCAGGAATCCTGTAGCAATGTCCATCTTGAATCAGCAGTCACCTTTTTGTGGGTCCTGCATGTCCAGTTTCTACAACATAAAATCAAACAGTCTAGACAAGAGAAGTACCTTGCTCAAATGGCTAGTCTTGCCATATTAGAAGCAAACTTCATAATGTGTTTCTTCGATGTCCATCTTCCTTTCTTCTGTAGGTGGTGTTACCAGGAGCAGTTGTGCCTCACTGTCAAGAAAAACCCTAAACCATTTTAAATGCCATATTCTGTAGGTCTTTGAAAGGTTTGAAGAATGACTATTCATCTCAAATACATCTCTGCATATCTAGAAATCCTAACTAACTTAACTCCAAGTTTGACTATCATAGGTAATTCTCTAATCTGTACTAAATTATACATTACATTTTCCAATGAGCTATATAAACACAATACCTAAACAAGAGGAGAAATATACATATCACAAAATTGATCTTAAATTGTATCAATAAAAGAAAATCCATTCCAAAGCAAAGTATTCATATCTATACCATAATTCCCCTTTTACCTTTAAAAAGATTGTTTGTGGTTATAGCTATTTATAACCAAGTCCATTTAAATGAAAACAAACATTTATAAACAATATTTGGGAATTTGGGCATCGTTCTTTCCAAACTACTTCCTGCTGATAGGGGGTGCTGTCATGGGTTCCAAAGAAGATGCAGAAATCTTGGCAGTAGTCTGCAAGGCTTTGTCTCAACTGCTTTGAATGTTGAATCACCTGGGGAGCTGTTTCTGGGTGTCTGGCTTGATCAAACCACTTAAGTCTGGAAAGAATCCATAGCTTTTCATTTTCTGTGGAAACAAAAATAGAAATCCTTTTCCCCCAGTAGCTTGTCCTTAGGCCCAAATTTTGGAGTCAAAGCATTTTTAAAATATATAAATTGAATTAATCCAGCAGCATTTCTTTTATCAGTAGTTGTTTTCTCAGCAATCAAATAATTTAAAGACAACAGAAGCACGTATAGTATCCAAAATTTCTCTGTGTTTTCCATCTTTACGTGGCTTTTTTATTATTCTATTTCTTCTACTTCTATTTTTACATATTTTGAGACAGGGTTTCTCTGTGTAACTTTTATCTGTCCTGGAATTCACTGCATACCAGGTTTACTTTGAAATCACAGAGATCTGCTTGCCTCTGTCTGCTGAGTGCTGGGATTAATGGCGTGTGCCATTACATCCATCCATTTAATTCCTTTTTTCTTTTTAAACCATTGTATCCCATTTCTTTTTCTCTCCCAAGCCAGCGTATTTTTTAAAACACAGTGTAAACCTTCATTGCAGCTCTCGTACACCAATGAATTGTTAGCAGAGCTCTTTAAAAGCAAGGCGGTTTTCTTGCCGCTTATGCTAATTTTGGAAACCTCCCTTAAAGGAGCCACGCAAATCTCTGTCTACAACAAAACAAATCCAACAGAGAAAATGCTGCTACTAAGAAGTCTTGCTAGTCTCTGTTCCCTTGTTTCTAAAAACTATTTTTTAAACTTTTATTAAGTTTTAAGTGAAAGTTCTCAATCCCGCTTCTGACACCATTATGTTGCAGTAGGTTCTTCCCTGCCGGCCTCCCGGACCTGCCGCCATGGTCCTGCAACCACGTGTGCCCCAAATAACACTCAGAGACTCTGTATTTGATACAATCCTGTTGGCCAGTTACCATTATTGTTTATGGGCTAGCTCTGCCTTAATTATTAACCCATTTCTACTTATCTAAGTATTTCCACGTGGTCGTCTTATCAGGGAGCCGCGCGGCAGGCTTCCTGCTCCTTCCCCGGGCTATATCTAGTCTCCTAGCCCCGCCTATCTAGTTTTCTATTGGCCACAGTGCTTTATTAACCAGTATGAGAAACATATATACAGAATAGCATCTCCCATCAAGCTGAGACCCATATTCAGGGGGGTCTGAGTCAGTCCCATACTGGATTCCCAGCTATCAGTCTGGGGGGGGGGCATTAACTCCTCCTTGTTCAGGTCAGCTGTCTTTGTGAGTTTCTGCAACTTGGTCTTGTCCCCTCTCTCTGCATCTGGATTCTAGTTCGACTCAGTGATTAGTTATGGGTGTTTGCTTCTGTTTCTAACAGGTACTAGATGAGGACTCCATGATGGTGGATAATTTAGTTGATGATCTCACTATCAGGGAAGGGCATTTATGGTAGCCTTTCCATGGTTGCTCGAATTATTAGTTAAAGTCAGTCTTGTAGGTCTCTAGACCTTTCTTTAGGCTCAGTTTTCTCTTCAAACCAATAATGGCTCCCTCTTTTATGTTCTCTCTCTCTCTGTCTCTCTCTTCTGTCTTCAATTCTTACCCATGGGAAGTGGGGGGCAGTGAATGGAGAGAGAACTAGGAGAAAGAGAAGGAGAGGAGAGGAAAAAACGTTAAGGTTTTAAGAGTGAGTGTTCTAGTTCACAAAGCACATCTCCTCTTAGCAGTCATACAATTTCACTTCTGCCAATGCAATCAAGTTTCAGCCTGTTTAAGGGGAGGAGAGTGACATTTTCCTTCCTGAGGGAGCACACCTAGCTCCCGAGGCACATTGGATGAAAAGTACTATTGGCATTTTTGCATATGGGGAAATATAATCAGCTACAGGCAATATGATGGAGCAGAAAATTAGGCGTGCTTTGTGATCCAGGTATCTTCGCAGTATCTGATCTGCCAATATTAGCTCCTAGTAAGCATCGTATACATGTCTACTAAATGAGCAAAAGAGTGATCGAATCAGTGACTTTCAGCTTCAGTTTCTTCCTTTGTAGTAAACCAATAACACACAAAGAATAAATGAGTTGAGAAGCTTTAAATTTCTTTGAAAACTTGACATTGTAAGCATCTATGCACTTTTAAAAAAAGATTTTATTTTTATTTTTCAGTGTGCGCGCAATGACCAAAGAGTGGTCACTGGAGTGTGTGGAGCTAGAGGTCCAGGCCGTTGCGAGCTGCCTGAGATGGGTGCTGGGAGCTGAACTCGGTCTTCTGAATGTGAAGCAAGTGCTCTTAACTGTTGAGCCATCTCTTCTGCCTCCTATTTCAGAAACACTTGATGTAACTGATAACCTCGCCTGGAAGACATTTCCAGGAAAAGACTAATATAGAGGGGAGACTTTCTCCACCTAACTTGGTCCCACTGGACAAGTTTCTCTCCGCCCAACGGGTCCCCACAGTCGCTAAGAAATGACCACTCAGACTTAGGCATCTTATTGGCTAGCTCTCTTTTAACTATTAACCCATTTTTATTACTCTGTGTATCACCACATGGCCTTGACTTAGCGGTGATGCCCAGGTATCTCGACTCCCTAGTGGCCATATGGCATCTCTCATTCTATTTTCCTTTTCTCAGCCTTTGTTTGGAACTCCCGTCTAGCTAAATTTTGTCTGTCTGTTGGTTGAAACAGCTTTATGCATCAACCAATAAGAGAAACACATAGTCACAGCATACAAAAATGACATCCTCCATCACCTCCCCTTTTATGTCTAAATAAAAAGGAGCGTTTTAACTTTAACATAGTAAAATTCTACATAAAAAATTATCAAGCAAGGATTATAGTTATAATATTTACTCTATTGACATTTGGCAAAATTTAAAGAAAATACTCCATCATCTATCTATCTTTTTGAGTCTAAAGTTTCATACTAGTTTATCTCCTCTTCCTCCTCCTTCACCATCTCCTTTTCCTCTCCTGCTTTTCTATTGTTTTATATACCATTGCTGTTCTACTTCTGACCATTAGTATTTTTAAATAAATGTTAGTTAAATGAATGAAGGTTTGAATAGAGGATGATGAAAAGAAAAAGTATTTTTTAAGAAAAAATAACGTTTAAAAAAATCAGCTATTTGGTTTTGGCCTCCTCACCACAAAAGTCAACAAGTGAAATTCTTAAGCCATACTAAACTATTTCAGGTATGGAGGCTGAGATTTTTTGGGGGGTCAGCACGAAGTCTGATATAAATAAGTCTTATCCACATTTTCTGGTAATGAGTTACATAAAATTTATTTCAAAGAAGTGCCTTTAGAACCCAGAATTATTTTGAATCCAATTTGAAACCCATTCTTTCATGTAATTAGAATATGTATAAGAAAGGAAAAAATAGAAGTTCTATAGTTAAATCATTTTAAAAACAAAGTTAATTGCCATTGCTCAAGGCCTAAGGGGAAACATCTACAAAGTGGGCAGAAAAAATGGCTGTCTCATTAGATTTTGTTCAGGACCTATTATTACCAATTACTGGCTCAACCCTTGAATTGGATTAGAGTATCACTATGGTTTCTGTATTTATAGTATTATAAGGAATTTATCATATGACATTGGGGCTCAAATTCCTCATGCTTAATTTAGCCTAAAAGCAGTCATAATACTTAATCAAGGAAAACTTTGTTTTCCTCATGCCACTTAATAGTGTGTACTTAGCTCATATGTGACTCTGGATTGATGGATAAATATTATTATGGCCAATTTAGTGAGAAGCCAGAAAGGCTGAGTGCTTAATACCAAGTCCCTTCTGCAAACCACGGGGACTTGCATAAAAGTAACTTGTAACTTGTCTGTCCTGTTCAGTTTTTAAGAGGCGAGTGAGCCTCAGGACACAGGCTTGATTTACCCAGAAGAAATCACTCTAGCAAGGATATCATGCTAACACCTGCTTTTCTTTCCCCAGACGGGGGAGAATTAAACCAATCTCCCACCCTTCAATCTGTTTTCATTTGCTGGATCAGTCTGCTCCTTGGGCCAACTCTTTCAGAAAAGTTAGATCAAAATCTTTTTTTTTTTTTTTTTAATTTTTAGCATAAGGGAAAACATTTATAAAAGATAACCAAGGGACAAATCATGTGATCCTTCAGCATGACAGTTTTTAGGAAGTAACCAAAGCGTTGGTGGGGTTCCTTTCTATGTCTTGTTCTTTTCATCTTCCATTATTCTGTACTGAGCACTTGACCACTCTTATCAACGTACTTTGGATGTGTAGGAGGAGGAGTCTATGCCCCACTCCAGTTGTTGCTATTTACAATTCTAGGGGGCTGGACAGTGAACGTAGGTTTGAAAAAGATTTCATATTCATTTTTTATTAGTTTTTATAAAGAAGTAGCATTTACAAAAGGACACAACAAAGTCACTGTAGTGTTAGTGAATCCTACGATTTTCAGCCCCATTATAAATGGAATGCCATTATCACATAGTTTACTCTTTTGTCTCTTGGGCAGTTAGAAGCCTCAAACCCATTGGAATTTATGTGTATGTAATCATGTATGTATGTATGTATGTATGTATCCCTCCCCCAGGTACCCAGATATGTAATGAGTCTTTCTCTGTACAGTCAGCTCCCAAATAATGACACAGAGACTTATCAATTAGGAAAGCTTAGCCTTAGCTTAGGCCCGCCCCAGTAGCTCTTACAACTTAAATTAACCCACTTATTTTCATCTATGTTGTCATGTGGCTTGTTACCTCATGCTGCTCATGCAGCTTTCTCCATGTCTGGCTGATGACTCTGTCTTCTTTCCAGAGTTCTCTCTGCCCTGAAGTCCTGCCTATATCTCTTGCCTAGCTATTGGCCGTTCAGCTTTTTGTTACACCAATGACAGCAATATATTTTCACGCAGTGTACAGATATCCTGAAACAGAGCTATATCCTGTTTACTGAGTTGAATCATCTTTTCAAGGAATTTCATGCACCAAAAGACCTATGATGCAGCAAATATAAAATGATTACCAATGAGTTACTGCCTCATTCAGAAATACCCTATTTATATTATAAATGCTGTAAAATCAGATGCCATACAGTAGCTTTATATGCTTTAAAAATAATTTTGCTATTTTAAATTAGGTCTCCAAAAAAAAAAAAGGGGGGTTTTGAGAATTTAAACTCTTTTCATCTAGTTAGGAGAGATGTGGATGATTAAGGTGACAAATGACATGTGAAATTAAAATAAAGAAGTATTTGTTTAAAAATAAAGCTAAACATATTAAAATCTCTCAAAGAGTAGAAACACCTTGTAGCCACATAGCTCCATTTAACATACAAGGGGTAATGGGTGTTTTAGTCTAGGCTGTAATATTTACATCTTTTTTCTATATCCATATCTATATATACAGGTATAGACATATGTATGTATGTATGTATGTATGTATATAGTCAAGAAAGCCAATCTGAGTTGAAAGCAAGTGTCGTCATAAGCAGGCTATCTGACAGTACTACTGACAGGCGATATTAGTTAGGAAACTGAAAGAAGGGTGTGTAACAGGAATAATAAAAACAAAAGACAGATATTGGGGTTCAAGCTGAAGATCAGAAAAGTAAAGCGGCAGTTCTACCGAGGCCCAGACCAAAGTGGGCGGCGGGTGGTGGTGGTGGTCCTGTCCTCAGAGTGACTGCAGACTGCAATGCTCTCCACCAAACCTCAGACTCTCTGAGACTATACTGAACTCTTGCCTTATATTCCTCTCTAGTGCTGGGATTAAAGGCATGCCACCCCAAGGGCTGGGATCCAAGGTGTGAGTTCTCTTTCAGACTGACTCACTCTCATGGAGCCCAGGGTGGCCTTGAACTCACAGAGATCCATCTGCTTCTGTCTCCTGAGTGCTGAGATTAAAGCTTTGGCCACCATTGCCTATCCTCTATTGTGGCGCGCCAAGCCCGACCCGCAGGAAAGACGGCAACCACACGAGGATTCTTCTCAGATCACACTTTATTGGAGAGCTTCTTGGTTGAAGGGAGAGCTGAAGGTGAGGGGCCCCGGGCAGGAAGGGACAGCTGCTTATATATCCTACTAGGCAACAGTCACGGTCTCATAGGCTCAAAAGACCTCGCCTCAGTGTTGGAGCCATGGGATTGGCTAGGGAACGAGCAGGCGCGCTGGAGTGCAGCCGCCAAGCTGGCGTATGCCCGAATAAGGTAAAACACTGACGATACAAGAAAGAGGAAGTTCGCCATCTTGTAATGGCATCCTGCGGGCGGCCGCCTACACTCTATGGCCAACTAGTGGCTTAGCTGTGTGGCTAACTAGTGGCTTAGTGTGTGTGTGTGTGTGTGTGTGTGTGTGTGTGTGTGTGTGTGTGTGTGTGAGTGTGTGTGTGTGTGTGTGTGACTAACTAGTGGCTTAGTTCTGTACTCTGTTAGATTACAAACAAATTATCACTACAATGGTAATTACTAAATGATAATGCAAGGCATAGCAACTAACAATGGGAAAAGAATAAGACATTTTAAATTTAAATTACTATATTTGCTATTGGTAATACCAGGAGTAGGGTGCTGAGGCAGCCTAGACTGCATAGTGAGGCCCTGTTTGAGGCAGCAGCAGAAAAAGGAAGATGAGAAAAGGTAGGAAGAGAAGAATAGAAAAATGATTCTACAATTTTGAGTTATGTCTTTTACTATCATTGTTTGCTTGCAAGGCCTTCTTTAAAATGGTCCTTTAAAAAGAGCAGTTTTGTGTTCACAGAACAATTGAGCAGAGCATAGAGAGATTTTGATTGTATATTAGATGTAGATGGATTTTTCTTTGGGCTTCCAGCTCACGAATAATGATGGGGAGACTTAAGAAAGCTAGGCCTTTGCTTAGGTTTGTTCCTAACTAGTTCCTAACGAGTCAAACTAATCCACTTATATTAATCTACACTTTGCCTCAATGGCTTTTTACCTCTCTTCCATCTTGTACCTCTGGCATCTCTCCTGAACTTAGATTCATCCCCAGTATCTCTTTCTCTGCCTGGAAGTCCCACCTAACCTCTTCCTGCTTAGCTATTGGCCATTCAGCTCTCCGTTAAACCACTGGTTGGGGTACAGTCTGTCATGGTGGGCAGGAGAGGGAGACACCTGGTCATCATGTGTCTGGTGTCAGCAGCAGAGGGAGAAGAGTGCTGATGCTCAGCTCACTTCCTTCTTTTTTATTCAGCTCAAGACTCAAGCCCATCCAAGTTAGTTCCCGCCCCCCCATCTCTAGTTAAACCTTTCTGCAAACAGCCTCACAGTCATGATTAGAGGTGTGCCTTTTAGGTGATCCAAAACCTAGTTAAGCTGACAGTGCAGACAGACAATCACAAATCCACTCTGCCAACATGTCAGCCAAACTTAACTCCGAAATCATGATATGGCACCTCTATTCCAGAAAACTCTCATGTTCACTTTATAAGGCAGAAACGTACTTATTATATTTTGTATAGTACCCAAAGTTCCAGTAGAGTTTAAAGTCTAAATACAAAGCCTCTGCTGGAGCTCGGCCAATCTTTTATGAGACCATGTGAAAACAAAAACAAAAAACTAGTTACATACTTTCAATATTCAATGGCACAAAGTCTGAAAGAGAGAAATAAGGTCATAGTTAAAAACAATGGGACCACAGCAAGACCTAAACCCAGTAAGGTAATCACAAAATTCTGTATCTCCTTATCTGGTGTCTGGGCTCATGATGGCATCATCTGGGTCTTACGTGGGGTAGTGGGTACCCTGCCCCCTCAGCTCTGCAGCCTAAAGCACACACGGCCTCTTACTTGGACCACCTTCACTTCCAATAGCATCTGTGTCACATATACTTCAGGAAAAGAAACCTACTTAACTGAAAACCTCAAACATTGACTTTGATGTTAACAGCCAGGTGATTTTGTTTATTCTAAAGTGTCTTATTCCGAGTCCTGCACTTTCCATGTTATATTTGTCTCCTGAGATCCACATTGAACTGGCTTGGATGTCTCACTACCCTCAGACCAAAATAAATAATAAATAAATAAATAAATAAATTAAATAAATCAGTACCATTATTAATCTTGACTATCTGCTAGACTCATCTGGGAAGAGGTGAGACTGTCTCAAAAGACCGAAACCAACCTTCCAAACTCTACTAGTTTTGTATTTTGTTCGTAAATTTTGGAGATTTGTTTAAGAGCTTTTGTACAATTGTGTTTATCCTCCATATTGTAAAGTCCTAGGGTTCAGAATTAAGACTCATACTTACTACATAGTAATGACAGATGTCCATGGAGGAAATTCAATGTTAAGCCCCAAATGTCTACATTTGAAATGGGCAAGTATTATATGGTAACCATCCTCAGAAATTCTTATTGTAAAGTTATCCAGCAAGCCAACCTTGTTTTCATAACATATATATTTAATTTTGATATACAAGTATTTCAGTAAACTATAGAAAATAAAAGATCAAAATTTACCTGTTCCAAAAACAAGTCAATGCTTTTAATGCCACAAAGTAATAAATATGTCCCTAAATCACATACTTGGAGAGGTTGATGTTAATTTTAAGAATGTAGACCATTATACAACACACAGTCTAAATATCCAGTCTTTGAACTTTGACTGAAAATGTAGACTTCTTTTTTATACATAAGCAACAAAATCATATAAATCAATGAGATACATGCACAAGGGAAATGCTTCCTTTTCTTTTTATAGGACAATAATTCAGCTTAAGTTGACAACCGTTTTAATTCTGTTGCAATTCAGATGCAGAAAGAACCTGTGTGCACAGTTGGTGAGGACGAGGCCCCTGCTCACAGCTGAGGAGAAACTGGTAGAGTTCTCAAAGACCTTTGCAATGAGGTGTCACCACCCAGAAAAACAACAACAACAACAACAACACAACAACAACAACAACAACGTCCACAGAGAAGGAAAATGACATTTGTGGCCCTGTTGCTTGCTCCTTCTGCAGTACCATAGCTCCTGTTGTTTGCTGGACCAAAGACCTCAGAATAAAGGCTGCTGTTGTAACTAGTTGTAGCCACCAGACTAGCTATAAACACTTGACGATGTGTGCAGTTGCTGTGAAGTTGAAAGTTAACCTCTACTTGGATTAAATATTACAGGGCCTTCTGGAGGAAGTGGCTCTTGAGGGAATTAAAGATTTTTTGTGTGTGTGTGTGTGTGCGCTCTCGTGTCCTGGTTTGGGCAGCCTTTGAGCAGTTTCTAGAGCCATGCAACCAGTACTACATCAACTCAACGTAATTCAAGTATGATCCTAGTGTGTGAACCAGTGAATTCCTGGGGCGAGGCTCTCAGGGCGCACCTAGGAAGGTGAAGAAGGCAGGAAGAGGGTGGGGATTTGAAGCCGACCGGGAGGCAGTGCGGGCTCCGAGCGGCAGGGGGCGCCGTGGTGCGTCCGCGCCGGGCCCAGGACCGACCGGCCTAGGGGCTCAGTCCGTCCGCCATGCGCGCGCTGCTGCCGTTGCTGAGCGTCTGCCGAGGGTGGCGCGTGGGGGCCGCCGCCCGCCCTCCGCGTCGCGTCATGTCCCTGTACCGCACGGAGGAGCGCGGCCATGCCCACTCGGTGGACTACCGCCTGTTCTTCAGTAAGTGGCTCCCCGAGCTCCGCGCCGGCCCGCCGAGCCGCCGTGCCCTGCCTGGCCGGGTCCGCAGCCCGCGGCGACGGGGACCGGGGTTCGGCACTCAGCGGGGACACGCAGGGCGGCGCGGGGCCAACCGCCCTCTGCAGCGACCGCCGGCGGCCCGCAGCGCCGCGCTCCACCCGCTGACCTCCCGCGCAGCCCTCCCGGGAGCGGCCAGCCCAGCCCCCTCCGCACGGTCGGGTCGCTTTCCTTTGGGGACCCGGGCTCACTCCTGAAATGAGCTGGAGTGTGAGCTGGCTGCCAGCGCAGGCGTAGTTGGAGGGAGGAAGTGGGAGGGGAGTGGGGGACCAGGCGCTGGGATAAGCTTGAGTGCAAACGCCCCAGTGGAACCTGTTATTTTGTAGCGCTAACTTTGGAAAACAACACGGATAAACCGAGTTATACCTAAAAGTTTGCACCCTGAATGCCATCCGCAAACAGGACACTGACTGGCGTTCTAGCAAGATGGTGGCACCACCTCTTGCCTTGCACATTGAACTAACCTAGGGGGAGGTGTCTGGTGCTACCCTGAGCTGGCCACCAAAGACAAATGGCTACTTCTTTTCACCGTGTAGTGTGGTCCCCCCGCCCCAGTAATGTGAAATAGCCACGAAGGTCGAGTTGCCTTCATGCCTCATTGACTTCAGATCCCTGAGGAGAGCTGTAAGCCATGTAAACTCTTGTGCACACCTGTTAGGAGTTTCTACCCTGCAGGGGTGGAACTAGAATCTCGGAAATTCGGAGCTTTTGCTCCGAGACCACAACCTATTTCTTAACTTGCTAAGCATTAGTTTTTTTTTTTTTGTTTTGTTTTTGTTTTTGTTTTTTTTTTTTTTTTCAACCTGGTAAAACGTGGATGCAAAAGTTGCTATGTGTGTGCAAAGTAGTCACTGGGTTTATAGTGTAACTTGCAATCATTAATAACTATACTTTAATGTTTATAGTTACCTTTCTGGAACTTGAGGTTGAGGAATGTTTTATGATAAAAGAGAAAAGCTAATTTAAACTCTTGTCTTTTTGTTGTCTTTTGATTTTTGAATCAGTGCCTGCCTCTGCCTCCTGGGTTGAATGCAGGGGCCTCTTCATTTGACACACCCTCGTAGTTGTAGTGCATCTGGTACTAAATAGTTTCTTAAAAATTAGTTTCTGTGCTACAATTTTTCCATCCTGTCTTGTTTAGGCAAGACTGATTAGATTTTTTAAAAGGGGAGTGGGCTCTGTACACAGTGGGAGTCTCAAAAACCAGTCTCAAAAACAACAAGAGTAATAATAATAATAATAATAATAATAATAATAATAATAATAATAATAATAATAATAAACCCCAAGGAGAAGCCCTTAATAAAGTAGTCTCATTTCTGAATGGATTGTGTCCCCAAAGTTACAATGTAACAGTTACTGGCAATGTTCTCCATAAAGATACGGTTACCTAATGGCAGTCAGCTTCCTAAGCAGAAAAGCTCTTATGTATAATATGGTGAAATGTTCTCCATTTCCAGTAAGTACAGTCACATGTAGTGAATGTGTTCTGTCAGAAACAAACAACATTAGTCATTCTACAATGTCAGAGTTAATTTAATAAAGTAAATTTAGATGCTACTAAGGTTTGGTTGGGTCATACTTTGCCAAGTAGTCATTTCCCTTGATTGCTGGCCGGGGGTTAGCATTCTGGAGGTCTGTCTCCTGGTCCTTGGACCCAGTTGATGATCAGATGACAGGTTGATGGTAGTTATAACCCTTCAGTATTAAGTGGCCTTGATAAAAACAGGGGTAGAAATAGGATAGGCAGTTTATGGTAGAGGACTCTGAAAGTAGACTCATTCTTCTTAGCTAAAAGTGTAAATGTCCTTGGTTCCATCTGGGCAAGATGCTTGGAGTGCTGTAATGGTCCTTGTTTCTTCTGACTTCTGCCCTGGGTGGAATGTAGGAAGGTGTGATTGAAAGTCCAGTCTAGACACTGATCCCTTCTGAATCTCTTGATTTTCATGGTGAAAATGAGTTCTTTCTATTCTCTAGTCTCTGCCCATCTTCTAAATCATGTTAGAGACTATTGGGGGGTAGGGAGATGTTATAGTCGTGTTGGAAACCATTGAGGGTGGATATAAAAGCTCTGTTGAGGCTCAGTAATGTAAAGTGATTTCATCCTGGCCAAAAAGTGTACCTTTGGCACTGGGTGGAGACAAGACATTCCCATGTGCTCCAAAGATTAGAACAATGTATCATTGTTTCCTCCCTTAAGAGTTAATCCATCTGGGCCTGTCAATCACCTTGCAAAGAGTGGCCTTGGGGAAAGCTCAAACACCTGAAGCTCTGTTAAGGAGATGGGAGGAATAATTATCCTTCCCAGAAGCCCCACCCTCAGCATAGATGCTTGTAGAACTTCCTAGCACAGCTGAGCTTTCCCACTCTTCTGAGTTACTTAGAAAACAGCTCTTTCTTTTTCCCAAAGCTTAAGTGTGTGTTTCCCGGTTCTCTGGGCTTTCTCATTCTTTCTCCAGAGCTGCCCATGCCCGGTCACCATGTGACTACTTAAAACTGTGGCTTTCTTCCTCTTTGCAGTCTTTTACGGGTAGCTCCCACGATTCACAGCCTGCATCCTATGAAGCTTTTCCTCTTGATTTCTAATAAAATCGCTGTCACACTTGAAGTCTATTTCTAAATTCTTTTATGAGTAAGACTAGGAACCTTAAAGAAGAAATCCTCATTTGCCCAGTACTATATTGGAGCTCCCCACGTTTCTGGGAACATGCTTTATGACATCCAGGCGAGGATGTTGTACCTTCTCATTTATCTGCTTTGTTTGGTAAATTCGTGGGCCTGGCTTTTTTGATAGGATTTTGTTACATTTGTGAATAGTGTGTGTGTGTGTGTGTGTGTGTGTAGTGTGTGTGTGTGTGTGTGTGTGTGTGTGTGTGTGTGTGTGTGTGTGTGCATGCACATGCCAGTTGCATGTGGGAGTTGGTTCTCTTCTTCTAGTGTGGACTTTTAGGGGTGATTTATGTCTGTATCTATATCCTTTATTGATTGATTGATTTGTCTATGCTGGTGGTGCTCTCTAGGCAGTGTTATTTACATGTCAAGGTGCGGAGTCCTCCTGCCTCTGCATTTTTGCTCAAAATGCAAATTCTGCTTGTAAAACGAAGTTTCTCAGGCTAAGACACAGCCTGAAAAACTACTGTTATAATGAGATATATTGAGATCTACCCTAGACAAGGCACACTGTAGTCTTCATGCAGTACGGGATAGCAAAAAAAATGTGCTGAGCAGTGGAGAGGGCACGGTACAGAATGTAGTCATGTACCCTGCCCTCAAAATAATGTTACTAATGGGGAAGAATGTAAAAACAGAGAAAAGCTGTTCAAGAGTCCAGCTGGCCAAGCACTGGATTTGGAATGGGGAGGCCTGGATCTTAATCGAGGTCATCCTGCTGTGTGCTGCTGGGCAGGTGGTGGCAGTGTATCTTCTGGGGACAGTTTTGCCCTAAAAGGAGGCACCTGACCCAGTGATATTCCTCAAGGTCCTTTGTGCGCTGGTATTCCTTCAAGGCTTTGAATGCATTAGTAATAGGCATTCACATAATAATCTGTGTTGGGAAAGGTCCGTGACGGGTATCTCCGAGAGTAGACTGTAATTTTTTTTTTTTTTTTTAAGCACCAAATGTATTAAGATTATTCTGGAATTCAGATGCCATAAGTAAAATCGATTTTTATTCAGTTGAATAAATAGAGCAGAACAGAAGAAGGAAAAACAAGGAAAAGTTTTTATTGAAGTAAATGGCAAGGATCCGCTTAAAAGCAAGTACTTATTGTCTGGAGGGAGGTTCTAATGGCGGGACTCTTACTGGAAAAGTTGAGTTAAACAGTTCCTGAACTTACCACCAGATGGCATCAATGGCCCAGGACTTTTTCTATTTGCTGAGAGGGGTGGATGAAGTGATGGGAATCTACCTGAGGGTCAGTTGAGGAAGGGGACATGGAGAACACGCTGCTTTTTACTCAGACAGTCACAATAACTGAAGGAGAGTTTGAAGGGATGGGTAACACAAGGTGGAAATGCTAAATTTTGGTTATATTTGATATTGCAGTAATTCATTGTAATATCAGAACGGGATGATCCCAACCTGGACTTAGGCAGTACTGGGTGCATATGGGCAGTTCAGGCGTGTTTGGTTTCAACAGAAGAAAAGTAGGAGTTATGGCCTGAAAATTGTCATTCAGCATTATTACAGAGGAAACACTGTCCGTATTTGAGACATAGTCCAAGTCTCTAAGATATCAATATGGTCAGAGATGAGACACTTTTGAGCTTCGTTGGATTTTCTTTATCCCCACCGTAATTGATGAGGATAACTGATTGATGAGACGCTGTTTAAAAATTGGTGTTGAACTTTGTAGAAATACGGCGACAGGAAACTGAGTGTCAATGGGGAAGTGCATCTGGGACAGCCACCTCCTCCCTGCCTTGTGGCCTTGCTTAGTGACTTACTGAGCTTTCATCACTTCTCTTTGTTTCCAAACATCATTTTATAAATCGTGGAATGGGAGACGTGAGCCCAGTAACTGTTTTCCAAACTAGGCTTACTTGAACGCAAGTGTCCCTTAAGATACTAGGTTTGCCCTCAAACCCAGGGTTTTGCTTAATAAACTAAAACATTTCTCATTTAATACCTTCTTGGAGAGTAAAAATGTGCATATTAAAGTTCTGGAAAATTCTGATGTAAGGTAATGTATCCCAGACGTTTGAACTGTGGAGTACTTATTTCTTAGAACATTGCTAACGTCTGAGTAGCTCTGGAGTGTCCTGGAACTCAATTTAGGAAGTACCATTCAGGGTGATTCCTTCAGCCTCTAGAAGCTGGTAGGCTATGGTGACAGATACAAGCCAGCAAGCAAGGCATTTGAGCTTTAGTTCTGACTTCACCATCTTGGACAAGTCACCTGGCTGAGCAAAGCATGGTATGACCTCTCTGACCTTTTAGATCAGTTTCTCTCTAGCATAAGGTTAGCAGTAATCAGAGAATTGCCAGAGCTGCTCGATGAGATGTGTGTACAGTGAGGCATGCATACAGCAAGGTGTACATGCAGTGAGGTGTGCATGCAGTGAGGTGTGCATACAATGAGGTGTGCATGCAGTGAAGTGTGCATGCAGTGAGGTGTGCATGCAGTGAGGTGTGCATGCAGTGAGGTGTGCATGCAGTGAGGTGTGCATGCAGTGAGGTGTGCATGCAGTGAGGTGTGAGGTGTGCGTACAGTGAGGTGTGCATGCAGTGAGGCATGCATGCAGTGAGGTGTTTATGCAGTGAGCTGTGCATACAGTGAGGTGTGTATAAAGATGGTCAGTGTTTCATGGCAGTAGTTACTAAATTATGCCATTTCTTTTTCTCTTTTGATTTTAAGAAATCAGTCATTTTAGTTTTTCTTTATTTTTGAGAATCTTATATATACTAACACTAGTAAGACCTCACATCTACTCCCACTTTCCTTTTCCAACTCTCCCCAAATTGCTCCTCGCTGAATTTTTTTTTTTTTTTTAATTTCATTAAGTCTAGCTAGAGCTACCCATATGCATGGGTGTGGGACCATGCACTGGAGCCTGGGAAATTGAGCAGTGGTCACATCCTCCAAAATGAACGATGCTCTCTCCCCCAGCAACTACACACTGCCAGTAGTTCCTCAGTAAAGGGTGAGGTCTGTTGATCACCTTTCCCATCAGTACCAGTTTTGGTCTTTTGTAGGTCTTGCGCAGGTAACCACAGCCAGCCGCAGTGAGTTCATGACTGTGGTATCCATGCCGTATCCAGAAGACAGCGTGTTTCGGCACTACTCCGTGTACTTGGGCTCTTACATTCCTTTCAATTGATCCTTGGTGTTCTCTGAACCATGGCAATAGGGGGAGGAATACAGATGTGCTGTTTAGGGCTGCACACTCACTGTGACAAATTACACAGCTCTCCATTGGCTGGTGACTACTGCACTCCATTGGCTGGTGACTACTGCACTCCATTGGCTGGTGACTACTGCACTCCATTGGCTGGTGACTACTGCACATGTTTTTTTTTTTTTTTGACCAAGTGTCCAGGTCTATGGGTTTAAGCATAAATATTTAGAAGGCAGTTTGACAATATGACCATTAACAAAACAACAATAATAGCTTCTAGTCTAGGGCATGTGACTTCCCCCCACCTCGTGCTACTGACCAAGCGTACAGTGCCAGGCTTGACGTCCCTGCTGTGGAGCAGGCTTCAAGTCCAGCTTGAAAGTAGTCCATTACCCTGCAAAAGTGAAAAGTGCCACTGTTTCACTCGTGTTAGAGCATGAAGGCTCCAGTGCTGGGTAAAGACCAGGAATGTGTTTTCTGCCCCAGCAGCCCACACAACACATCTGGTACTGTGAGAGCCAGCCAGCAGGGAGGAAGTGTGTCTGTGTGGGTAACCCAGAGTCCTGGCAGTTGCCTGTGTGTTTGAAGACCTCTGAGGCCACCCTGACCAGTAAGTCATAGGACTACTCAGTATAAGGACATCCCATGCCTTGTACTGAGATTCTCATTTAATAACTTCTGGAAGTGCCATTGTATACTCACGTAGGGCATCTGATTCAAACTCCTTTTTTAAATATGATTTTTAAATGAGCTCATTAACTAGTGGGGTTTTCATGAGGCTTTTTCACAGATCCTTAGCTTTGGCTAACCTATTTATGATTTCCTCTTCTCCCCCCACCCTCTTGCCTCTATCCCTACTTAATCTTTAACCCCTGTCATTGCCCCTCCATATTTCATATTCCATGTAATTGACCATCCCTCTGTTGTGGATAATTTTTTTGTATACTGTGAAGATGTGTTGCTCTCATTGTTAATGAAAAGCTGATTGGCCAATAGGTAGGCAGGAATTTTGTGGCAGAGAGAATGCTGGGAAGAAGGGTGAAGTCTCAGGAGTCACGAGCAGACACGGAAGAAGCAACATGGGAAGTCCATAGATGAGGTAAAGGAGCCTCAGGGCAGCGCATAGATGAATAGAAATTGGTTCGTCTAAGTTTCAGGAGCCGGCTGGAGACAAGCCTAAGCTACCCACCAAGCATTTATAATTAATATTAAGTCTCTTGTTATTTGAGAGCAACTGCCTAGACAATGAAAACCTCTGCCTGCATCCCTCCATTATACTTTTTAAGTAAGTTGAGACCCAGTGGGTTTTCCTATGGCTTTGGACACACCGTTTAAATTAGCCCCGCTCCCATGCCAGTTAAATCTATCCACTGGAGCCCCTCCTCCTTAAGCCTTTCTACCCCCAGTCTCCACTGCTTCCATTTTACTTGCAGTCGATTGTCCAACCTGAACGTGCCTCCCCCCAAAGGCCTCTTTCTCCTTTGCTGGCTTCCACCGTGCTCCAAGTTGAACATGTAAGCAAAAGAGTAGAAGCAAGAATCCCTGCTTGAGAGAGCGAGTGTAGAGTTTGTGTTGAAAGTGTAATGTACTCACTAAGTGCAGTCTTTCCCACTACCATACACTGACATGCACATTTCAGTTTTTATATTGTATGACCTTCACAGCTAAGTAATGTTCCGTTGCGTACATGTATGTTTTCTTTATCCATTCACCCACTGAATTTTGTTTGTTTCCATTTCCTGGTTACTAAATAGAATAACAGTGAATGGGGTTTTCAAGTGTCTCTGTAGTTGGATATAAAGCCCGTCGGATTTATTTCCCGGTAGTAGTGCAGCTGGTCATATGGCAGCCCTGGTTTTAGTTTTCCAGATTGGTTTCCACAGTGTCTGCATTAGTTTATACTTGCACCAACAGCGCATAAATACTCCCTTTTGCTGCCCTCTGTGACGGCATTTGTGGTCACATCTGTTCTTGATGATGGCCCTTCTGAGTGGACTGGGATAGAACTTTTTTCAAGATTTATTTATTTATAAGTGTTCTGTCATCCTGTATGTGTGTACAACAGCACAGGCCATTAGATACCATTATAAGATGGTTCTGAGACGCTGCGTTGTTGCAGGGAGTTGAACTCAGGACCTCTGAAAGAGCATCCTGTGCTCTTAACCACGGAGTCACCTCTCCAGCCCCCTGAGATAGAATCTTAAAGACTTTAATTTGCAGTTTCCTGATTGTTAAGAGTGTTTCTAGTATTCTCTAGCCATTTCCACTTCTTTTGGGAAATTTCTATTCAGGTCTATAACCAGTTTTTAATCGGGCTATTTCCTTGTTGTTTAGAACAGTTTTTCTTTATGTATTCTAGACAACTAATCCCCCATTGGGTGTATAGATGACAAAGGTTTTTTTTTCCCATTCTGTGGGCCCCTACTCATTGCTGCACAGAAGCTCCTTAGTTTCATGAGATCCCAATTGCTGGTCAGTGGTCTTAGCTTTTGTGCTACCAAAATTTTATTCAAAAAGTCCTCACTTGTGAGTTGGAGTTCACCCCCTGTTTTCCTGTAGCAGTTTTTTTTTCTTTTTAAGATTTATTAATTATGTATATAGTATTTTGTCTGCATGTATCCCTGCAGGCCAGAAGATGTCACTACAGATGGCTTCTGAGCCACCATGTGGTTGCTGGGAATTGAACTCAGAACCTTTGGAAGAGCAGCCTGTGCTCCTAACCACTGAGCCATCTCTCCAGCCCCCTCCTGTAGCAGTTTTAAGTCTTAATGCTGAGGTCTTTGTCCCATTTTGTGCATGATGAGAGAGAAGGATCTAGTTTTGTCTTTCAGTAAGTTAAATCCAGGTTTCCTAGCATCATTTGTTGAAAAAGCTACATTTGCCCAATGTGCGTTGCTGCCATCTTTGTCAGAAATCAGGTAAGTACAGTTGTATGGTCTTATATCTTGATTAATCTGTTTGTTTGTTTTTGTGTCAGTACCATGTTGTTTTTAATTATAAATTTTTAAGAGCTAATAAATAATTTTAGCAAAGTGGCTGGATACAAAGTTAACAGACAAAAATAAGTAGCCTTCCTATTTACCAGTGGTAGACATATGAAAAATATAGAAACAATTTTATTCTCAATAGACACACACACACACACACACACACACACACACACACACACACACACGGAAATAAGCCAAGGAAACCAAAGACCTTTGCAATGAAAATTTTAGAACATTGAAGAAAGAAATTGAGTCACAAGACGATGGAACAACATCCAATACTCATGGATTAGCAGAAAAAAAAAAAAAAAGAAAAAAGAAAGAAAAGAAAAGATTGCGAAAATAACCACCCTGCCAAAAGCAATCTACAGATTAATCTCAGTCAGTATTCTCGTGTTCTGGAAATGAATGGGGAGACACAGACATCCCGAATAATTGAAGCAACATTGAATAAAAACTGTATGTGAGAGGTATCACCATACCTGACTTCAAATTATACGATCGACCATAGTGTTAGGGACACATTCTTTCTGTTAAATCCCATGGAGGGTGACAGTGATGGAATGAGTGTAAGACTGATTTGAAAACTTCAGTTCTTGACTTGTAGTGGACGTAGTCCTGCAGCCTTGCATTAGCTGCGAAGTGACAGTGAGCCCGCTTTATATAGGATTACAGGTGCAGCTCTGCCTGCCTGCTGCCTGTGACGTTGCGGGTGTTTTTTGGTGGTGGTAACGTGAAAGTAACTTATTTTAGATTTTAAATTTATCTTAAAGGAGGGGGGAAAACCCATACTTTCCATAATGTGGACGCTTGTTGGTATGTGGTAGAAGACGGATTCGCTTTATGGAACAGTGTTGTATGTAACTCAAGCTATTTTTATTTATTCCAGGGCTGAGTCATTCAGGACTTTGTTGATGTGATTTCCTTCTCTTTTTCTTTTTTGGAAATAGGGGCTGAAATTACCATACGTTTTCTTAATTACATCATTTGAGTAGTGGGTGGTGACATGTTTGAGCTTAGTAAAACTCCCTACGAGTAAGTTCCTGTAAGTTAGAATCAATACATTTAAACATAATTGTTATTATGTTGATATTATTAGTAAGTTGATGTGTTAAAAGTTATGCTTACTTGATGTTAGTCTATAGAACCTTTAGTTTTCTGAATGAAGAGCTGTAAAATGGAAATACTGTGATTTATATGAGGCACAGGGCACATTTTTCACTGAAGATCATCTTTCAAATTTCTTAATTTTATTAGAAAGTACTGCAAAGCTCATCTTCATTTTATTTGTTATCAAGTTTCCAGTGAGAATTTCTGTAAATGGGTCAGTGATGCTGTGTATGTTGGTGTTTGCTGTCAATATAGCTATTTGGTGTATAAATGTTATATTATAATGCTATAATATGTCCTATATTATATAATGGTTAAATGTTGTAGTATATAATATATAGCATATTATATAATATATAATAATACTTTATCTGATTAATGTATAATTATGTATTGTTTGCTATATCATGATATTACAATATATGGTTATATTGTATATTATTTAATATATAATGGTATAATATTTAATTATATAATATTATAATGTTATAAATATTAGGTAAGGGTTCCACAGTCTGTTCTATTTTCTCAGTTGCAAATACAAACGATACATTGTCAGCGACATGAGGCAGTGAAACCCTGTAGACTTGCGTACTGACAGAATAAGAAGTAGTCTAGACGGTTGAAGGGGAAGTTGCGAGGCTAGAATACCTGGGACACGTTGATGAGCCTACTGGAATCCATTAACTTTTGTCTAGGGCTGCAGACACAATGTGGTGACTACAGCCATTTATCTCGTCAAATTTGTAGTAAATACCGTATTAAAGTCCACAGTCACCAAAGAGGGAGCCGCCAGAGCTCAAGAGTTCACAGTATTTTATCATTTTCTGAAACAAGTGTGGCTGTGGTGGAAGTAGCTACAGTGTGTGTGTCAAAGCGGGTGGAGTGGGAGGGAGCTGAGCAGGGCTGCAGGCCTTGTGCACACTGAGACAGGTAGGAGAGAGAGGGTGTGATGTGCGGCGACGACTTTCTCTTCATGTCACCCTTTCTATGACCCTTCTCTTATTTCCGACCTCTAACCTGTGAAATGCGTCTGGATCCGTAGCCCTCGCCTCTACAGCGCCTCTCTTCCATGCAGTTGGCACAGTTGTCTGTAAAGGACCAGATGGGAAATATTTTAGGCCACGTGAACTGTCCCCCTCTGTCATAACTGCTCAGCGCTGCCATCAGTGGCCCGAGTCAGCTGGCTGTGGCTCTGGGCGGACTTACTGTGTGTCTTAGTGTTGGGTGTCGTCTGTAAGTCCTAGGCTCACACCATTAGCCACCGGTCTGAAGACAGGATTCACATGGCCAGCTTTGCACCTCGTATTGCTCCTTTACTACAAAGCACACAATAGTTCCCACGCGTGAAGCAGAAATCTTGGGCACCTATGTCTGCCTATCATGTTTATCAGTTTTGATCGAGTTGATGAAATTAGCATATTCATTGCCTCAGATATTTATTATTTTTGTGTAGCGGGTACATTGGAAGCCTCTTGTCTAGCTCTTGGAAAGTATGTGGTCTGTTTTATTAGCTGTGGTCACTAGCCTTCTGGAGCCTGGTGTAACTGCCGTGATGTGCCTTCAGCTGACCTCTCCACGCTCCTTCCCCTGCAACCTACTTGTCCCTTCTCTTACCTTTGTCCCACGTTGAGTCGTTGGCTTCATATCCTTTCAGCTTTTGAAAAGTGCCCAGAGTACATTATTTTCTGTCCACCTCATCCTTGCCACATCACCCCTGTCACCATCACCTTCAGGTGATCAATTGCAGAAGCTTCCTGATTCTTTGCTGAAGACACATTACCCCCCTTTAAGTAGCTCTGTTCAAGCCCAGTGTGCTTTCTGTCTTACTCAAAAGAAGCTTGAAAACTGAGTTAGGATGCAAGGTTCTTTATGAGCAGATGTGAGGCAATGCCCTTCATTTCGCTGCCAACTGTTCTTTTGCCTCTGGTTGTTGCATCCCTGCCTAGCTGGCCCATCATCTCGTCTGTGATACTCTCCTCAGCCCCTTCCTCCATAGTTGCTGGACCCTCTTCCTCGATTCCTGCAGGCTGCCACCGCCATGCCACTGGTGTGAGAGTTACCTCCTGGCCCCCCAGGGTCACTAGCATTCACTCTTTATTTGTCCTGGTTATGTGGCTAACCATTCCTGCTGTAGTTTATACATAAGCATCACTCCTGTCTCCCACTAGACTATAATGTACACAGAAGCAGGAAGTTAGACTACGTATGCCTGGCACATAGACTAGTGTTTGGAAAAGCACACATGTTCCGCAAACAATTACCAAGTGAATTAATGTCAGGAAACTTACTAGCATTAATGGGGGTGGTGGAGAGATGGCTCACTGGTTGAAAGCACTTTGTTGCTCTTGCAGAGGACCCAGGTTAATTTCTCAGCACCCAGTTCCAGCGAATCTGACGCCCTTTACTGAGCTCCACAGGCACCAGGCATGCATGTGGTATACATATATACTGCAAGCAAAACACCCAGTGTCATAAAAGTAAAAATAACACAGCCCCAAACAAACCCCGATGCACGATCTCCTTCCCATCATGCTCTTCTCTGCTTTCCCCCTGCCTTGCCATATGTCCTGCAGGAGTTACCTTGTTGCCCGGGTTGGGAAAGGACATTAATGGCGTGGGAAGGGGGAGAAATGGAATAGTAACAAGTTGTTTATCAGATAACTACTGAATTCCAGCTAGGTGCTAGCTACCTTTTTCCATGCAGGGAATTCAAGCGCCAACAAGAACACTTTCCCTCAGAATTTAACCTAGTGCTATGTGCTCATGACCTGGGGTAAGGGGAGGGAGTAAATGTTTAATAAAATAGTGTGGTTATTAAGTTGCCCACCTCTGCTTTTATTGATCTGGACTTAGAACTTATTATTTGTTGTTTAGCCGGCTGTTTTGCGATAAGTTTATTAATCGCTTATTTTGGCCTTTTGGCCCAGCATCTTGCCAGCTCCAGGTGGAACTTTCTTCCTGTGGGTTATAGGAAACTGTGCGTTATACTGTTAGTTTCCTCCTAAGGAAATGAACATCACTTTCGTCTAATCCACTTAGTCACGAGAGCGTTACTCTACCTTAGCTGTTGTCTGTTCTGGGTATTTGAAGTCAAGCACAATGTTGAATGACATGATCTCAGCAACCACTTATGGGTAGTTGGCATATATTTCTATCTTCAGGCTGGACCAGGGTTTGAAAGCTGAATTAATGTTAAGGTGTAAAGTTAGCGTTGCTAAAAGCATACAGTTCCGAAGAACATCAGGACCTGCTGACTGCTGTCCAGAGCAGTGTGTGCATAGTTCTAATTCCGTTGCCTTTTCCTTTACAGAGAATGTAGCTGGACACTACATTTCCCCTTTCCATGATATTCCTCTGAAGGTGGATTCTAACCAGGTATTGTTTTTTTCTTGTCTTGGGCTTGAACAACTTCTTATACATGATAGTACAAAAACGATGCTTCCCTCCCGGCCTGAAAATTCTTGTCTAGAAATGCCTTGAAAGTAAAGACGTGGTTGGCAGGCAGGAGAAGAAACCAAGGTGCTGGAACAGGGCTGTAAGCCTCCTTTGTGAATTACAATCTGTGGAAAAGGGTTATTTGTGGTCTGTGAAGTTTAGGCTTTGGTAGGAACTGAAGATTCAAGGACAGTAATGTGGGAAAATAATCTGCTTATTTTGAATCATAATACAGTTAACATGTGCGGCTGACTTCTGTGTGTTAGTCACTATGTGAATGTGTTATTTTCTTTAACCCATGCTAAGTTGCCATAAGGGGCCCAAGGGCCGTGAGGCAGCAGGCGTTTTCATTGGTGTGCAGAGGCAGCGCACATCTGGCCAGCGCCACAGCCAAGTTTGGAGCTGGCCTTTCTGACCACAGAGCTCCTGCCCATTACCACCCTGTGAAGCCTTGGTCCCACTTGTAGCAATTGTGAGGTGGGCTTCAGTTGCCACGTAGTGCTTAGCCTGTCACTTCAGTGTTCTGACGGACAGGCTGTTGTGAACTAAATACCTCTTGTCTGCCCAACACCTTACTTTTGGCCAGAGGTGTGCATGCATTTGCTTATCCATTGGATAAATAATCGTTGCACACTTAGTATCTGCGGCACTCCGTGTGCAAGTCAGATGCCTCATACTCAGTGGGAGGACACAGGCAGCCATAGGAGAGGTCAGTCAGAAGGTGTTTAATACTGTAAAGGAGAACCAGGAAGAAGGATGACTGACTATGTAGTGCCCCATCCGGGCTTCACCATAACAAACGTGTACACCGTGGAACCGCGGAGCAGCAACGGTGCCAAAGCTGCATTTGTCTTTTTTGTTTTTGTTTTTATTGTTTTTAATTAGAAAGTGGTGTGGAACAAAGATAGACACACATCTGTGGGTGTAACATTCTGCCTATGGAATTTGAGGATAAGGCAGGACAAATTATAAGACAAAAGGTCAGTGATGTTTATACACTTATACGCATGCTGTGTGTACAGGTGCACAGCATGTGTATATATGGGTTTCCCTGCTTTGGAGACAGTCATGATTGGAATTTTTGCACCGTGTACCTTGGGATGTAAAGTTTTCAGAACGAGAGTAATGTTTCAGGACAGTGTGACTTGGAATGATCACTTTCTGTTTATTTTGTTTCTTCCTTTGTAGTCATTTTGGTGTGTGAGTGTTACATCGACCCAGCGAGCATTTGTGAATGGCATACTCTTTCTTCCCACCCCACCGCGTAGCCTGGCTTAATTTAAAAATGCTTAGCGGAGGCAGAGTAATCACACCTTGATAGGATTCACAGGCAGGAGGTATAGCCAAGCACTTTCACAGCTTGTTAGTCAAGCTCCCGGGAGTTTCATTTCGATAATGAAATGACTGTTTGAGATGCGGTCACTGGAACGTGTGGGTCTCTCCCTGCACACACGGCAGAGCCTCTGCTTGCGTTGGGCAGACTTGGGAAGTTAGTTAGGGGAAAGAGCGTTGGACTTCTGATACTTTTAAAGCGCTTTGATCATCTGTGCTGAGGGGATGCTGAGGGACAGACATTACTACCAGGTTGTCTGCTGAGTATGACTTCTAGACAGCACCTAATTAAACTTGTGTGCAGTAGGCACGTTTTTGTTGCTGTGCTATGCGTCCTGCATTCTTTTATGAGACATTCTAATCACAATTACCATCTTTGTTCTTACAGGAAAATGGCATTCCCAGAAAGAAAGCACGAAATGATGATGAATTTAAGGTATCTTTTGGAGTTTCTTTCGATTGTTTGAATACTTTAAAATTTTATTCCGTGTGTGTGTGTGTGTGTGTGTGTGTGTCTGTCTGTCTGTCTGTCTGTGTGTGTCTGTGTGTACACATGAGTGCAGATAGTATTCATGGAGGTCAGAAGAGGGTGCCAGATCCCGTTCAGCTGGCATTACAGATGGCATTTTAGTCTGAAGTGGTCTTTTCAGTGGGGAAAAATATATTTCAAGTTCTGAGTGCCAGCTTAAAATTTGGGCAGTGGTGGCCCACACCTTTAGTCCCAGCACTTGGGAGGCAGAGACAGGTGGATCTCTGTGAGTTCAAGGCCAGCCTGGACTACAGAGCGAGTTCCAGGGACAGCATCCAAAGCTACAGAGAAACCCTGTCTCAAAAACAAAAAACAAACAAACAAAAAAAAACCCAAAAAATTATTCTTGTAATACAACACAGATTATATGTTGGGCACTGATTTGTGTTTATCTATTATCTTATTTTTCCCCGTATGGGGGACAGTAAAAAGGAAAGGACTAAAGGAGGGATTAGGTTGCCCCGCCATATTTCTGAATTGAAATATGTATCTTTAATTTTCTGATAAATGCTGGTAGTGAATTGTTGGCCTATTACCGATGCTAACCTTAGGAATGCAAGCCCGATCCTGGCTTTGATAAATTACATTCAGAGTACACTGCAGCTGGAGAGAAGGGCATGGCGGCATGAATCTCTGGCCATCAAGTGTAAACGGTGACAGAGTGTGGCTTGCAGGCTCAGGTTTCAAACCGTTGCTCTTTTGGCCCAGGGATCTGTGCAAGTGGCTTTGGTGGGTTGTCTTTGCACAGCCGTTAACTAGCACAGTCCCCTCTGCCCTCACCTTGAATTCATCCATCTGAGTCTGTCCTTTTACAGCCAAGCTTTCAAAGATGAATACATTGTGTAAGCATCTGCCATATAGTTAGGTGCGTGACGCTGTGCTGTGGGAGTGTCCTGTACATGGACACACCTACAAAGCTTCAATTTTTTTGTGTTAGAGTCAGTAGATGTACAAATTACTGTCAGTTAGCTGCAAATGTCTCTAAATGATCAGGGAACCATTGCAGACTGGTCATGAGCCTGGGCTATGCCTGCCGTTTTAAACCATTGCTTCCCCTCGACCGTCATAAGCATAATAGCCTTGCCTAATTTTGTAAGCCACCTTTAAATGTTAAGACTTTCTCTTTGTGAGACAAGCTGTAGGCATTGTATGTACCCACACTGTCTCCTTCCAGTTAAGCAGTTTACAAAGTGTAGAAGGAAGAAAAACAAGCCATGGTCCTTTTGTAATGTTAAGGAATCTGAAATCACTAGCCTTGTTTTAGAAAGGCATTTCTAACTCCTTGCAAACTTTCCAACTGCCTATAATGATATCTTTGATTTTACAAGCATGGATACGATAGCATGGATACAGATGTTCTTTTAATCATTTTCAACAGTTTCTGACTAATTAATTTTTCTGTATGTGTTTCTTTAAAATTGCATGTCGCTATTTTAACCCCATTGCCGTGAGTAGAGCAGAAGTGGTCTGACTTACTGTTTCAGCTGGAAAATAAATAACAAAACTCATTTTGTGTCAGGTGTAATGGTGCACACCTTTAATCTTAGTACGCAGATGGCAGAGGCAGGTAGACCTCTGTTTAAGGTTAGCCTGGGTAGCAACTTCTGGGCTAGCCAGAGCTCCCTGCCTCAGAACAAATAAATGAAAGACAACAGGTCTCCTTGTCCCCAGCATTGTCACAGCTCTGAAAAGTGCTTCCAGATGTTCAGTGCCCTTGGATGCTACTCCACAGTGGTCAGACTCGTGGCGCCCCTGAGTGTTAGGTGGCCTCTCTTAACTGTAAGAGGGGGTTGTGTATAGCATGGATGGATACAGAAGGCAGGCACTAACCATTTTATGTTTGGGGTGAAAACTTGTGCTATCCTTTTATTGAAGTCTGTACTGATTTTCATTTAGCAGACAGTCCCCCAACGCCAAGTGAAAAAATAAAAGATGAACAAAAATGTTAATGTTCTGTCTTTTTTTTTTTTTTAACTGCAGAATTTGTTTAATATGGTTGTGGAAATACCTCGGTGGACAAATGCCAAAATGGAGGTACAGATATATTCTATTAACATAAAATTGAAATGCTTACTTAATCGTACAAAGCATCTTTTCTAGCTACTTGGCATATTTGGAAGAGGGATACCTGGCTTCTTTATGTAGGAAATAATTTGAACTACTCTTGTGTGTGTAGGCCTTAATTTCAAGAAGGAAATGGTTTGAACTGCATGTTCGTTTTAAGAATGTTTCCCCATTTTTTAGGCACACATTTATGTCATTTTCTCTGCCCTTTCCCTGACTCGACGTCAAACACTTTTGGGTTTCATTCAGGCTGCACTCTGTATTTAGTCCAGACACAAATGAAGCGCTTTTGTCTGGCGCTGGTGGCAATTTCGGTTCCTGGGGACTTAGTCCTTTAAGAGTTTTACGTTGCCTGGGAACAGTGCCTTCTCCCGAGTCTGTGGATCTTATCTCAGAGCATCTACTGTAGCCCTTGTTGAGGTTTTATTTTTTTTTTTTAACTTTAATTTTATCCCATAAAACAGAAAGCTGTGAGGAATCCCTCCTCTCTTGTCACTGTTTGCGCTCTTCCTTCCATCAGAAAAGTCTTTTACAGTTTGAGGTGAATTCTCAAGTGGGGCTACTTTGTTTCTCTGCTTCATTGTTTACTTTGTTTATTTTATATAGGATTTTTTTGGTCCTTTTTTCTATACTAATATGAATAGGAATAAAGAAAAATAGCTTTACAATGGAGCCACTTGGCAAAGATCTGAGCTCAGTTTAAAAAATTAGTGTAAACGAGCAATATATATATTTGTAGAGTACAAATGTAATTTGTGACTGAGATAAAAATTAAGCCAAGTCGGTCAACGTACAGTCTGAAATATTTTTCTGGTGAGGTCACTTTAAAGTCTTACTTTCTCAGAAATTTTAAAATGTGTAATACCCTGGTAACTGTGTTCACTGCCTTGCACAACAGCGCTCAAAACACAACACAACAAAACACAACAAAACATTCTTGTCTGAAGTTTTTATACTCTTGGACCATCATCACCATTTTGCTCTGCTTTTTACAACTGAAAATTTAATTCTATTTAATTATTAACTATAACATAGAAACATAGACATGATGCCATGTCACACTTAAATAGATATATATTGTTTGAATCGTATTAGACTCATCTGTAAACATATGGAACTTCCACAGTGAACACTTTCCGGGTCCCTTCTACCCCTTGAAGTACACACCCTGTTGTTCACAGCTGACCCACACCATGCAGCTGCACCAGCACCTCTGCCCCGGATCAAGCTTCCCCGTCCTGTCTCACCTCCTGCTCTTTCAAGCCTTTGGTAACAGCTCTTGGCCTCTCAAGCTCTCAGAGCTCAACCTTGGAGCCCGTTTTCTTTGGCCGCTCATCACTTGGTGGTCCTGCTTCCATCCCTTGGCTGTTGTGAATAGTGAGGTGCCACCAGATGCCAAGTTAGCCTACTGCCCTCCTCTCCTTTTCTGTGCGTTTGAATGGAATGGCTTGCTCTGTCAGTTCTGCTTTTCATTTCCCAGGTAATGTTTTCCTCGAAGGCTGCACTAATTTCTGTTTCTTCAAGGCTGTCCTCCATCAGCCGTGTACAAAGCTGTCCTCTGTCAACAGTGTAGACTTTCCTTCCCTGCATCTTTACTAGCACTTACTGTCTGTAATCTTCTTGGTAACTGTTTTCCTTACTAGAGTGAGGTGAACCCTCATTGTGGTATTTTGCTGTTTTTGTTAAACATGTGTGTGTGTGTGTGTGTGTGTGTGTGTGTGTAAATAGGTAGACAACCTTTGGGAGTTGGTTCTTGCTGTCCATCGTGTGATGTACCTGATGTCCCTGGGACTCAAACTCAGGCCTTGACACCAAATGCCTTTGCTGTCTGAGCCATCTTGCTGGCCTCCTCATTATTGTTTTGCCTGGAATATTCCTGATCACTATATTGACTTTTTTTTTTTTAATTCTCATTGACCATTTGTGTATCTTCTTGAGAAATAAGTCTCAGTCTACCACTCTCATTTTTTAATTATAGTTTTTTTGTTTGCTTGCTATATTTTTCTGTCTAGTTCTTTAGTTTCTTGTATATTTTGGGTTTTAAGCCCATGTCAGATGTATGATTTGCAATATTATTTTCTCCTATGGTGTATATTGTAATTTTTTTAACTCTTTGGGGAGGTGAAGGCTGCCACTCAGCTCCCAAATAATCCACCGTGATTTATTGTTTCTTATAAATGCCTGGCCTTAGCTTGGCTTGTTTCTAGCTAGCTTTTCTTAACTTAATTATCAGGTCAACCTTTTCTCCAGGCTTTTATCTTTCTGTATTCTATGTGCCTTTCTTCCCTTCTTATTCCGTTGCTTGCTGTGTTGCTTGGTGGCTGGCCCCTGAGGTCCACCTCTCCTTTTCTCACTCCTCCCTCTTCTGTTTTTCTCCTATTTATTCTCTCTGCTGGCAGCTCTACCTATCCCTCTCCTGCCTAGATATTGGCCGTTCAGCTCTTTATTATTGAGACCCATCAGGTGTTTTAGACAGGCAAAGCATCACAGCTTCACAGAGTTAAATAAATACAACATTAAAGAGTGTGACATATCTTTGCATCATTAAACAAATATTCCACAGCTGAAACGAACGTAGCACACCTTAATATTCTACAGTAGTATGTGTCTTTATTCTGTTGGTTGTTTCCCTTTCTATGCAGAAGCTTTTAAATTTGATGTAATTTGATTTGTGTGTTTTTTGCTTTTATTGCCTGTGGTTTTGTGGTCCAATCCCAAAAGTTTTTGTGTATACTAGTTTGTCCTTTCCTCCCGTTTTCTCATTTTACTGCCTCTGCCTTATATTTAAAGAATACATTTACAGCTGTCTTTCTCACACATGCTTATGCTGTTTTCCCAGTGCAGTTTCTTTAGGAGAGTGTTCTTTTCCTGTTGTGTGTTGCCAGCACCTCTGCTGAAACCCATTTGTATTTGGTCTCACTTGTCTGTTTCTGGATTTGACTTCTGCAGATTCCACCCGACTTTATTACTGTGGCTTTGTAGTATGGATAGGTTTTTTTCTTTTTTGCTCATACTTGCCATAGCTTTTTAGGGTGTGTGAGTGCATGTGTGTGTGTGTGGGTGCGTGCGTGCGTGTGTGTGTGTTTGTGTGTGTCCATGGAAGCTTCAAGGTTTGCTCTCTCTGTTTCTGTTCCTTTGAAATGACTTTGGAACTTCACTGCGGATTGCAGGGACCCTGAATTACGCTCCTTCAATCCAACACTGGTCGTCTTCCCCATCATTTGTGTATCCTTTGATGTTTTTCATCGTCAACTTAGTTTTCAACAGGAACAAACGTTTCCTTTCCTCCATTAAATGCATCCCCAAGTGCTCTGAGTTGTGCTGTTGCTTTGATGGAAATAGGCTAGTCTCCTGATTCCTGCTTTGAGCAATTCATTGGTAGTACACAGAAATCCTGTGGGGGTTTGTGTGTTGGTTTTATATCTTGCAAATTCACTACATTCATTTGGTAATCTCTTTCTCTCTCTTCCTCTCTCTCTCTCTCTCTCTCCTCTCTCTCTCTCTCTCTCTGTCTCTCTCTCTTCTCTCTCTCTCTCTCTCTTTCTCTCTCCTCTCTCTCTCACACACTGTGTGTGTAACCTTATGTGCTTTCTGCATATATATATTTGTATTGCATTGTCAGTAAGCATTGATTACTTTAGTCCGTCTTTTCGTGTCCTTTTATTTCCCTCGCCTCACTGCTCTCACAAGGACTTCCAGCATTATGCTGAATCAAATGGCAAGATGGAAATCCTTTACTCGTGTGTGCTGTATCCTAAAAGCTTTCTGTCTTGTTTGCATGCGTGCATCCTTGGGTGCTGTGTGCAGGAGCTACAGAGGCCAGAGATTGTGTTGGGTACACTCCTCCATCGCTCTCTACTTGTTCTGCCCAGGCAGTGTCTTACTTAGAACCCAAAGCTTGTGCCTCCTCTGCACTGGAGCCAGCAAACCCCAGTGCTCCTCCTGTTGCACCACACCCAGACCTGGGTTCTCAATGTTTGCAGATACCTGGCTGGTTACATGGGTTGGTACCTGAACTCTGGTTCATATGATTGCAGAGCAAGCACCCTTAACCTTGAGGCCATCTCTGTAGATGCTCACTGTCTAGTTAAACACCTTTGAGTTAGCTATAGTAGCCTATGACTGTAGGCAGTAAAAGCCCCCAGATTAGCAACAACAACAAAAATATAGATTAACTTTTACCCTCCTGTCTTTCCATTCATCTTACTGTTTTTTTGTTAGACATAATGCAGTGTACAAAAAATTTGAGCCTAACTATATAATCGAGTGTCTTCTTTCCAGCTGGCTTTTTCTTACCTGGTACATGCTAACTGCTGGTAAGAATTGATGTAATTTACCCTAAAGCACCTTTGATTATTAAGTTGGGATGTGAATGTTTGGTCATACTATGGTAGATTTGAAATCTGTTCATTGTGTGCAGGGCTAACCATTTCCCTCCTCTCCCTGCCTTCTCTTGTGATCTGCCTAGATTGCCACCGAGGAGCCACTGAATCCCATTAAACAAGATGTAAAGAGTGGACAGCTACGCTATGTACCAAATATCTTCCCTCACAAGGGCTATATATGGAACTACGGGGCCCTCCCTCAGGTAACATCCCTGTTACAATGGCAAACTTTTATGTCTTCGTAAGAGACATAAGTCCTGTGTGCTCCCTGAATTTAGATTGATTCCTAGAGCATACCAGTTTCAGAGATTTGTGACTTAAACATTTTTAACTTGGCATTCAATTGTACTAGTAAACTACTTCAAACCATATATAGTCATCCCGCAGGTTCTTGGAGTCTGGCACATAGAAGATTGACAGTTGACATTTAAGCACATCTCTTTTTTGTAGGCTTAGCTGTTGTCAATGAAAATATCTGAGCAAATTTTATCTAGCCATTCCTTTCATATGCTTTTATACACCTTTCTACATGACAGGATGCATTTTATTTTTAATAACTAACAGATGAATTGAGTTACATTACTTACAGAACTCACCGTTGTAAGTCTGGCATTGTGGCTGGAAAACAAGGAAGTAAGTCAAGATGTGTGTGATGGCAAGTCCTCGTTCTGAGGCGGACCATGTTGCCATTCTTGTCCCCTTTTACTTACCTCGCAACTTCCTCACCCTCCGAAGTAGCAACTCTTCCTGATTATTTAGTGAAAAGAACTCAGTATGTCTGCTCCTAAGTCTGGGTTTTGGAAATAGAGAATCAGTTTTTCTTTATGATTGCAAGCCCCATGAGCTGTGTGGATATTTGATGTTTATAATTCTATGTATTGATTTTTAATCACATGAAAATGTACACGGGGGACTGTGTAGGAAAAGGACAGCTGAGAGCAACAGATGTCCCATTAGATAAACATTCACATGAAAAGAAAGGAGAATTGTTCTTTGTAGAGCTGGTTCCCCTCTGGTGTAGCCGGACCACCCACTCGGATGCACTCTTGGTCAAAACTGTGTGAAATGATGGCTAGAAATGAGAGCGTACGTTCAAGCCGTGAAGGCAATTGTCTTCACTTCTTAGGAGAAGATTCTGTTGAACCTAACAGGGAAAGGTTAAACAAACAGATCCACAGAGCTTGGGGATTATGGGAGAGGAGGATGTGTGGGTGAAAGAAGGGTCAAAGAAGCTACCTACTGGGGGCAAAGTCAGAGACAGGCCAAGTTGAGCAGTTCGGGAATAAGCTAGTGTTCGTTTCTTGAGCTACTTCTTCAGGGTGATATGCCAGAGGCAAGGGTGTGAAAAGATGGGAGTAGGCATGAGGTCCAGCAGAGCGATGGGAGAGCGAGTGGGTAGGCTCGAGAGCCTGGCTGTCACACCAGCACTGTGATCTTGAGGTGGCCTGCCTCTCTTCATCTGTAAAGTAGAGGACACGGACATGAACTGCACGTGGCTGTGCTGAGGGGCTGCGTGGGAAGTTTCGTTAGACTAGCGTATGATGGACAGCACCCGTTATCAGGAGCAGTTATTTTATCTTGATGATTAGTGCTTGGTACAACGGTCCTCAGCCTTCCTAACGCTTTGACCCTTTAACACAGTTCCTCATGTTGTGGTGATCCCCCCCCCCAACCATATCATTATTTTCGTCGCTACTTTGTAACTGTAATTTTGCTACTGTTATGAAGTGTAATATAAATACTTTTGGAGATAAGAGGTTTGGCAAGGGGGTGCACAACCCACAGGTTGAGAACCACTGGATTAGAGCAATTGACAGCTAAGTCACTGGTTACAATGTGGCATAATTGGAGCTACTGACTCATACTGATTCTATTTATTTTGTTAAGAATAACAATAAAGCAGATCTGGTCCTGGTAGCCCATACCTGAAACGTCAGTATTTCCGAGGCTGAGGCAAGAGGGTTATTGCCAGTTTGAAGCCCGCCCAGGTTATATATAATTAGGCCTGGTCTCAACCCCATACCCCACCCACCCTGCTAAAATTATCAGAGGAACCAGATGGAGGTCTACTAATGAGAAGGGATGATGACTGAAACTGAGAGGACCTTCTGTGGTTTTCTATTTAAAGAGCAGGTGTGTTTTCGTGCTGCTCTGGGTGTGTGTGAATTTCAGGGTGTTCTTACCTGCCCAGCTCTAGTCTGTGAGGTACAGTTGTTCGTTCTTTATTTCTTTTTGTCTGTGTAGGGGTACTTTTGAGACAGGGTTTTTCTTCTATAGCTCTGGCTGTCCTGAAAATCACTCGGTAGACCAGACTGGCCTTACACTCAGAGATCCACCTACCTCTGTCTCCGAATTCTGGGATTAAAGGCGTGTCCTTTCTTAATTCAACTGAATTAAACCGGAGCCTGCCCTTAATTTACTGTGTACTGTGCTTTCTCCGTTATCTAATTTTCATACTCCAATCAACATCTAAAATGATGTTTTAGAAATAAAGATCTGGAGGCAAAGGCAGAGGCAGGGGGAATCTCTGTAAGTTTGAGGCTAGCCTGCTCTCCAATACAGAGTTGTAGAACAGCCAGCTCAATGGCAACAAAGTCTGGTAAGGTTTCCTCATACAAGAACCTTTGAGTGGTTTTGTATTGGTAGAAGACTAAAGTCTGAAGCTCTTAGCCTGCCCCTTGCCCATGTGACTCTGAGACTCACTGGAAGGTCCCTCCTTCCCCACTTCTGTCCCCGTGGGCTGTCTGGTGTCCCAATCTCTGGCCCCCACAGTGCCTCTTCACTGTCACACACTCGCTGTCACTCACTCACCAGTGCTTGCTAGTTTTCGGGGACCATTCTTGTTCTGAGTACAGGGGTAAAAGTGACAAAATCCTCAAGAACTTTTATTCCAGACAGAAAGTCAGACAGTAAACAAAACAGTGTAATGTTAGATGGTTAAAAATAAGAAAGAAATGGCAGGAGAGATGGCTCAGTGCTTAAAACCACTGGCTGCTCTTCCAAAGGACTCTGGCTCAATTCCCGGCATGCACATGGTGGCTCACAACCATCACTCCAAGTCCCAGGGGATCGAGTGCCCTCTTCTGGCTTCCTAGGGCACCAGCGGTGCACTTGTCTACACGTACATACATGTAGACAAAACAGCCATGTACATAAAATAAACACAATTAATTTTGAAACAAGGATGCGGGAGGAAAGTAAGGCAGGGAATTAGGCTATGGGGTGTGAAAGGAGCGTTTCCATTTAGACAGTCAGAAGATTCCCCATGCACCGTCATTGTCTGAATAAAGAACTAAAAGCAACAAGGGAAGGAGTAGAGTGGGCACTCAGAGCAGAGGGAAGCTATGCATGTGAAGGGCCTGAGTTGGTGGAGGCTGTGTCCAGGCAACAAGAAGAGTAGGTGGCTAAGGGGAGGCTGGGCATGAAGGAGAGAACAGACCACGTCTGTCCTTCCAGCATACCACATCTGTCCTTCCTTCCATTTTCAATCAGAGAGCCTTACTCTTTTAAAACCCAAACTGGTTTCATTTTGTGTGTGCTTGAGTGTGCTTCATTATATACAGCTTCACTAAAGATTGCATATATTCGTTATCTCCCACATAAAGATAACTTAATGGGATTTTTTTTTAAAGCTGAAATTAGAGACTGCTCATGGCAAAGGATAGGCCATATATACACACACATATATGCCTGGTTATTGATCAGACAGCTTTTAGAGGCAAAGCCAATTACTGGTCCCTTTGTGATGCTGTATCCATCTTTCCTCTATGCCCTCCTTCCTTCTCCTCTCTCTTCTTTATTCCCAGCCCGCCCTTCAGCTGACTCCTTTTCCAGCACAGCCAGCTCACTAACTGGAATGTTTGCTCTAGTCCAAGCCTTTGTGATGTCTCTTAACTGTAAATCTTTCACTTCGCCTCATGAACTTTACTATTCACACGCGTTACTCCCTCTTTTTCTAAATGCCCACCAAATTATAACTGACTATAAATTACCTTGTTTACTGCCAGTTTCTTGAAGGTAGAATGCAGACTTTATTAGCTCAGGAATTCTGTTTTATTGGTGGTTATATTTCAGTGGACCACTTTAATTCTTGATACACTGAATTGGTGATCAGTAATTTTGCATTTGTTCATGAGACTCACGGAAAACACCCTCCTCAGTCTTCCCAAGTCCTAGGATTACAGGAATGTGGGACAGCATACAACAGTAAACGTTTTGGGGTGAATAAGTTAATGACTTCATGGGGGGCTGTTTACCTCATAGGTACATGTCTTAGTGTTTTGTGATAAAACACCATGACCAAAATGCAAGCTGGGGAGAGAAGGGTTTATTTGACTTACACTTCTGCATTGCTGTTTGTTATTGAAGGAAGTCACCATAGGAACTCACAACGGGGGCAGGAGCCTGGGGGCAGGAGCTGATGCAGAAGCCATGGAGGGTGCTGCTTACTGGCTTGCTTCCCCTGGCTTGCTCAACCCACTTCCTGTCTTTTTAAAATATTTTTATTGATTCTCTGTGTATTTCACATTCTTCATCCCTGTCCCACTTGTCTCCCTTGTCCCCTTGCATCAACCCTCTGCCCTTGCAACCTCCCTCCCCCAGGAAACAAAACAAAAATTGTCAGCGTGGAAGCTGCGGTGGGGTCCAGTGAGTCACACATTAGAGCCCTTCCGTGCATTGCTGAGTCTTGGTCTGGCCTCTCACTTGAGCTGTACTGTTGATAATGGGTCTTCTCTGAGACCTCTTTTAGGTATCCCATGTTGTCTTATGTCATGGACTTCCAGCAGATTTGGATCTTCGGGTCACATGCTCCTGCAGTTCAAAGGTCAGGTGGATGCTGGGGGTGAGCCAACTCATAGTCCTGACTCTGGGCCTGGATGGTGGCTGGATTGGTCAGCACCAGCTTTCCCTCTTTGTCACCACCTGGGTGAGCTCTCCAGCACTGCCTTGGCAAGCTCACCCGATGCAGCAGACAGCAGGGATGGGGGTAGTTCTGCTCTCACGCACCTGTGTCCGTCTCCCCCACCAGGGCCAGCTCTGCTGTGTAGCCCAGACAGGGTACAGGGCCTACTCTCAATCGTTGCAGGGAGCATATGGTGGAGTGTGTGTGCATGCGTGCGTGTGTGCGTGCGTGCGTGCGTGCGTCTGTCTGTGGTCTTCTGTCTGTCTGTCTGTCTGTCTGTCTGTCTGTCTGTCTGTCTATCTGTGTGGTCTCCTGTCTGTCTGTCTGTCTGTCTGTCTGTCTGTGGTCTCCTGTCTGTGGTCTCCTGTCTGTCTGTCTGTGTGGTCTCCTGTCTGTCTGACTGTCTGTCTGTCTGTCTGTCTGTGGTCTCCTGTCTGTCTGTCTGTCTGTGGTCTCCTGTCTGTCTGTCTGTGGTCTCCTGTCTGTCTGTCTGTCTGTGGTCTCCTGTCTGTCTGTCTGTGGTCTCCTGTCTGTCTGTCTGTCTGTGGTCTCCTGTCTGTCTGTCTGTCTGTCTGTCTGTGGTCTCCTGCTCTCATGCCCTCAGGGCTGGCGTAGCTGCCAGCCCACCGCCAGCTCGATTTTGCTGCCTGGGTGAGGTGCAGGTTCTGCTCTCCCCCCACCACAGGAGGTGAAGGGTGAGGAAGGGGGAGGTCTTCTCTCCCTCACCCACATCTCCTAGATCTCCTCCATATCACACCCCCCCCTCATCAATAGGGTCAGCCCTACTGGGCTACTCTGCTGAGGCGCAGGGCCCGTTCTCCCAAGTGCGGCAGCCAGTGAGGGGCCGAGCCAACTTTGTGCAACTCTATCCTCACCGCTTTCAGTGGTAACTGGGGTCACAGACATCAACCCAGACTGTGGCTGCAGCAGGGACATAGACCTAGACATGACCCTTGGCAGTAGCCCAAGCCTAGATGACACTACTCCCTGGCCCTTATTAATTCAGCCTGCTTTCATGCAGAACCCAGGACTACTAGCCCACAGTGGGCTGGGCCCTCCCCCATTGATCACTATTTGAGAAAATGCCTTACAGCTGCATCTCATGGAGCCGTTTCCTCAATGGAGCCCCCTTCCTCTCCGATGAGTCTAGCTTGTGTCAAATGGACACACGAAATACCAGCCAGTCCAGCACATGTGGATATTAAGTTTATCTGGTCACCTATATTTTGTCTTGGTTGAGCAGAACATTTGTTGAGAACAGTTACCAAGCCAACTGCTTAGAAGGACATTTAAGCAGAACACCAAGTAGAAATGTTATCAGTGAGGACGTGACTCATCAATGTGACATCATCATCTTAGACCTCTAGCTGTCTATGGTCTCCCACACAGTGTTTTCTTCCGGCTTTGACTCGGGCTTGGATAAAAATCATCTTTCGTACTTACATTTACCCACGTCTAACGTTATCCCTTTCTCTGAGTACACATTTAAAACACTTGCCTAGATAATACAAAAAGAGTCCCAATTTAAAATTCAGCCTTCAGTCTGAATACAGTATTGATGTGTTTATTATTTTAAACTCCCTTACAAATTTGAGTCATTGACCACAGGCGTTAGGTAAATGGTGGTATTTATTATATTTAGAGCCTGAGAAAAGAGATCAGATCTCTCTAGGCCTGTTTATTCATTTGTGTGACCTTGACTCCTACCCGGAAAGGCTGCTGTAGGGAAGGAGGTGGTCTAGGGTGAGCTCTGTTAGATGGTTCTTAACGATGTTAGCTCAGCAATGCGGCTGTTGCCACTGATGCTAACTGACGATGATAAAGGCGATAGACTGTTGATCCATGTGATGTAAATTGGGATGCGTAGCTCTCACTAGCTCTAATTTGGAGTTAAGAACTGTAGATGATCAACAAGAACTTGTCACCACCCGCCCGTGTGGGCAGCTGTTTCTTTTTGTTTTCAATGTTTTTCAAAGAACATAGCGATTGCAAGGATATTGGTTGATATAGATTGTAAAGTAATGATCGTCAATTCCTATGCAAAGCCAAGGTTTGTTTTAGGCCATGTCAATATGTATTATGATTCCATATTTGTAGATTTATAATTATTTCTTAATAGGTTGTTTGTGGCTTTCTATTATTCTTTCCTTGGTCTCATGCTAAGATTTTTTTTAGTTTTAGACTATGTACTAGAGCCATGGTTCCCAGCTTGTGGGTTGCAACTCCTTTGAGGGTCAAATGACCTTTGACCGGGGTCGCCTAAGACCACCTGAAAACATAGGTAGTTACATTGTGATTCATAACAGTAGCAAAACTATGTTGGGGGTCACCACAACATGAGGTACCGGATTAAAGAGTCTTGCCATCAGGAAGGTTGAGAACCACTATACTAGAGAGACATTTGTGAGTCAAATTGTGAGTTATATACCCATTCTGCTCTACTAAATATTCTCAGATTAGTCATATAATAAGTTATAACAATTTACACTCTTACGAACATTGTATAGGGTTTCAGGTGAGCAGTAGCTTAGCTACTATTTTGGGTTATCAGATCTCTGAATTCTGTGAAATAGTGTTGAAACGTACTTTTACTTTGTGGTTCTCAGATCAACAACTTTTCTTAAATGTGTAAGTCACCCATATTTATTTTTTTCTCAAATCATCTATTTATGTCTTTAGCTCACTTTGTCCTACTTGCTTTTTTTCTTACTTAGTTCAAGAGTCTGAAGGTTCCCCTCTTTATACTTCACTGGTCTGAGCTTTTTCTTTTCTGTGCCCTGTTATGCACTTAAACTTCCACTAGAGGGCATTCTCAAAGTTTTACATTGTTCAGTTTCCTCGCCTGTTAAAAGTTTCAAGTTAGAAGGGACACTACTTAATGTACAAACTTTAGAACACAACTAACGCCTGAAGATGTGAAGTACTAAAGGCAGAAATGTGGAGGAACCAGTCTGTGTGTGTGTGTGTGTGTGTGTGTATGTGTGTGTGTGTGTGTGTGTGTGTGTGTGTGTGTGTGTTTGCTGGTATGGAAGATTGTGAAGAAATGGCCCTAATATTAACAGCATTGAATAGCTTAAGACTATTTCATTATATTTTTAATTATTCAACATTAGAAACTAAGTTGATAGATAATATTGAAAGAGTAGTGAGGTGAATTCAGTCAGCCAGTCAACAAACAGAACAATTCCCCAAGGGGCTAGAGAGATAGTCCAGTGATTAGGAACACTATTGCTCATGCGGGTGACCCATGTTCCCTTCCCAGCGTCCACACGATGGTCATAGTCATCTGAAACTCCAGTTTTAAGGGATCCAGTGCTGTTTTGGCCTCCACAGCCACTAGGCATAAGTGTGGTGTACATATATATGTGCATGCAAACATTCATACACATAAAACAAATAAATCTAAAAATAGGAAAAAAAATCTTCCAAAGCCTTATTGCATGCATGTTATGAGAAGACATTTTTGCCTCAAAATAAGAGACGAGGGCCGTAGAGATGGGGCAGCTGTTAGGGCTCAGCCCACAACCAAGATGACAACATTAGCAAAGAGTTTTCTTAAAATTAATGTTGCCCTCTATAGGCTAGGTTATCCCATGAATCCGTGAGCTTCCTATTCATTGGTGGTATGCATGGAGATTATGAATAGACACTAACGATCAGGACTACGGATGGGATGTATTCGAACGGTACCTTACTTGTGTCATTCTTTATATAGTTGACGAAACTGAGTGTTTAATCAGAGCTGTTGTGGTATGTAGCTGTCTTCTTTTGGCCAGCATGACTTCTTGTTCAGTCCACGGAAGTGGAGTTCATGCCTTAGGAAAGAAAGAGGAAACTCATGGGTATTTATGACTTTATGGTCTAGATTGTTGATTTCAGTTCTGTTCAGTGTTGGTTCCTCTGCACATGGGAACAAATATTACACCACTTATTAACATAGCACTCTCTTGCTTACTGAGCCTTGTGGGGATATTTCGTTGATGATCTAACAAATAAAGCTTGCCTGAAGATCAGAGTGCAGAGCTAGCCACACTAATTAGCCATAGGGGCCAGGCAGTGGTGGCACCCATTTTTAATCCCAGCACTTGGGAGACAAAGGCAGATGATCTCTGTGAGTTCAAGGCCACCCTAGGCTACATGAAATTGATCCAGTCTAAAAAAGAAACAGAGCCAACTGGTGGTGGCTCACACCTTTAATCCCACACTTGGGACTCACACATCTTTAATCCCAGCACTAAGGAGATGGAGACAGGAAGGGATATGGTTGGATGGACAGGAATATAAGACAGAGCAGTCAGTCTGAGGACAGGATTTTGCCTGAGCACTGCTAGAGGTGAGGGCTGTCCAGTGGTTGGTGGCTCTGCTTCTCTGATCCGTAGCTTTCACCCCCTGACAGCTGACTCTGAGTTTTTATTATTAAGACCAAAGAGAGTTTGCACAACAGGGCCTGCCCTACTGGTGGATACTCGGCATCCAGCCTTGTGCTTGGATACAAATGCCTGGTCAGCAGCAATAGGAAGGATGCAGCAGCGATGGGAGGACTAGGAGAGCACAGAGCTACTGCAGGAAGCGCAGGCATTTCTCAGGGGAAGGAAGAACACGTCAAGAGGGGAACGGGAGGCAGAATTTGCTGTTCTTGCTGAAATGTGAGCATCCTAAGTTCTGATTCACACCATGGACTCTAACCCTGACTCTGCTACTTAGAAACTCGGTGAGCTTTGACCACTGTAAACCATTTCAGTTTATTTATATTATGGGATGGATTATAATGTATTCCTCACAAGGTAGGTGTGAGTGTGTGTGTGTGTGTGTGTGTGTGTATGTGTGTGTGTGTTAGATATTATCTGTCACCTATGGCCGGTACATAAGGTTAACAATTATATTGATTGTTATTCTTTTTTTCCATGTATTTTTTATATATTTATGTTTTTTTCTTATTTTACATATTGATCTCTGTCCCCTCTCCCTCCCTCTCTTCCTCCTTCTCTTCCTCCCTCTCCCTCTCCCTCTCTCTCTCTCTCTCTCTCTCTCTCTCTCTCTCTCTCTCTCTCTCCCTTCCTCCCATGCTCCCCCACCCCCTCCCATCCCATTCCTCCCCACCACTCCACAGGGAGGGTGATGCTTTCCGGAGGGATCAACAAAATCTGTCAAGTCATTTGGAGCAGGGACTAGGCCCTCCCTTCCACCTCTAGGTTAAGGAAGTACACTTGCATGGGGAATATGCTCCCAAAGTCCTTTTGTGCACCATTCTTGTAGGTTTTTTGTTTTTTGTTTTTGTTTTTTAGTAGGCTTAGTAGCAGGGCATACTTGCTGGGCCTGCTTTTTTGTTGTTGTGTTTTGTTATTTGTTTTGTTTTTTAATGTAAAGATGGGTCAGTAGTTGTATTATAATTAAGGGTAGAAGGAAAATACTGGGTTGCCTGTAAATAAGTGCAGTTTTAGTTACCTACATAAAATAGAGAAAGTAAACTTGGATAATGTAAATGCCGGGTATCAGTGGCTGAATCTTGAGACTGCAGTTTCTCATCACTTCTGATGTCAATTTAAGACAATCATTTTCGTCCATTTCTGTAGTTTGATTCAGAGTCAAGCTTCTGGGAAGAGATGATGCTTGGGAGAGATTTTTAAATTGACAGCAAATTCCCATTACATTATTCATCTCCAAAACTGTAGCATATATTTTATGGCCAATGGGTTATCATCTTCCCAGTAGACCCAAGAGCTGACTTATTTGCATGATTTTTTGTCAGGATTCTGAAATTTAGTGACAAAGGTACAGACGTTTTTAAGGGAGGAAAATGGACAGAGATAGGCTGGTTTTTCCTCACTGAAGTAAATCATGCCTTGTCCTTTGCTACTGGAGGGAAAGCTAGGCTGAGAGACTGCCACCTCATCAGATGTAGCTAGCAGTGAGTGACAGGGCTATGGCTGAGACTGTCGTGTCGGTAGAAAGAGAAACAGTGAAACCCTGAGGTTTGTGAGTGTGAATTTAGCTGCTGACTAAGCTTGGAAGATGATTATTCTGGAAATGCCACCCGCTTTCAGATGTGATGACACAAATTAGAGACAGAGGGCGGAAGTGCTGTAAATCACTTGATTGTTATGATGCCTGTGGCTGAACCTTGGGCTGGTGTTAGCACGGGAGCCTGTGTGCGTAACCTCGGGTCATTTTCCCTTTGAGTCATGGCTAGCTATAAAACGTCCCGGTCATCGGAAAGGTTAGCATAGATATCCTGCAGTGAATGTTACCCTATATTTCTGTCTCATTTTTTGATTGTTTTTTGTTCTGTTTTTTAGACCTGGGAAGACCCTTATCAGAAAGATAAGAACACAAACTGCTGTGGAGACAACGATCCCATTGACGTTTGTGAAATAGGCTCAAAGGTTTGTCCTACAGACTGCCTTAGTCTTCACCCGTGTTTGCTTTATTCTCGTCATAAAGTTTTGGCCTCCAGTTCTTCTACTCGGAGTCTGAATGTGTCCTGATATCGAGACTTTTCCTATACCCTCATGTCCTGGCTTGGTGAGCCATGCAGGGCAGGTGAAAACCAGCCGACATCTGGTTCTGATTCTGTCTGTGACACAGCTGCCTTCCTGTGTGCCTTGTCTAGCGCTGCGAGCAGCAGAGCCGAGGAGGTCTTGTAACAGGGACTGGAAGGCCTACAATGTTGGAAGTTTGCAAGCCCTGTCTTCAGCTTATGTGCCATTGTCTAGTCAGAGAGTTCAGTACTGATGGGAACCAACTGCCAACACTAGAGAGTGTTCGGATCCCCAGACCCGGGGTGGGAGGGGTGCGGGTGGGGGGGGCTGAGCCAAGCACGGTGACATGCACCTGTAATGCCATTCCTGGGGAGGAAACGACACGCAGGTACCCGGACCTTGCTGGCCAGCTAGTTCGGTCTGTTTGGTGAAGTTCCAGGCAGCTGGAAGACCCTGCCTCAAAAAAAAAAAAAAAAAAAAAAAAAAAGGTAGCCTAAGGAATGACCCTGGAGATTATCTGACCACACGCGTGTATGTCTGCACTTGCACATGGGTCTACAGATGCGCGCACACACACACGCACACGCACACACACACACACATACATACACATACGAGAAAACCCTTCCCCCGTTTCTTTCCGTACCTGCTCCCCGGCTGCCTAGTCCTGTGGTGGGAAAGAAGGTCCCGTGAAACAGGAGCTGCGGGCTGGTTCCTCGCAGTCTGCTCGGTTCCCGTCTCTCCTCCATTCACATAGCGCGTGTTGCCATTCTGTGCTGTTCCCTCCTAGTCTTTGAGTCAAAGCTCTCATAGACATCAGCAGGGGCGATCTCCCTCATCCTTCCCCTCAGAACCGTGTAAGGCGCCCGTGCCACACCATAACTACTCCCACCTGCAGGTGGTGTTTTCTTCTCCTCCTTCCTCTCCAGGATCAACAGCTCTCATTCATCTCTGGCTTCCTATCACACGCACCCTCTCCCACCCTTACACACAGCCCTGGAAGAAGAGCCTTCGGTACCCATCTCCATCTCCTCCTTCTCTCGTAGCTGTCGCTCCGCTGCGAAGTTGGTTCTTCCTCCTGTCCTCCATCATTTCAATCAAACTACCATCATCATTTCAATCAAACTACCAGCTATGTTCCCCACAGCTGCTGTAGAGGGGCATGGATTTCCTGGAGTGCTCTCTACCTGCCATTTCTCAGCTGTCCCTTGGTTTCTATTATATCACACTACTTGGCTTTCTGTGCAAGCATTCTGGCTCTGTCCCCATGAGTTCATTTTCAGGCACCTTCCTCCTGTCTGCTCCTTAGACCTGGGAGTGGGAGGATGAGCCCTTGTCAGTCCCTGTCCTCCTGTGCTCTTCCCCTAGCTGAGCCAAGGGTCCTTGCTTTTACTCTTTTTTAGTAGACAGCATCAGCTCATGTCCTCGCATCCAGCTGCCAATTATTATCTGTACTCAGAAGCCTCTTGGACCTCTCAAGTTTGTGTTTCAAGCTACGTTCACATTTTCCTTTTTCTAATTTATAGCTCTCATTACTTTCCATGGGGCGTGGGGGGAGAGGAGAGCAACAGAAAATATAGTGAATAAGCAGAGAATGCTACTGAAGACAACATGGCCCCTTCCTTTCACATTTCCATACTCCTCCACCGGGAACAGCGGGTCATCGTGACTGCTTGCTTCTCTTCACCCAGCTAATGATGCAGTATTGATTTTCTGTCCAAAGAGCTTTCAAAACTAATTTTTTTCCTTCTCGCTGCCAGTAGTTATGTCTAGTTCACTGTTAATGTCTCACTTGATGCATTCCTTCTACTAACCAGTTTCCTTGCTAAGTCACTATCGCTGTAAAACCTGCTGCCATGCTTCCTTTGTTTTTAATGTTCTTCATCGTTCTGATTCCCCCTCTTCATCCCCTCTTAATATTTCTGATGGGGGATGTCCTGTATGCTGTGAATATGCTTCTCTTATTGGTTGATGAATAAATGTGATTGGCCATTAGCCAGGCAGGAAGTGTAGGTGGGGCTACCAGACTAGGAGAATGGTGGGAAGAGGAAGGCAGGGAGGAGATGCCAAGTAGCTACCTGGAGTATAGGATGCCGGGCATTCTCTGGTAAGATAAGGCCATGTAGAAATACGTAGATTAATAGCTTTGGGTTAATAATTAAGAGAGAACTAGCCCGTAACAAGCCTAAGCCGCCGGCCAAACAGTTTATAATTAGTTTAAGACCCTGTGTGTTTATTTGGGGCTATACGGCTCTGGGACCAAATGGGACAGAAACTCCAGCTACATATTTCCTGCCGTGTGTTGCTTTTTGCTTCCTGGTTTTTTTTTACTTTCCTCCCGTTTTTCTCCCTTCAGCGTTCTCCTCACCCTCTCCCTCCTGTCACTTCTCCCCCATTCTCTCCCTCTTGTCATTTCTCACCTTTTCCCTCCTGTCATCTTTCCCCTCATTCTTACTCCTTTGTGAGATGAGGGATCCTCATTCTAAGTGGTAATTCTGATTTCATGCCCAGATTTGTTAGAATTCATGTGACTGTGACTGTTTCAACAGAAAACAAAGAAATTATGACTTTTTTTCAAATTTAAGCTATATTTTTCTGAACTTATTTTTTTTAGTATATTCTTCCAAGAGGTATAAATGATGTTTATAAAATTAAATAGGCTACAAGAAAGAAAGGAATAAAATATCTTAATGAATACCTCCTATGACTAGACTCCATGCTAGGCTCTTTGGTTTCCAGCCCATATCTTATTTCATAACATAGGGATGGTTAAGTTAAGTGACTTTTTATTGCTGGAACAATGGTGTGCTTCTGACATGAGAAAAAATTCTCTTATTCTTGGGGTATAACTGTTAGGGGGTAGTCCATTCATATTTTGTCAGTTTAAACCTGGTATGAATAATACCTTTAAACAAAGGCATCTTATTTTGACCCATGTACTGTGTCACTGACCACATAATTAATGAGTTGTGACTGGAAGAAATGTTAGCAACATTTGTAACTGATACATTGACATGACACAGTCACAGTTATCTGTAAGCCAAGAATAGCTAAGAAACCTCAATGTGGGTTTTAAAATGGGGGTTTCCAAGTTGTAAAACGTACACCATAAAATTTAGGATTGTTAATATGTGATTTGTTAATGTATAATTACTAGAGTATATTAACAAATTATTGCTATATTTTGCTAGTCTATTCTAGAAGTTGCAATATTATAGGCCTGACTACTGTTTAAACCCTAGACAGAAAATCCACCCATCCCTGGCATGGGTACTTCTTGGTCCATGAAAACTTACACTGTTTAAGCCATTAAGTTGCAGTAACTTAACACACAACAATAGAAAACCGAGTTTACAAGTTAATATGCTTTAAACACTGTGCTTCCCATTATTTTCTGTTGTTAACTGTGCACGGTTGAAGTTTGCCTCCCTCAGACCTGAGTCAGCGTGGAGCCTGTGTTTACAGGTCATTGGGAAGGTATATTTTAATCAGTAGGTCCCAGAGGGGGAAATGCGCTCTGTAGACGATCTCTTGGCCCTGAGTTTATACATCTATTTCCCCTTGACTCTTCAACAGTCTGTGGAACTGGAAGACCATCTTCACTTTGCTGAGACACTACGCCCTAAAACACTGCGGCGAAACTTGCCTAAAGTCATCTCTCGGGGTTGTGGAGGACAAATTCAACCCAGCATTTATGACTGACATTCCTGCCTTTGGAAATGTCCCCACGGCAGCTAGAAAAGCCTCTGTGTGGCTTTCCCTGAATCCTGGGCACAAACAAACACCCTAGCTTCAGCGTCTCAACCTAGCTTACAAACTGAATTAATTGTGCTGCTCCCGCGGAAGTGACCCTAAGTTGGTGGCAAGCCTTTGAACACACATAGCTAATGGGTGAAGGAGAGAAAGTGTCCTGTGGAAAGTCGATACTAGACTGACTGAGGGCCACAGATGTAGGCGTGTTGAGCACTGTAAATTTCTTAAGCGGATATGTATTATTCATTTGATTTTTTTATGAGAAGACTATACATGCAGTCAACATGAATTTGTTGAATTTGTTTAAACCAGAGTGTAGTGGCTTCGTAAGGATTTTCCCATTTGTTCCTAGGCACCCTTTACTGTTTTGAGTTTGAGCTTTCCTCTCTGTTTTGAAGGTGTTACAGCCAAGCAATGGTTTGTTTGAAACAAGGCTCCCTTTCTGTGTTCTTCTGAGATCAAAAGCTGCTTCATGTGATGAAACTTGACAGTCGTCTGAAACTTGCTTCCTGCTAGCCTCAAAGTCTACAAAATAAGCTCACTGGTTGCTATATTGTTGGGAAATCAGTTTTATGAGTAAGAAAACAAAATAATTGAGAGTGAAAGTTCTCAAGAACTTCTGTGCTGTCTTCTTCTGTAGCACAGCTGATGTTTTGAGATGGCCCAATCTTTGTTAGGGCAGTGTGTCTCTCAAACATCCCCGTCCTCTTCCATGAGATGCTAGTAAACCAAAAAATATCTCTGGACAGCCAGGATCTCCTAGACCTTAAAACTGCCTTGGTTGAGAGTTACCCATCATGACCCGCTTTTAATTGGTACGTGTACATAGCTTCAAACTCAGGGTGTTTTATGAAGACCTTACGGTTCCTTTGGTCTTGTGTACCATGTCGTCCTGAAGCCTTGTCCTCAAGGGTTTATACTCTAATTATGCTGTGATTGCTTCTCCTGACAGTGTCCTAGGCCCTTCTCTGTGTGTCTAGGTTTCCTCTGTCCTCATCCTCTTTAGAAGGGAACACTGTGACCCAGCCTCAGCTGCCAGTTTCTGTCTCTGAAGTGCTTTAGGGCTGAGAGCAGGCACACCAGGGCTGGAATATCACCACCTTCTTTCACAAGTATCTGCCTCTACACCTTCCTTTTGGACTTGGGGACGGAGACAGTGTAGACCTGAGGATAGATACCCGAGATACTTGGTGATTTACAGCTAAGGAAAAGGGCTTGGTGGGATGGGGCAGGAAGGAGCAGCATTTGATTGACACCTGAACTGTCATAGGGTAAGGTTGCTGTTATATTTCCTTCACAGGCTGAGATTCTCTTAGCCCTGCATTCTTCCAAAAAGAACAGCAATGCCAATCAAACAGGGACAAGGTCATATCATCGAGATCTGCAGTTAAGTCCCCATCTCCCTTTGCCCGTCCCTAGAGCCAAGAGCCTCCTGGACATCCCAAAGTTTTCCCTGGGCTTGGTTGGGAGCCAAATATTAGAGTGGAAGAAACTCCTCTTTTGTGACTGAAGATGGGTTTTTTTCTTCTGAAAAAAGAGGTTAAATCTGAAATTTTGGTATTTCCTCAATGATACCAAGAATGGCAGATACATACTTCTTGTAGAATTGTAGGAACTAACATCAAACACCACTTAGATCCTTGTCTTTTGGATATAGTTAAGGGTGAGCTTTTTTATTTGTTTTCTTACCAGTTTTTTTTTTTTTTTTTTTTTTAATCCTCCCTCTACCTCAGACCAAAAGGGCTGTCCTGTCCTCAGCGTGGCTGGAGTCTTAATTCTCTCTCTCTCTCTCTCTCTCTCTCTCTCTCTCTCTCTCTCTCTCTCTCTCTCTCTCTCTCTCTCTCTCTCTCTCTCTCTCTCTCCCCCACTCCACCCATTTTCTTTCTTTCCCTAACTCAGTACCAGGTGTTTCATAGGTAATAGACTAGCCACAGGAGACCCTAATGTGGTTGTCTGTGTGTCTTCTCTAAAGAAGGAGCCTTCAGAGTCATTCATACAATTACACTAATCAACTGTGTGACAGTTACTTCGTGGACAATTCGATTAAGACTTGTCGTTTTGCAAATATTTTGAATGAATTTACTGGATTTTCTGTTCTAACATCATTTTGTCTAAGCACTTTTGGGGTGACTCTGTTTTGCATACCTTATTTTGTAAAATGTAAAGCTGCAGTTTGGGACCGTGAGGAAATTTGTCTTCTGAAACACAGTTACAAGGCAGTTTGATAGCCAGCTAAACCTTTGAAAATAAGGGTGTAGAGAGATTTGAGGTGTTGGCAGCCCAAGGACACTGAAATGACTTTCTCCAGCAGTGGGGTATCAGGGTAAACTTCTGATACAGTTTGTGTCTGTAGCTGTGTATACACACATGTATGTGTACGTGGGAGAGGGCATGTGCGTGTATGTTACTTGATGTGGCTACCAGATGTCAGCCTCTGGTCATTCCTCCGCAGTTGCCATCTACTTTTGAGACAGTTTCTCACCAACCTCAGGCTTTTGCTTATTCAGCTACTGGGGTTACAGGCCCTTTACCCATCTTTTGATAAGAGTCCTGAGACTCAAACTCAGGCCCTCATCCTTACATAGCAAATGCTGTGGGTCTGAACTGTTTCCCTAGCCCAGTTTCATCTCATTTTTAATTACCCTATGCTCACTTTTAAGCATCTAGAGAAACCTGTTTTGTCTCTTTCTAGCTTTAATTGTTTCATTGCCATTCGCTGTCTTAAGACAATCCTTTTGATAGCTTTCAGGCATAAAAATGTAACACTTGCTGGGGCTGGTCTTAAGTAACCTTTTCTTGAGGACACTTGCAGCCTCTTCTACTCTGTATTTCCGGAATAAAATCTTGACTTCAGTCCATGAAGCAATGATTGTAGCCACCTCGTCCTTTTTGGTGATAGTGGTTGTTCCTTTTAAACTGCATTTTGTTTGTGTGTGTGTGTGTGTGTGTGTGTGTGTGTGTGTGTGTGTGTGTGTTCATGCACATGCGCTTGTACCGTAGAACAGATGTGGAGGACACCTTCTGGCACCCCCTGCTGTGCTCCACAGTTGCACTGGGCACAAAGCCCAGGCAGTTTGCACGACCCTCCTCTTTGAGTCTTGGTCCTACCCTGTCTGTTTAATGTCTGGTTTTCTGGAAGTACAGAAGGCTTTGTTTGTTTCGGTTATTTAGCCAGCAGCCCTTTCCTGGGTGGGAGAGAAAGTTTTGAGATACTTATTCCTGGGAAAGAGACTGCAAGACAGACTTTCTGATCATTTTCACATGCTTTATAGTTACTAGAACTGTTACATTTCAGTTATGTGAGTAGGGTTTTATAGCTAAACCATCCCCAAGCCTTGCAAATGACGGCATCTTTTCTCTGTCAAGGTTCATCCCTGTGGAGATGTGATCCCTGTGAAGATCCTTGGGATATTGGGACTTATCGATCAGGATGCCACAGATTGGAAAATAATTGCTATTAATGTGAATGATCCTGAGGCTGATAAATTTCATGGTAAGTTTGAATCTTTCCAGAAAACAGAAGTAAATCGGCAAGTCGTTGGAATTCTTAGAAATGAAAAGGCAAACGATGTAAAACACACTTTGTATCTGTAGGTATTGAACAGCATTTTAAAACTTTTACTATAGACCACAGAGGTTAGTCTAAAATATTTTTGTATGAGTTGTGTCATATTGCTAGGAAGAGGAAGAAAAAAAAAGAAAAAAGACTGAGATAGACAAATGATACTTTGTGTGGGATACAAAGAAATTTGTTGTGTCCATTTCTGCTTCCTGCTTTTCCTTTCCGCTTCCCGCGCTTTCCATCTTGTCTCCCCATTTCCTCCTCCTTGGTTCTTTTTGCTCATGTGTTCTTAGTTCTTTGAGTAGCTGCTTTTGTTCTGTAAGCAATGTGTTTTTATGGATAGTTAATTTGTGTACGTTCTTTATTGACTTGACACTTGAAAGACAGGGACTTAAAAATTCTCTCTCTCTCTTTCTCTCTCTCTCTTTTAAATATTTTATGTTTCCTCTCTCAATTATCTTATCACATCTCAAGCTCTCTTTTTGTTGGAGGAACTTTTTCCCTGGAGAGATGTGAACAAGCATCTATTCCAGGGCAACAGACCCAGGTCCATTCCACCAAAGTCCACCTGGGGGAGCCAGTGACTTTATCAGGCATCTTCTCCCTTCTCCAAGGGCAACAACAAACCTGAGTACACTCCACCAAAGTCACCTTGGAGAGCCATGCAGAGCATGGATGAGGGCTATTTGCAGGCTCATAGGTGACATCAAAGCAGCAGGAAGCCGTCCCTGCATGGATGGTGTCTTCCATATAGACGGAATGCCCTTCAGGTAACCTTCTGCATTCTGTGTTTTCTAGCCCCTCCTGAGGTCACAAGGGCTACAAGGCAGAATTATACACAGTAACTGGGAGTGGCAGGGGAAGGTGACAGATCTGTTAATGCTCTGATTACGGTCTCTGCTGTCTTCCTTCAATGAGAGGATATCACTGGGATCTGGTTCTGAGGATTCCCCACAAGTACTCACAACTGCTCTAATGAAGGTGGTCACTCTTATGCTTGGATGCCAGCGCTATGTAAGATTTGTCACTTCGCCAACTTGAAGAAATGACTTCACACTACCCAGTGTAGAACTTAGGGGTTTTGAACTTTCTTATCGCTCTCATCCATCATTTAATCCTAGTTCCTCACAGCCTTACTATTTGTCTGTATGTGTGTAGCATATTTCTGGAAGCTTTGTGATAACAGAAAAAATAATGCAGTCTTTATAGCCTTTAAATATTATTTATTCATATCTGTCTCTTGGATAAATCTTAAAATTTAAAGCTAAATGGAACATAAAATGTCCCTCTGTAATAGTCAGTGATCAGCTAATTGATTAGATCTATTAATCAGTTCTGCTCAGGTTCTGCTCTGAGCCTGCTGCATGGCCACCATAGGCCTCTCTCTAGTGCCCTCCTAGACTGTAGTCTTCACGTTTATTTTTTATTATTAATTTTTTATCTTCATTGTTACTAACACGTATTTTCCAAGATATTCTATAGGAACTCGTGTGTGCCATCAGTTCTCAGAGTCTTACCCATGTCTGAAATGCTTTTCTTCATAACGTCTTCAAAACATGTAGAACAGTGACCTGAAATACAAATTACCACTTAGAGTTGGAGTTTCTATCACAAAGAAGGAAGTGATTTTGTGGCAATTTAAATATTGTTATCGGTACCTTTGGCATTTTGTTTTTCTTTTCTTTTTTATTCTTAGAGAATGTCTTTTATGTATAGATGATCAGATCCCCTCTCTACCTCTTACTCACACTCCAGCTCTCACTAGATTTCCTTTAACATGTCCCCCTCCCAAATTTATGTCCTTTTACCGTATTTTTTTTTTTTTTAAACAACACTTCCCAGAGTCTAATTAGTGCCTTTCATACGTGGGCAGTTATGGGGCCGTCATCTAGAGCATGGGTAATGGCTCCTTCAAGGAAGAGGAAACGATTCCCTTCCCTCAGCAGCTGATCACTGCCAGGAGCTCCTCGGGGGCAGGTGGAGCCTTGGTACTCCTTCCCATGTCTGCTGGATTAACCTTGCAGGTCTTATGAAGGTAACCACAGCTGTGTAAGTTCATGTGTGTCATGATCAGAAGACTGTGTCACAGTGCTCCTCCCCACAGCTTTCCTGTTCTCTGTACTTCCACTTCCTGGATGTTTCCTGAGACTTGGTGGAGGGTGGAGGAAAGTAATCATTGACAAAGATGTTCCGTTTAGGGCTGGGTATACACAGTCACTTATTCTCGGCTCTCTGACCTATGAGGAGCCTCTCAGTTGATTGCTGCCTAATACAGAAAGATGCTTTTCTGACCAAGGTTGAGAGTAGCCCATGTCTTTGTGTAATGATACACATATTTAGAAAGTTGTTTGATAGTATGACCATTTACCATATTTGCATATTCTAGACACTAATCTTCTGTCCAGTGCATATATACTGAAGATTTTTCTCCCCTCCTGTGGAACTTCTCGCTGTTTATTAGTTCCCTTTGCTGTAGAGAAGCTTTTCAGTTTCATGAGATCTCGGTTGTTGATATGTTGTACTCTCTCCTGTGCTGATAGAGTTCTCACCTGTGCCCAGAAGTTAATGTGTAGTTCCTACTTTTCCCTCAGTTGGTTTCAGAGTCTCATGTCTTACTGCATTAATTAATTACTTTTATTTTGCTAAAACAGCACACAGTGAAGGCAGTTTACAGAAGGGTTTGTTTGGGGCCTAGGATGCCAGGGTGATAAGAGTCTTCATGATGAGGCGGTGAGGCTGCAGGTGCAGTGGCAGGAGGAGGAAGCTGAGAGTTCCCTCTTCCCATGCAAGCAAGAAAGATCCAACTGGAAATAGCAGGGGGCTTTTAATCTCAAAGTGCAGCCTGTGACACACTTCCTCCAGGAAGGCCACACCTCCTACCTCCCCAGACAGGGCCACCAACTGGGGACCAAGAGTTCACATGCCTGGAATTATGGAGCCATTTCTCATTCAGATCACTACACTTGTTTTGGATCAATTTGTAGCTGAGCGAGAGATAAGGATCTAGTTTCGTGTTTTAGTATTTTAAAATTCCATTTCCCCAACACCATTTGTTAGAATATTGTCTTTTCTCTGATGCATATTTTTGACATCTAATTGGGGACATAGTCTGGGTTCTCAGTTAATCTGTGTGTCTGGTTTTGTCCCATTACCCATGCTGTTTGTTATTAATATAGCTCTGAGATGAAATCAGGTTGGGTGAGTCCTTCTGTAGAATTCTTTTTGTTCAGGGTTGCTTGACTGTCCTTTTTTTTTTTTTTTTTTTTTTTGTGTGTGTGTGTGTGTGTGTGTGTGTGTGTGTGTGTGTGTGTGTGACGTTTTGGAATTTTACATAGACAAAAGTAAGAGACAAGATTTTTAAGAAATTAGGGAAGGGCACTTATCTGGAAGCTCTCCACATATCCTTCCATTTCCTCTACCTATCAAGGCAGAGGAAGAGAGCTGATGCAGATGTAGTCACTGCTGGCGTTCAGTGCAATCTGGTGCAATCACAGAGCTGGCTATGAAGATGCAGCTAGCTGCAGTTTCAGTGGGCTACACCAAACATGGGAGCCTTGAGCCTTAGAGTCATGGCCCATCCTGTGCTGTGCTCACCCATTTGTCTAATGATAGGTCAGTGCTTGTTGTCATGTATCTTCTGGATGACCAAGGTGAGGGGTTCTGCATTCTCTGTTCTAAAGTGTTTGATAAGTTCATGGGCCCGAGTTCTCTGTATGGATTTCTGGTGAAGGAGATTACATCTTGGTGACTTGATAGTTACTTCTATTTGTAGTTCTTTAAGGGACTTCTGTTACAATTTATACTGGGGCTGAACTAACTGGCATCCCCACCAGCTAAGCAATACGTGGTAGTTTTTATTGGTGTAAGTTGATGGCCACTCTGTGCCTTGAGCTGTGCTGGCCAGGCCCGGGTGGGATTCCCTGCATAAGAATAGGGAGTGATGAAGTCATTTGCCAGCCCAGTTCCCTCACAGTGGAAGCAAGCACTGCATTGTAAACTGGGTCCACTTAGTCCCAGAAACAGCCTGAAACTTCTTGTTCCATACAACACGGAGTAATTTAAAGCAGACCGCAATGTGACCACAATGTATCTGTCCATATCTCCCTTACTATATTAACATGAACATGTGTGTGGTGCTTCCAAGGGAATTGTGGAGTGCTTTTGTTTATAGTGAAATTGCTTCTTTTATTTTATCTAGTGGAAGACATGTGCAGACTTTGGTAGGCTATAGTGTGCCACTTTGTGTCTATAGCTTTTAGCTTTGGCATATCTGAACTGAAAGGAGCCATTGCATGAGAGAACATTTCACTTAGCAAAATCTATTGTTCCTGCCTGGATTAATGCAGTCTTAATGTTAATAGCCAGGCATAGCAGCTTACATCTATAAATGCCAGTGCTTGAGAAGTTCCAAAGAGAGGGTCACCATGAGTTTCTGGTCAACATGGGTTATACGGTGAGAGCCTGGCTTAGAACATCTAAGAAATTAACATTACTATCTATCCAGTTTCATATATTGTAGATGTATTGAACACTGTGGAATTTTTCAAAGACTACATAAACCCAGTACTCCCTAAGAAAAAATTGGTCTTTTTTGTGGGGAGTCCCAGACTATTTAAGCAACTGTGATTAGTTTCTAGTCCTTAATGCTTCATAATGGTACCCTAATGGCTTGAAAGAGTTAATAAGATTCCCTGGGCGTCTGATTGTACTGGAGATGCCTGGGCCATTAGAGATAATAGTTCTGGGTTAAGAAATAATCAAGTTCGGGGCTTTTTAGACTGGAGTGTGGGGGCTTCTGTCATTCTTCTCTTGGTCTGATTAACTGCCTGAGGACCTTAGTAGGGTTGGTAACGGAGGTCTCCATGATTGGCAGCCTGCACATTTCTTCTTGTTTTGTCTTTAACTAAATGAAAACTATTGTCCTTTGTCCTGTAAGAACTTTTGCCTGTGAGGCGATGTTATAGTTTTGAAAAATGAAAGCTTAAAAACCAAAACTTAAAATCGTTGCAATCATCTTGATTTTAGTACATTCTGAATGAGTCATTTACGCTAGCTGAGCAATGCAGAACTTATTTTACAGGAGGAAGTTGGAACGCTTTCAAAGGCCAGCATCCAAATTGTCCTGAAGTTAGCTGAGTTTTTAAGTGTTTCAAGTGTGTAGAGTTTGAACATACGGTTAGGAAATTTAAACATCAAATAAACCTCATAGGTCCTTTTATTGTCTTTCAGGACAGGAATGAACATATGCAAAGTGTATCCATTTGGCTATAATTTCACTTTTTATGTAAACATGTCTAGTGCTCTTAAAAAACTATCCCGTTAGTATATGTTTGATTTTCTTTTTCCTAGAGCATAATTTAATATTGTCATTGGAAAACAAAGTAGGCGGCGGGGGTGGGAGGGCGGTCCTGGGGCAGAATGTCTCTGCTAACTGTTGTAACCAAAGGCAGAGTGTTCTGTCTCCCTCCCTGCACTGTTGGAAGACAGTGGAGTGTACTCTTGGGCTCCAGAAGGGACATCTTAGTATCTGTCACTATATATTCCTAGAGCCCCGGTATGTGTCAGGCTGAATGACCATGTGTCTAGGAACAATGCCACAAGCTTCTCTTGGAGTTGTTTGATAATGCATCACACACCTTCAGTCAACGTTTGCTCCCACCCCTTTCCTTTAAATGAGGGAACTGAGCCCTAGGGGAGGGGAGAATTTGTAACTTAAACTCAAACTTCAGCCATTCAAATCCTGTCTGGTTCCAGACCCCAGGAACTTCACTGCTGCGCCTCCTTGCCCTTGTAAAGAGTTAGTCAAGAGTATTTGGAACCTCTGGGGGAGTGGTGACCATTCTCCCCGGAGCAGCAATGAACTGGTGATAATGAGAAGTCTACTAGAGAGGGAGCTCTTTGATGTCTATCCTTTTGATTTCATTAATGGTGTACAGGTTTGGGTGTGGGGGCGAGAGGGTGTGGTGCATATCATTAGGAATTAACTACTGGGAATCTGTTGCTTCTTTTTTGAACTTTGAGCCCTGTAGCTTTTAGGACTTTAGTCATACTTCTATGATGCATTAACGTGGGAGGGGTCTAAGTTCTAAAATTGGAAAAATCATGTGTGTCTCTTCATGTCAACACCCCCCCCACCTCTGTCCCAAAGCCTTAGTGACTCCATTCCACAGTCATGGGTTGTCCTCTTAGCCATTTCCCGTCACTAAGCTCCTTTCCAGCAATACATTTCACCTGCCTTCCTCTGATGCAAGCGGAGCTGAAAGGAAGTTTGTTGTTATTATTAGCAATGTGTCAATTACATGCATGTGTGATGTTTGCTTTGGGTTTTTCATATCTGTGCACATTGCACAATTGTAACCTCAACTATGGGGTCATGAGAGAGTTCTTGGGAACACAGCTCACTTCTTGATCTGTTTTAGGGGCAGTCTCTGCTTGTCTGTCCTTGTAGCCACTTCCTCAATATGCTCCAAATAACATTACATTAGAAGAGCATTTACATGTCTCTGCACAAAGTCCTGGTATGGTTTTCCTTAGGGGGGGGGGTCATGCAAAGTTTCTTATTAACTAGTAATGAATATTTATATTTTGGCATAAAAAACATGTATTAACTCTTTGAGATTGCTTTCTAATGTATTTAGATTTCTACAGAGACTTAGAATAGTATTAATTTTCATTTCCATGTGGTAAGTGTATTTTTTTTGGTGTAGGTTTTGAGTTGGTAAGAGTTGGATTTGTGGGCCAGGGAGGAAAGTGGAGTGTGAGAGGGCAGCACGGGGCTGGTGTTGTGCCTTAGCCCACACGCATTAGATGTTAAGTGTGTGGAAAGGCCTGTCAACGGGAAAGTCTGTGGAGGCCCCGAGTAAGCAGGAACGGCTAAGGAATCATTCGCTGTGTAGGAGCCTCTACTTGTGGTGCAGATGTGGTGAGCGGTAGGGATTGACTAGTGTTCCTTTTCAATATTTCTGAGCAGCTTTTAAAGCACACGTTCTTGCCTCCTGTGGATTTTGTTTACATGTCTAGCTCAATTTCTTGGTGTCTTTTTTTTTTTCTCTCTTATGTAATAGAACCAAAGAGGTGGCATTATACTTATATTACTGGGTTTTGTCTAAACATGAAAATTCCTCAGCGGGGGATATAGGCCTTTGTCTCCTCGTGTTAAAGTTTGGCGTGAATAACTTAGATAAGAGCAGTATGGTTTTCCCTTCTTCTAATCTCTGTAAGTACAGGTGGTTCTCAGTTGGCAAGGATGGGCAGTAAGATTATGCATAGCATCCTGTGGCCACCTCTGTGTACTATCTGGTATAGGATAAGTACTAAATTTCTTAATTCTTGAATTGATACATAAGGGGGTAGATATGTGTTAAGAAGCAAAAATGGACATTTTGAGTAAAATAAATATCTTCAAAATAGATCTATTTCCATTGATTTCATTTTATACTTGGATTTTTGACATTATAACTGGTAATTATAATGTCAAATGACATTATAACTGATAGTTCTTTCTTTAGTGCCATGTACTTGTACTTTACTTTTATATCTGTGACATTTGTAAACTTTGTCGTCTACATGTCGTTGCTAAGTCACCAACACACAAACTATTACTGATTTTCTCATTTTGACCTCAGAAGTATCTGGAATCCATGCTTGCCTTTGCATTTCCTTAAACGGCCCTGTCCCTGTCTTGCTTTTCTGTCTAAGCACTGTTACCATTTCTCTTATCTGAGCATCCTGAAACTAAAATCATCTGCATTGCTTATCAAACTGATTTTAGGGAAATCTTGCTTTGAAGGCAGGTTAAAAAAAAAAAAAAAAAAAAAAAAAAAACCTTGTCACTCTCTCTTTGCAGAGAGTTCCAGATTCTCTACTTTTGAAGTCCTTTGACTTTGCCCTCTTGCCCTGTAAGCTCCCCCAGCACCTGGTACCGCCCACCTCCTGTGTATGCCAGGCTCTTCTCTAGTTGGTGACATTATAGGTGCATCCCCATCACTCAAATGTTCTTTGTCTTCCTGGAAACACCTTATCTTTCAACAGCCAGGCTAAAGGTCACCCTCCCCTCCACGGGACTTTGATTCTGTAAGGCAAACATAATCTTCCCTTCACAAACACCATTGTGTTCATTCAGTTAAGCGTGTCTGTGCCTTCCAACGCATCTAAATGGGGAACTCCTTGAAGGAGTAGGCCTGCCATTTGTTTTGTTTGATTGTTTGAGACAGGCTCTCATGTATCCCCAGCTGGCCTCAAACTTGCTGTGTAGCTGAGGATGACCTTGAACTTCTGGTCCTCTCTCTATAGCTTCTGCCTCCCAGATGTTGGGTTTATGGGTGTGTACTACCACACCGAGTTTCTGAAACTCAAACTGGCTGTGAGTAGGTGAATGCTGCTAATTGACCTACATCCCCAACACTACATATATTTACATACAGTCACAGCACTTTAAATGGAGAGTTTAAGGGGTTCACCCAACTATATATGGTTGTCCCAATACGAAGTGTTTCCGTTACCCACAAATTCCCCCTTACCTGTGGGTAGCCAGTGAGTCCCGGAACTTGCATAGGTGTAGTCCTGTGTCAGTGCACCCCCCCCCCCCCCGTGTCCTGTGCTGTGAAGCCTGGCCTTTAGAATAGGACTTCTTACTCTCGTATGTGTCCTGGAGAGCCGTACACTGGCAGACTAGTGTGTTCCCTTTTTGTCACTGGATGGAACTCGGTGGTGTCCATACACAGTGGTGTCACTGGTGAGTGGGCATTTGGATTTCCAGTTTGGGACTGATACAGACATTGAAGTCTTGATGGGAAATATGTTTTCATTTCCTATGAGAAAATACGTTGGTAAATAGGATTGTTGGGTCAGATGTAATTATAAGACAAATATTGTAATCCAAGCCACTGTTGAGCCGTCCAGCTATCTGTTCGGCTATACTGATGCCATTTCACCAGTGTATGAAAGAGCAAGTGTACTTTTGTTACACAGTTTTAAAAATAATAAAATACCTTTTAAAACTTAGGAGAACTGCCAGGCGGTGGTGGTGTACAGCTTTTATCCCAGCACTCAGGAGGCAGAGTCAGGCGGATCTGTGAGTTTGAGGCCAGCCTGATGTACAGAGTGAGTTCCAGGACAGCCAGAACTACACAGAGAAACCCTGTCTCAAAAATAAAAAAAGGAGAAACATGCACACATGAAAGGATTATTTTGTGTTCACATAATTTCCTTTGCCATACCCGCTCACTCCCTTCCGGAAGGTCCCCAGGTCTGTGTCCCCCTCTGATCTCATTTTCCTTCAGTTTCCATAGCCCAGTGCTGCTGGTGGTAAACTTTGTCATCTCAATTTGTCCAAGTTTGCATTTTCTTCTGTTTTGTAAACATACTTTCACTGGATATAGTATTTTGAGTTACACATTTTCATTTTTTAAGTTCCAAAACCTTGTACCTTCCTCCCCCCCTCGCCATCTTTCTGTCTCTTCTCTCTGATGTTTCTAACACATTCAAAAGAATTTGTGTTATAAAAGTATTGTTTTTCTCAGACCGGTTAAAATTCTTTCTTCTTGCTTTTGGGGTGCCGCAAGGTTTTTCTGTCCTCTGCTACAGTGTCCTTCTGCTGTTTCTGAGACCAGGTCATTGCTACTGCTGTGTCCTGCGGGCCCCTGACAATTTTTATTTGACCATATCTAAGTTTGTCTGTTAAGAGCTGAGTTTTCGTTTCAGACACTCTCTCACCTGGTTCTTCTTTATTTTTATTGTCTCATAGTTTCTTTTCCTTAGCTGAGATTTAGTAGCATTCATAGAGTATGATCATATTTCCAGAAGGTCCTTCAACATATCCATAATAACTACCTCATTTTAAAATAGCAGTATGTAACTAAAGCATATGGGATGGGTGGGGGTTCTTGGGACCAAAGGTTCCACTCTGCGTGGATTTACTATGGTGACTGTAAAATCATTTACTATGATTTACTATGGTTATATGGGTCACTTTAGGATTAATTTCTGTCAGCTGCTTTTTACTTGATGCAGACTTCAGAAATATTCCAGTGTGTTCAGTAGAGCCCCAGGTCTGTTTGTAGCCATAGAGTGAGACCCCACACCCATTGTTTTGTTTCTGTTAGACTGAGTTTTGGAGGGTTCTGTATCTTTGCTACTGTTTGTTGTTGGTTTGGTTTTGTCATTTTGCTTTCTCTCTTCACACATTATTTGATTTACCATGAGTTCACTGTGGTAGTGTAATTTGTTTATGCTATGGAACGGTTGTTTAATGATACAAAGGTGTGCTGCATTCTTTTGTGTTACATTTGTTTAACTCTGTGAAGCTGTATTACTTTTCTTGTCTAAAACATCTGATTGGTCTAATAAAGAGCTGAACAGCCAATAGCAAGGCAGGAGGAAGGATAGGTGGGGCTGCCAGGCAAAGAGAATAAACAGAAGGAGAAAAGAGAGAAAGGAGAACAAGGAATGAGAAAAAGGGGCAAAGAGGACTCCAGGGGCCAGCCCAACCAGCTGCAGCGAGACAACAAAACAAAACAAACAAACAAACAAAAAAGGAAAGGAAAGATATGCAGAAGGAGAGAAAGGTAAAAGCCCAGAGGCAAAAGGTAGATGGGATAATTTGAAATTAACAAAAGCAGGCAAGAAACAAGCCTCTGTGTGTGATTCATTTGGGGCTGGGTGGCTGGCCCTCCTGGCCCTCCTATTGTGAGCAATTTTCCTGCCATCCTGGTCCCACAGCCATGACAGCCGCAAATAACACACAGAGACACTATATTAGATATAAAGCTGTTGACCAGTTATTAGCATTTCTTATTGGCTAGCTCTGTCTTAAGCTGTAACCCAATTCTATCAGTCTAACTATTTTCACGTGGTCTTATCTTACTGGAGAGAGGGTCCAAACCTCTACTCTCTCAAGTCTCTACATCTTGCATCTCTTCTACTACATCTCCCAGAATCCTTCTTGTCTCCTAGTCTCACTTATCTTGCTTTCCTATTGGTCAACAGCGCTTTATTCATTAACCAATAAGAGAAACATATTTACAGAATGACATCTCCCATCACCCCCCAAAAAAACAAAGAGTAAAAACAACTAACAGCTAAGACATGCTTTCAGAAGCCATCTCTAATTTCTCTGAAAGTAAAATTGTCAAATAAGAAGTGTTCATAATTGTTGGCAGTTTGGTTCAAGTGCTGGGACTGAGTAAAAGTCTCATCTGCTTTACTTATTTGAAAACATATGCCCTTTGTTCTAAATGTGGTTTTTAAATGATTGTTTAATTCATACTCATGCAAAGAAAAATGATAAGAACTAAATTGGAGCCTTTGAGATGGCTTGGGGTACAGGAGCTTCCCCAACAAGCATGATGACCTGAATTCAGTGCTCGTGGCCCACATGGAAAGAGAAAAACGACTCATACATATGCTACCATGGCATATGTGTACACACACAACACACAGTTGATCATGAGGAAGAAATTAATTTGTAATTAGTTTAGGGTCTACCCTGGTAGTAGAGTATCTGTCTAGCATGTGTACAAGAGGTCCTGGAGTCATTCATTCTCCAGCACTATCTTTTTAGTTTAAAAACTCATTCTGTGTCTGCTCTTCCATGTCAACAAGTAAAAGGTATTTTTACAAAAATATTTTGAAGAATTGAATGCATGAATATGTGTGTTATGTGTGGCCACATTCCTTTTGTATGTGTTATTTTTAACTAATGTTTAGACTAGTGGTGGCTACATTGATTTCTCAGTAGCACTGTAGCCTGAATGAAATAGCTGTTGATATTAGTTTAAATGTTTGTCATATCTTTCTAAGTCATTAATTCATGTTTTTATTTCAGAAGATAACAGAGCTGCATTCATAGGTAAAATGTTAGGATGTTGAAGAGATAATTCATATTTGGTAACTGATGCAATTTTTGTCTTAAAAAGAAAAGTTGAATAAGTACACACACTAATAAATCACAACCCTCCCCAAATGGGAAGTTAGTTTCAGGTTCTGTAATGTCTGAAAGATAGAGTGCTAGGTTTTAATTAAAGTATTTTAGATTTGTTTCTTTGTTTCTGTAGAAACATAACTCAAGTTAAGAGAAATACAGCCAAGAACTTGGACTTAGAAGGAATAAGCTTTGGATCTGTCGGTTATTACAGTTTGTTGTTGTCTCTTCTGCTTTTTAACCGGCATCTCCAAAAAATTCTGCAGTTTTCAGTGACTTTATGTAGATGGTATGATACTTTGTAAAGCACTGTGTTATAGTCTTAATATAAAAATTCTACAGAGACAATACTTATTAAAGTTTTAGATTCAGATACATCTTGTTATAAAGTAATCATAGTTTTAGAGTGTTAAAAGTTACGACACCCTACGAGAGCTGTATTTAAAAACATGAGGTGAGCCATGCTTGCTGGCACAGGAGGTAGAGACAGCCAGTCTTTATGAGTTCGAGGCCAGCCTGAGTTTCAGGGTTGCTGGGGCTACATAGAAAGACCCTGCCTGAAAAAACAAGACAAAACAAAGCAAAACACAGAAAACAAAACACTTTGGTAACTCATTCTGCATTTCTGAGTTTTAGATTATTACTTACTGTTTTGAGTTTTTTGATATTTTAACGCCATTCTATTTCCCCCTCCTAGGAAGATTTTTCCCTCTCACTTACTTTCTTATTCTCTACTTAACCTCTGTAGCTCTGTGGATTGTAGCTTGCTTAATGAAGACTTAACAGCTAATATCCACATATAAGTGAATACATATCATATTTGTCTTTTGGGTTACCTCACCCAAGATGATTTTTTTCTATTTCCATCCATTCACATACAAATTTTATGATTTTTTAACACCTGAGAAATAATTCCATTGTGTACATATACTACATTTTCTTTATCCATCATGAGCATGGGAGATCTTTCCATCTTCTGATATCTTCAATTTCTTTCTTCAATGGTTATTAAATATTCTTACGTTTCTGTCCTTTCCCCCTTTTCCCTCCTTCCCCCACCTCTCTTTTTGTTTCCTTTTTTCTTATTTTTATATATCGATCCCAGTTCCCTCTCCCTCCCATACTCCTATGCCCTCCCCCCATCTCCCCTCCTTTTCCTTTCCCCACCTACTCCATAGGGAAGATGACGCCTTCCAGGAGGGATCTTCAAAATCTGTCATGTCATTTGGAGTAGGGTCTAGGCCCTCCCCCCTGCCTGTAGGTTAAGGGAGTATCCCTCCATGGGGAATGTGCTCCCAAGAGCTCCCCCTTGTTCAGGTCACCTGTTTCTGTGGGTTTCTGTAGCCTGGTCTTGACCTCTTTGCTCATTACTCCTCACTCTCTGCAATTGGATTCCAGGCTCAGTGTTTAGCTGTGGGTTTCTGCTTCTGTTTCCTCTGTTTTTTTTTTTTTTTTTTTTTTTTTTGAGACAGCGTTCTCTGTATAGTACTAGCTGTCCAGAAGTTTGCTTTGTAGATCAGGCTGGCCTCCAACTCAAAGAGATCCACCTGCCTCTGCATCACAAGTGATGGGATTAAATGTGTCCACTACCATGTTCTGCTTTTTCAGTTTCTTTTCTCCTCTGTAGAGGGTGGTTGTTTCTCCACTGGGCAGATGGAGAGATGTCCCTTCGACATGTATGCCCTGCCCTGAGCCATTTCTACATAAAAGCCAAAGTTCCTTTTCACAAGCTGCACTGTTCACTGAGTTCTAGCCACAGGACTCTGTTTTTCCCATCCTCAAATATCAAAGCACGCTTAGGCCCCAAGATATTTTTCCTTTCTGTCTTCCCTCTTAAAAACATTAATTGCAGAACTCTGGATAGTTGTCCTGCAGTTCAGAGACTCCTCTGAAGGGGCTAGAGAGCACTGGGTACTCTTCAATGGAACCATGGTTGAAATCCCAGTACCCACGTGGCAGCTCACAAGTGTCTGTAACCCCAGTTCCAGGGGATCCAAAATGGCCTTTCCATCCTCCAAAGTCACTAGATATGTACTGGGTGGGTGCACACGTAGTTAAACATTCATACATACCTGAAATAAAAATGAAAATTAAAAAAAATATCTCTTAGAACAGAGTTCTCTGCATTTTCTGTGAGCTTGACTTTGGGTATGTCGGATTGCTTTCCCATTTTCTGTGAGCTTGACTTTGGGTATGTCGGATTGCTTTCCCATTTTCTGTGAGCTTGACTTTGGGTATGTAGGATTACTTTCCCACTTCACTGGCTCAGCAGTCTGCATGTGGTGGAGAGGGTTAGTTTTTCCTCTAACTCAGCTGTTTTTTTACCCAGCCCTAAATCGATGACAGATGTTTTTAGTAACCAGTTTTATTGGGTTCTTTCAGAACTTTCAAAATTAATTTCACGGAAGCCAACACTTTTTGTATTAAGAAATTTACCTGCTTACACGATATTTAGTTAAATCTTTAACTGTAACCGCAGATGCCATTGCAGAATGCCTTGGGAATGGGGACACCTGACACGTGCCCGAGATAAAACCCAACCGATGATGGGACACATGTATGCTTCCTTCCAGAGGGTTCCACCAGACTCAGCACACACTACAGTCAGAATAGTTTGCACAGTGAAGAATCTTTGTTAATTGGTACAGTAAAGTGATAAGTTGAGGTTCAATTAAAAGAGCTTAATTAGTCCATAAGAAAAACTGAGATATATTTAGCTTGATTTTACAAATAGGTACTTCCAGGTTCTCCTTCCTTACTGATGGAGTGGTCCATCTCTGCAGCAAATGCCCTAAGTTTTAAGTTTCACATAAAATCCTAAGAGTGGGAATAAATGGGTACTAGAAAATTGCTACTTTTCTTAAAAATGGCATAAATTATAAAAATGCATCTGATGGAGAAGTCCTACAGATGGGATAGTGGTGCCAATTACACATTGTGGATGAACAAAATGTAACTGAGTTATATCCCTAAAATGATTGCAGGGGCAGCACCATGCTGGTTAGATGTTCCTATAGTAGAAGAAAATGATCTGCGTTTATTTTGAACACCTTTGGCTGGACAATGCAACAAGAGAAAAAACAGGTTAAGAATTAAATGTCTCATGGCTTTTATGGTGCAGCTTCTATTGCACATTACAGCAAACATGTTAAGTTCTCTTTGCTGTAGTCTCCTTATGTTTAACATGTATGTATTCCGTGGGTCAGCCTATTGATTGTAGGTACAATACTTCCCTGCTTTCAGAAAAGTCAATTCACTGAGTTGGATTTCTGGTTGGACATTTACTATTGAGGTTTTAAAAATGATAGAATCGCATGCTTCCAATTTTGTCTGAGGTTTTGGTTGTTTATGAAATTGCAGCTGTTTTCTTCTGGGATGTAATTAATTGAGAATTGGTGAATGTAGCTTCTACTGGAGGATTGTACTTCTTTCTGGCACTGTTAAATGTTTGACATTTTTAATCAGTGGTGTCTTAAAGGTCCCCTCCATGAGTTCAGAGCAAAGAACTTCATAAGATGAAAAGGGTATTGCATAATTAGCTTCTTTCTTTAAAATTGGTGGGTTAAATAAAGATAATCAAACAAATGCTTTGCACAGTGAGACAAAGACCAGTGGATTGGGTGAGGTTCAGGGATGGAGTCATTAGTCAGTTCAATAAAAGATTATTTTGGAAATTAAAGTACATTCCTATTTATTCAAGTTTAGTATGCTGCAATATTTTCCCAAGCGAATAAGAGAATTTTAAGTTGGAACAACCTGAAATTAATCAGTTTACAAGGATGCTTTGTAAGAATAGGAGGAGGAAATAAGAAGATGATCCATGGAAAATCCACCCTACAAGTAACGTCTTAGAGAAGCAGGAAAATGTGAAGATGAATAGAATCTGTGATGGAAACAGTGCTGTATTGGGTGAGGAGTTTCTTGGATTGTGGGTCTGGGCCACAACAAAGGACTCTCACCCAGAGTGCAGGGGGCATTCCTTAGAGGGTACACTTACAGAAAATTCTCTGTCTTAGGCATCTGCCAGCCGTTACAATTGCTCAGAAAGTATATGCCAACACTTGTTAATGAAGCAAATGTAACCTGCATTCACTTCAAGCAGGTCTCTCTTATTTCCCTTTGATTAATCATAATGTTGGTCCTTTTCGTTTCAAAATATTTCGGATAGATGTGTGGCCTTTGGCATCATTTCAGACTTTAAAGGAGAAGACAGTCAGCCAATTGAACCTTCCGCCTTGCCCTGGCCTCTGCTCCACCACAGTCACCTCGGTTATAGTGAAGCCCCTAGCCCTGGAGGCATTGAACCCCTCCCTGTGTACCAGGCAAGGGACCAGTGCTTGTCTGTATCACCAGTGCCCATGGAGCACTGGCTTTCCCTGTCAAGCGGGGGTGGGGGGGTGGGGGGAGAGGAGAGAAGATGTTCAACACCGTGTGGAATCAGGTAGTTTCTGGGTTATCCGTATGTGTAGTCCTCTCCTGGTTCTAGCTATAACTTCCCAATTCTTCAAATTTGACCAAGGCCGTGTGCTCTTTGTTGTGATATGTTGTACATCACAAGCTGACTTTAAACATCTCCTCTAGAGTATTTTGCCAATCACTTACTTACTTTTAAATTGTATATTAGAAAAGCTGCTTGTCTAGTGAGTGTTAGCAAAAGCAAATCCTGAAAAACCATGGTTGAATTAGGACAATTTTTTTGTGTGCTATTTGAGCCTTACCCTGTTTAAATTTCCCGACTCATCTTTGTCTTCCTTATCTGGCTTCATTCTTGTTTTGGAACTTTTGCCACTGCACACGATTGCTTCTTTGCTGTCTGCGTCTTCATGCAGTGTCAGCCATGACAGTTGAGGGCGGGTGTTTTCATCTACTCATTTCAGTTATCTCACCACAGAGAAAGAACTCACTGTATACTGCACACACAAAAAAAGAATCACACAGCCTCTCTTGGCCGGCCTCAGTGCACCGTTTTCTGGATACTGCTCTTGACCGTGTTCAGACCTTTTAGACCAGTGTTTCTGAAAACATGAATCCTGACACTGTGATTTTACTAGCGTAAACCCTTCCTTTGCCTGTCAGAAGATAGCAGTCCCTGTCGTGCTGTGTGCTGCTCAGTGGCCCTTCCTTCGCAGAGAGGTCTCCTCCCTCTCCACTCCATCTTAATGCACCCGTCCTAGCCTGTGTTTATTCCCTGTAACACACTCCCTGGCTTCCCCTTTGTTGTTCTCTCTACCTTCTTCCTCTCATGTCTGACCACTTGTGGATGCCCTCTTCTTCTATGGCGCTTTCTTTCACTCCGTGATTTGGTGTTACCATCGGTTCTGTCTGTGCTAACCTCATTGCACTTTATTTATCACCATTTGCTGTCTGTTTCCTCTACTGTGTAGCCCTGTGAACTTGCAGACAGAAAGAAACCCGTGTCCTGAAGGGACTCAGTAGATGTTTGTAGAACAGTGTTTTACATAGGGAGGTAGAAGTCTGTGTGTGATATGAGACTTGTCAAGCATCGTCAGCACAGTTGGTTAGGATGGAAGCTGAAGTCGGCCCACATTTCACGGCTTCCTCAAGACCTGGCCTGATTATATTCCTGAGTGTAAGTGATTTTTAACAAAATGCTTTTGTTTCTTTCTTCACAGATATTGATGATGTTAAGAAGTTCAAACCAGGTTACCTGGAAGCCACTGTTGATTGGTTGAGACTTTATAAGGTACCAGATGGAAAACCAGAAAACAAGTTTGCTTTTAATGGAGAATTCAAGAACAAGGTAAAGATATTTGAAGTGTTCCTCTCAATGTCTGATAGCCACATATAGAAGGAAGACACTTTACTGACTTCCATATTTAAGGGCATTAACATTAACATTTTTTCCAGATATTTAAGTGAGTCAACAGGATCAATGTACTCACCCAGAAGTAAGGGAATTCCGCAGTTCAAACTTTCCAAGTTGTGTATGAGGAAAATAACCTTCATTTCCTGGTTTGAGGAGGCTCCTTTCCTATAATCTAAATCCATCCAGGGTTCTCTCCTGACTAAGTTTTACACACACACAGAGAGAGAGAGAGAGAGAGAGAGAGAGAGAGAGAGAGAGAGAGAGAGAGAGAGAGAGACAGAGAGAGAGACAGAGAGAGAGACAGAGAGAGAGACAGAGAAAGAGACAGAGAGAGAGACAGAGAGAGAGACAGAGAGAGAATACACACACAGAGAGAGAAAACACAGAGAGAGAGACAGAGAGAGAATACACAGAGAGAGAGAGAGAGAGAAAACACAGAGAGAGAGAGAGAGAGAGAGAGAGAGAGGAGAGAATTCTTTATTGCTTTTGACTTTACAGAGTCAGGTCAGGTATCTTCTCTGTGTTCTGGTGCTTTTGCTGAACATTTATTTATTTATTTATTTATTTATTTATTTATTTATTTATTTATTTATTTCTGTAGGTGACTGGGTTATTCTTATACCATTTTCAGAAATAATCATTTTATGCATTGCTTTTTACCATTGCCACAAAAGGACAGAGCCTCACTCAACAATGTTTAATTCTGACTCTTTTCTGTGGTTGAGAAAATGGCTCTCATTTTTAATTCCACAATTTCCCTGCCCATTCCATTGAGCAGGTACTAGAATGTATTACGAACAGAATTATCTGAATAATTTTGTCTGGCAATCCTTCCCTGTATTAGTCCTATAATAACTCCATTTCTTATCCCCTGTCCTCAGCAGTAACCCCAATGCCTCCTCACTGAGAATGGGGCCATTCTCCTTTTCTCAGCCTTCTGTGGCCTTGAGAAACGATTATTTCACAGGTTAAATTCCCATTGCCATTCTATCTCCGAGCCCACGATTCTTTATTTCTTCAGTATGATAGTGATTAGTTGTAACTGAGGATAAAGCTAGCATAAATTAGCTAATAAATATTCTCTAGGGAGGAAAGAAGGAGGGGGGAGGGAAGGAGGGAGGAGGGGGGGAGGAGACATTTGAGGGGAAGATGAGTGAGATGATTTTCTTGTGCTTAGAGAGCTGGCTCATTGGTTATGAGGTCTCTGCTTTTGCACGGAGCCTGGTTTAGCTTCCAGCATCCACTCAGCAGTTCACATCCCTGTAAGTCCACTCCTAGGGCATCTGATTCCCCCTTCTCTCCAGGGCTCCTGCCCACATACGTATACTCAGGCACATACATATACACATAAACCAATTTTGAAAAGAACGTAAAAGTAATTTTCTCCTTTGAGATTTTTGTTATGTATTCATTATAATTTAAGAAAAGCAATGTGTAAGAGAAACACACCATTTGATAGGTTTCAAGCAGAGGGTTTTTTTTAATTAGAAAAAGGGATCATAAAAAAGGAAAAAGGGAGACCTTCCTCTGGGAACAGGAGCAGCAGGAGAAGAGGAGACAAGAAAGAGGAGCAGAGAGAGAGAGAGAGAGGGAAGGAGAGAGAGAGAGAGAGAGAGAGAGAGAGAGAGAGAGAGAGAGAGAGAGAGAGAGAGGGAAGGAGAGAGAGAGAGAAGGAGGGAGAGAGAGAAAGAGAGAGAGAGAGAGAGAGAGAGAGAGAGAGAAGGAGGGAGAGAGAGAGAGAGAGGGAGAAGGATGGGAAGTGGGCTCCCTTTTTAAAGGGAGCGTAGTGAATGTGCACAGGTGGTGCTCTTAGTGGCTGCAGCTGAGGGCGTGTCCTGTCAGAACCCCAAGGACAGGCCAGAACAGATGCCTGAATTCTGACAGTGTTACTAGGTGCACACCTAGCCAAATGTTTATTACTGCTTTTACAATTTTAGGTATTTTATGAATTGGTACCAAGAAAAGGTTGTGGCAGTTCTGAGGTATATTGCTTTCAGACAGTGAGTTGTCAAAAATTATAGTTAGACCGTGTGCACTCATGGCAGTGATGAAGTAAGTATGTGCTTGCTTCCTCACAAGTTGTGCACTAGGCTGAGAGCTGTCCTGTGCATCTTTTTATTTATTCATTCATTAGCTTTGTAGTTAAGATCTGAGGTGGGAGAACTATGTCTGTCCAGGTCAGGCAGTAAATATCTAAGGCTTTACAACATAGCACATGGCTTCCGAATATCTTCTCAACACTGCCATTCCATTAAAGCATCCATGGGCCAAAGACACATGGCAGCCCATGGTTGACCCATAGACTTTCATTTGTCTGCCCCTTATGTAGATTGCACCTCACCCCCACCTCATCATAAGCTCTTCCTCTGAGTAGGGGGTTGAGGCTTGGTGAAGTTCAGCGCCTGCATCCCAGCTGGTAGCTAAGGATGGTATCTACTCAAGTTTGCCCGATTCCAGAGCTCTGGCTCTTCACAGTTACTGGTTCTGTGTAGGTGTAACACTGGTTTTGGTGGGAAGTAGGTCGCAACTGTCTCTCTCTGTTTTTGTTTGGAACCAGGCTTTCGCGCTTGAAGTTGTTAAACAGGCACATGACTGTTGGAAAACAATGATCATGAAGAAATGTGACCACGGAGCAATCAATTGGTAAGAACTTAGCTCTTCTGCTGATGTAATGTTAATTTACTGTCAGTTTCTGCTCAGCAGCCCGATATTATTGCCCAGATCCCAGACTCTGAAAGCATGTCTCCTGTTTTTGTTCTGTTTGGTTGTTTTGTTTGAGACAGGGTTTCTCTGTGTAGCTCTGGCTGTCCTGGAACTCACTCTGTAGACCAGGCTGGCCTCTAACTAACAGAGATCCACCTGTCCCTGCCTCCCCACTGCTAGGATTAAAGGCGTTCACCACTATCCAGTTTATAGAGTATGTCTTTAACAGTCATTGCTGGGTACTGGTTGTCATTGTGCAGCTAGGAATCTAACGTGGTTCTTTCCAAATGGTTTTCATTTCAATAAGATAGACTGACAAATAAACAAATGCTTAATGCAATCTACTGGGATAGGTGCAAAGATAGAGTAAGAACAGCAGTTCCCAGTGTATAAAAATATGGGTACTTTGTGTACGTAAAAACTACCACAACACTAAAAGTTGTTGTTTTGGTCTTTAGCTATAGTTTTCCGTGTGCATATGTCTGTGTGCGCTCATGGCACAAATGTGGCAGTCAGAGGACAACTTGCGGGACTCTTTAGTCCTTATAGAATCAGGGGATGAGACTCAGGCAGTCTTCTTGTCCAGCATGTCCTGGACCATTAAATGATTATGAAGAACCAGACAAAAGGAACATGCATACATTCTACTTTAATTTGAAACACCTGAATATATACTTATTTACCAAGCTTTAGCAATAAGGTTAAGACCTTTCTATGTAGATTCCATGAGGATTTTTCCCTGCGTCTATTAGCATTGTGTGAAATATTAAAGAAAGATCCTGAAATCTGAATCCTCCCACCGTGACCTCTCAAGTGCTACACAGATGTTCCTTTCAAAGAGTGCCAATGTGGCTTTGTCATCCTGATGCTTAAGAATGCCTTTCGATGGGTCCCTTCAGTTGTGGAGTCTAATTCCCTAGCCTCATGACCTGTCTCCCCCTGCCAGCTGTCTTTCTGTCGTACACGTCATCCTCTGGGCTCTCACCTTCTGCCATGCATTCCCTAGTGGACAGCTTGAGTGTTCGTTAGCTCTGTGTGCGGAATCTGAGCTTTAGCACGTAATGGCAGGACGTGGCACAGAAGGGAGTCTTGGCCAAGGAAATACATTTTCAATTATCCCAGGTTATTTATGTCTTGAAGTTGTTTTGTTCGTTTTTCACCTTCCTGATGGAAGGTACATTTAATTCACTGAAAATCGTTTGGTGGCACCAGTGAGATGGCTTTGCAGACAACAGTACTTCTTTGGAAGCCTGGTGACCTGATTTCAATCTCTGGGACCCACATAAAAGTAGAGGAGGAGAACTGACTGTACCCTGTACCGAGTTGCCCACTGGAATCCACATGTGTACTGTGGCATACATGCACCTCTCCACCTGACATCCATGCAGAGGAGTAAGGACACATGTGTGTACACACACACACACACACACACACACACACACACACACACACACACACGGATAAATGGACACATAAATAAATAATGTCATTCAAAAACCTGTAGACATTTAAAAATTAAATGTTGTTCATGGCAGAAACAAAAAATAAGTCCCACACCAGGTTATGATGGTAACCAAAATGAAAACCTGCTGTAATCAATGATGCCAGGTGAGTGTAAAAAATGAACACATAAATAGATCTTCTTGTGACAAATTCCCAACATGTTTCACAAAGCGTGAAGATAAATTTGGTAGTGTGTCTCTGTTAGGCTGTTTGAAAGGAAGGGTGTTTATACCATTCTCGTAGGACACAATCATCGCTAGTCACTTTTCCCTTTTCCCTTTGAAAAAAGTAACTAGGTCTGAGCTCCCTTCTCTTCTAGCACTTTCCAAATCCGGTCCAACCTGCCAGCTTTTCTGTGGACTTTTTAGAAATTGTCCTTACTCTATGTAAGAGGGATAGTGGCACCTACTGTCGTCTGTTGGGGCCCCGGGGGTGGGGGTTGGGGGTGGGGGTGTAAGGCTTGTGTAGTGGTGGCATGCTTTGGGGTCTGTCAATCAAAGAAGGGCATGAGTTTTCAAGCCCTTGCTGATTGGAGAGCAAGCCTTTCTGGGCTGTCCAAGAATAGTTACAAGAATAGTTATTGCGTTATCGTTTCTTCTTATCCCACTCTATAGAGGATGGTGTCTCCACACAGTCTCTTTCTGTATGCTGGATTTGACTCTTACTCAAGCCTAAGTGTAGTTTGTGATGTTTGTGTATACAATGGTTCGGGTAGTATATCATTTAACTTGTCTTAATTGTGGAGAGTGCAGTGTTGTCTATTAATCCGTATTTGTATGTACAGTATCTTTAGTTCTGGTTTGTTTTTGGCTGATATCATACAGCCAGTGTGGGCAGTTTGCAGTTAGTTTTCTGGCGATTTCTCGTTTTTGGCTGTGTTAACTAAAATTCTCTTTTCTTCTGCAGCACAAATGTGCACATGTGTGATAGCCCTTTCCACTGTACTCCAGAGGAAGCAAGATCATTAGTTGAATCGGTAAGGAGCCAGCATTCAAGGCATCCTTTAATCATGTAGATCTTATGGCAATGCTGACAGTGGTTCTGAAATAACCAGCAATGAAATGTGTCAAGACCTTTGGAAATTATAAACTGAAATAATGTTATTGGAGTTAGCATTTTTGGGGGGACAATTTAAATCAGAGGCTATTAAAAGCTTCTGGTTTAATTCTTAAATGTGGGGTTCAGATTGTCCTCATGGTCCCGTCCGCTGCCGTGTCTCTGTGGTCTTCTGTCTCAGGAGCTTCTCCTTCACATTGTGTCCATAGAGCAGGTGCTTGTGGCTCAAGAGACTGAAGAAACTAAACCCTGCCCCTTGTAATTTCCACATAGGTCACCTACCTCACAAGCTTTGCTTCTGGGAGCTCCCTGCCCTAGTGATGATGCTGCCTGGAGGCAATGTCTTTACCAGTATATTAATTCTTAATTAGAGAGCACTAAGAAAATAAGAAAATTAATATTTGGATAATTAGGTATATAAAGTATGTTTAGCAGAGATCTCAGGCTTTAAAATCCCCCTTATAAATTAAGGGCTTTTAACTAATTATGAACTAGGAACTAGTACATTTAGGTCCTTATGAACAACTAAAGTTGTGGCTGCTTTTCCTTTGTTGGGTTTTCCTACCACTAATTCATCAGTTTATCAATCACAGCCGGCTCTGCGATGATTTACCAGTGCTTGAGTGCATACTAAAAAAGCCACAAAAACATGCATCCTTTTGAAAGTTACATTTTAGTTGGGAAGATGAATAATAAATGTAGAAGTGAAGTAGACTTTGAATAGATAATAAATCCGGTGATGAAAAGTGACCAGGAAGAGGGGGATCAGTTGTAGGAGAAAGGGAATTATAGTTATTAGGCAGCATGCTATGAAAAGGGCTTAGTGATTGATTAGCCCAGGACTAATTGATTAGCCAGGGAAGGCGAAGGGGTAAGTGGCTAATGGGAGAGTCTTCCAAGCCCAAGGCAGAAGGATGCTGTGTCCTAGCCAGGAACACCGAGGATTGCTGGGAATTTGGGACTAACTCAAGCCACATACCGGGTTCCAAGGCAAACTGGGCTAGGGAGTGAGACTGTGTCTCACAAAAACAATACATAACAAGATACAATGCAGTTTCATAGTTATCAGAGTGCCAAAAGTATAAAACAAGTCGGATGATACTAGATGTTTTCAAGCCCCGTACTTGGTACCTGGGCAGTGTAAATTGTTATGATTACTTCGAAGAGTTCTAAGTAATTCTTACAGAGATGGAAGATGCTAACTCACTGTTGTGCAGTTGGCGTTCTACATAAGTCTCAGAGATTGGTGCATGTGCTTAAAACCAGACAGGGAAAATCTGAAGCTCGGTATCAGTCGATAAAATTAGGGGCTAAACTGTACTCTTGCACTGCTGTCCCTGTCATGTCTATAAATCAGGACAGAGAGAAGCTGTGGAATTGGGTGTGTAAGGGGACATCAGGAAACCGCTGCCAGTTGTGAAGAGTTAAATGTCTGCTACTTTTTGTAAGACCATTGTTGTTACTTTCAAATTTAAATATAATTATCTTCATTAATGTGGCAAAACTGAGTGCCACTATCTGACTTCCCATGATGGTGGTTCTCTTAAATAGGGCTTTATGTGTTCTGAATATATTCAACCAGTCAAGGAACCTGTCCTAACAATGAAACAGATGACATTCTTGAGATGGTCTTTAAAAGCAATGTCCTGATGCATGTTTCAAGGGAACTTGCCTGCTCCTTTTTTTTGCAGTGGGTTTCAGGCTAACACATTGCTCAACGGTTTTATTTTTTAAGCATCATTCATTTTCTCTCTCTGAAACGCTTGGCAGTACCAGTAGAAGCAGATGTTAATTTTAGACAGGAAATTTAACCAGTGACTTTTCCAAAGAATTTTGTAAAATATATTGTCCAACTTACAGAGCTAGAACCATGTCAGATTATGAGTAGGTTCCCAATCTATGGAAGTGGGGTAAAATGTGGTTAATTACGGGCCAGGTGTGTAATTGCCCATTGCACTGTAGCTACAGTCTTGAAGGACAGGAACAAAGTGGCTTGAACTGCTTTCCTAACCAGCGCTTACCATCCCTAAACATCTGGACCTGGCATCACTTTCTTCCTGTGCATCACAGTCGTCCCGGGCATCTGGTTCAAGAATAAGGAATTTTATCCATATTAAAGATTTTCTATGGCAAGTGGTTTTCCTCTGCTTAAACTTTTACCCACTGTTTCCACAGATTCTCCCCTGTGCTCACATCAGTACTCAAGGGCCACCACCCCACATTTATGTAAAGAACAACTCCCCACTGTTTAAACCACCAGGCCGGACAACCATTAACGTTCCCTCAGTGTCACAAACTGGGCCTTGGCTGTGGTTGTTGCAATGCATACAAGGTTATACTTCTATACCTGGTCTTCCCACTCTAAGCTCTCTTCATGTTCAGTCCAGGCCATTCTCAGGTTCTCAGTATCTTATTGCTACCAACGAAACAGAGTAGTGTGGGAGATCACAAGCTGAAACCTGCAGAGTGAGTGCCACCACAGGAGTGGGAGGCCTGGGCAAGCCAGGTGGAAGGTACACCTCCTCCCAGGATGCCCCGACACAGCTGTGTGCTGGAGTCGAGCAGGGCTCTCGAGGGGATGGCACAGTTGCCACAATTGGGCTTATTGTAGGTGACCCTCTCATACAGTCATTAGTGATATTCATCCCAGCATCAAAGTTGTGGACATCATCCACCAGACCAAGGAATTGTAGCCGCTTTTAAGGCTTGTGCCCTGGAGCAGACTTTTGGTCCTGTTCCTGCTTTAACTGAAGATCATAAAACACTGATGGAATTTTAGAAGGTTTCCATCTATAACTGATCCAGAACATTGCCACCACAGAGACGGCGAGCTATTAAGTTGGGCGTGGGTGAGGGTGACAGTACAGACTGCTTAGAGGCAGTTCCTGTGTGCCGTTGTCTGAGTGTGGTTGAAAGAAATCGTCCTCTCTCTCAGCTGCAGGGTACGGGAGCCCACTTGGGCGACTGATGGGAAATCTTCCTGTGCGTGTGAGTCTACACCTGGGGCCTGTTCCTTAGAAAGAAGGAGCAGCCCAATAAAGCAGAAGCCATCTTGACTTTTTTGAAGTTAGAGTATAATTATATGTCAGTTTTATTCTATAATCTTATGAAAAAATATTTCTGGGTTCACTTTCCATATGTAAATATTAAATATATTAATTCTTTGTTGTTCTTATCTTTCAGGTCACAACACCTTCAATGAGTAAAGAAAGCGATATAGAAGGTACGTTTCTTTTAAAAGTTATTTGTCATTTAAAGACAGAGGGTGAGAGCATATACTTTTCAGAGTCTGTTTTGTCTTTCCTTCATGGACTTGGGGGTAGAACTCAGGTCATCAGGCTTGGCAGCAGATACCCTCACCTTGAACTATCTCACTGGCCTGGTTTACAGTTCTTGAGAGAAAAATGTACAAATCTGTTTGTAGCAGTGGAAAGCAATAAATAAATAAAATTAGTTTAAGAGTTATGAAAATTAAGTAAGTGGAGTTCAGGTGGTCATTAAATTGCTCTGATAAAATGTCTTTTTATTCCCTAACTTCTGGGAATGAGGATCACATTTGTTCTCTTGTTATTTTGAGTTAGAGCATTCGATTATGTGGCGATTAAGCAACCTCCATGTGTCTTGCTTAGGCCCCCTCCTTGCTGCTTTAGCATGTTGTGGTCTGGCTTACACAGCTCTTTGTGTGTGAGTGAAGTAAGGAGAGATTCCAGCCAGCTCTGATAAACCTAGGGTAACGCCAGAAACTTGTGTCTGAAAGGTTTACTTTTATTATCTCCAGGAATTTTATGTCATTCATTTTAACTGAAAGTCTTCAAACCAAAATATATCATAGAGTTGAAACTAAGTTCCGTGTTCTTGGCTGTCATTATTTGAAGCCATTATTGAGAAGCAAGTAAAACTGTTCTTCAGTAACAATTTCAGAATGTAAGCATATAGACATACCATGTGTCTTTCAAAATACGACAAGGCTGCTGGGTGGTTTAATCTCAGCACTCAGGAGGCAGAGGCAGGCAGATCTCTATGAGTTCAAGGCCAACATGGTCTACAGAATTAGTTCCAAGACAGCCAGGGCTACACAAAGAAGCCCTGTCTCTAACTTTCCCCCCAATATGACAAGGCTTTTGACCTTCTAATATCAATAATATTAGGATATTCAACTCAATGAATTTGGAGGAAAAATGAAAACAATTTACTGTATCCAGCTGTGAGATGTTTAGGATGGTGTCCCTAGACTCAATTCTGTGGGGAAGCAGGTGTGGTTCTCAACTGCTGGCTGGTCAGGCTTTCTTTCCTTTTGGGTGTTTAATGAACAATCACATTTTACAGCAAAGTTCTTCTAAACCTTTCCTATTGTTGTTAGAGCACTAACTTTTGCATTCTTCGTTAGAGTCTAAAATGCTCCCAAAGGGGACAGGAAATAGCATGGGCAGACTCTAGAATTTTAATGTAGTTTCATATGAGTGTTTAGTCAACTGAGACTGTAGAGAGCTGGAGGCAGTAGTTAATCTTAAGTGGAAAAATGACATGTTAAGATTATAGAGACTTAAAATCAATTCTAATACTAATGTCTGAATACTTCCTGCAGACCTGAACTAAACATGTCTTATTCCTTCTTCTTCCCTCTTCATTTCTTCACCTCCCCACACTTTAAACAGAAGAAAGGTGGCACTTCCTCAACTGACAGGGACACTGGAGGTTCTCCATCAAGACTTCAACCTCCGAGGACCCCTAAGGTTCCTTTTCCCTTAGTGTTCTTGAGAAGCAAGCTGATGCCCATTTCATGACTTCCTGTCAAAACGTCATTGTCCTAAAACTTTTTAAATACACTTGTAAATAAACACTGACATTTTGAACTTCTCTCTCTTTTAGATACTTATTAAAAAAGATTTTACCTAAATCCATAGCAGAATCTAAAGGCATTGTTTGACTAATGATTTCATTTGATTTTTGTATCTAATTGGTTAAGTGTCAAAATCAAAAATTTCACAATAAAATTTTTATCAATACTATTACTATTATTTTCATATCTTCTTGTCTCTTTTCAAGTCCGTCACTGATAAATACTCTTTTAATCAAAGTGTCTGCATAAATGTGCTGTACGCACTAGAGCTCTTTTCTCTGATCCGTTGTTTCAGAGGCCCTTACCCCTTCCAGCTTTTCACTCCATCCCTTTGATTTTAGATCTCATCTCCATGGAGATTTAAGATCCACAGAAGAATGACTTTGCTTAGACATCTCTTTAAATGCCCTGGACCCCTCTTATCCAAACTGCTGGATTCAGTCTCCCCTTGATGTCATAAGAACCCCACTTTATTCATGAATGTCCCCTGTATTCCTTCACACACATTCGCTGCCCGCATTCATTGGGCATCCCCACCCACACCCCAATCTCTTCTATGGGCCTCTGTCTTGTCCACATAGCTCTAGCTCAGCTTCATTCTCAAGCCTCCCCACCAAGTGATTATTCCCTCTGGCTGTGCTCCAATCTCATCTTCCATATTTCCAGCACTTATTTTCTTAGTTTTTCTCAAAATACATTCAACAGCTCTTGTATTCCTGGGAGTAAAAATTAAATTCTCATTTACTCCAGAGATTCACCCTCTCCCCTGCCTTGCTACCCATACTCTGTAGACATGTATTCTTACACCCACAACTCTGTTACCTTGTTGGCAGTGCTGGCCGTAGCTTTTTCTCCTTTTCCTTTCTATTGGTCTCATGATTATTGCATTCACTAATGTGTTTTGTGGTTGGAAAAACGCATTACAAAACCTTTCCACTTACTGAGCACTTTTGGTGTATCAGGATGTGTGTTAGAAAGCCACATGCTGTATGCATGCTATAAAGTGATGTCGCTTGCTTCATATCTGATGTCCTGAGATATTCACTAACTTGCCCAACATCAGATTGAGCTAAAATTAGAACTATTGACTCTCAAGCTCTACATTCTGTGGATTTTCCAGCCTGTTATGCATAATGCATCACACTTATAATGAAGGCAAAATATCATCCATCTCGTACAGATGAAGATAGAGACAGTTTAATGGTTAGACCATGAGTAAATATGTCCTGTGCATGTGTTTGGAGTACTTGTGGAGGTCAGAGGACAACCTCAGGTATCATTACTCCACAGGCATCATTCACCATTTTTTGTTGCTGGAACCTAGGACTCAATGAGCCAAAGAACCCCAGGGAGCTTCCTGTCCCTGCCTCCCCAGCTCTGGGATTGCAATCATATGCCACCATGCTAGGCTTTTCACCTGAGTCTTGGGACTGGAACTTGGAGCCTCGTGCTGACGCACATCAAGCGCCTTGCTGATGTCATAGTCTTCCCAGCCCCAGCAATGTTTTTGGGAATGTGTGAACTGTGTTGAGAGACAGCAAAGAGTCAAGGAAAGAACATATTTTTAATATGATAATGTCCTGGTTTGGGGGGAGGGAGGGCGCTTGCTGGTTTTTTGGGTTTGGTTTTGTTTTATTTTTGTCAGCTGACACAAGCTAGAATTATGGGGGGGAAGGTCAGAAAATTGCCTCCATCACATTGTCTGCAGGCCAGAGAGTGGTACATTTCTTGATTTGCTATTTGATAAGGGTGGGACAGGGGGCAGTGCTACCCCTGGATCGTGGTCCTGGGTAGTGGCAGAAAGCAGGCTGAACGGGCTGTGAGAGTGAGCCAGTGAGCAGTGTTCCACTGTGGCCAATGCTTCTGCTCTCTGCCTTGAGCTCCTGCCCTGACAGAGTTGTAAGCTAAAGTAAACCTTCTCCATTTTGCTTTTTGGTCAAGGTATTTGAGTACAGTTATAGAAACCCAACAAATGGTGAAAATAAAACTTAGGAAAAGAGAATAAAGAACACTTAGTCTTACAATTTAAAAAAGGAAGCTGTGTTTCCAGGGAGGGGCTAGACTGATAATTGGTGAGAGCAGACTGTCTTCTGTGTATTGAGAGAAGCTTATCTAGGTGAGCCCACTACTTCCCCTTCCTCTGGCGGGCAACACCCAGATGCCACCTACGTAACAAGCCTTTCTCAAAAGGTGACACATCACTGATCTAAGTTTGCTTCACACTGATCTTTTTTTCATAAATAATACATAAACTTGAATTAAATCATTGTTATGCCAGGCAGTGGTGGTACACGCCTTTGTGAGCTCGAGGCCAGCCTGGTCTACAGAGTGAGTGCCAGGACAGGCTCCAAAGCTACACGGAGAAACCCTGCATCAAAAATAAAGATAGATAGATAGATAGATAGATAGATAGATAGATAGATAGATAGATGAGTGAATGGATGGATGAATATTATATAGTCTTAATCACCTAAAGCCTGAAATGGCCGTGGGGGGAGGGTGGATGTGCAGTTATGGCCCTGTACTTGATGGCCATCCAGGATCTCCTTCCTGTAGCTGGAGTTCACAGCTGGAGAGCAGAGCATGGGCACTAGGAATCAGGCCCCAACCCCATGTGTCAGCACCTGTCTGTCTTCAAGCAGACAGAACCAACCAAGCTCCCTGGGGAGCCAGCAAGTCAACTGAGTGAGCTGCCCCTTGCTGTCAGATCCACACTGATCTGTGCAGTACAGAAGCTGCTCCCTGTGAGGCTCCCCGGGGATGGAATGAAGCTCTGGCTGCAGCCATCGAGACCACCCAATGCACGTTCCTGCCATCTCCCTGCTGCTGCGTGAGCTGCTTCTGATCCTTAAACTCCAATGTGGCCTCTTCTGAGACTCTTCCCCAGCCGTGCCAGGGGAGGGCAGTTCTTGTCTGCTCTGTAACTGATGAATCCTCCTGGCCTGTTTGAGAACTGTTCATACTATCCCTCCTTCTGCATTATAAAACACTGAGAGTGATTGTGACAGTTTTTAAAGAGTTTGTTTTATGCATTAACAGTTCCTGTTGGTTGAATTACATTGATACAGTGCCCTGGGAGAAAGATGGATCTTTTCTTGTTTGACTTAACATATTAAGTTTATAAAGGGTAAGTGGAGTGCTGGAAATCCAGGCCCCCTTGGTACCTGGTGTGTCCTGTGATGCTGTTGTTCAAAGTATTGAGAGGAGTTTCTCGTCCCAAAAGCCCATGTCAGAGCTCTGAAACGGAAGAGTCCATTCATGTTAAGGGCACCCTCCCCACAAATGGAAGTTTACCTCCCTAAGGGTCTTAAAATGCATTTATTTAGTGTGTGTGTGTGTGTGTGTGTGAGAGAGAGAGAGAGAGAGAGAGAGAGAGAGAGAGAGAGAGAGAGAGAGAGAGAGAGAGAGAGAGGGAGGAAGGGAGGGAGAGAGAGAGAGAGAGAGAGAGGTAATATATACCGGTTGTCTAGCTTGGTGGCAAGCATCTTTACACCAGCCCTGTACCAGTTGCTTGAATTTAGCCTGTTTTCATGTGCACGAATGCATGGATTCCATTTCTAGAGTCTGGAAGTTCCTTGACTTTAAGATACAGTATTAAATATTACTTTTGTTTCTTCTCCCCAAGTTGCCTTATTCTTAGCTGAAATCCTACTCACCATTGTGGGCTGGTTTAAAACCCTTTGTAAAGGCCCCCCTTTGCTGTGGAGCCCAAGCGGATGTGGTTCACACCTGCCTAGTCTGCTAGTGTCAAGACAGACACAGCAGCACCCCTGCCCTGTTCCTTACATATCACTTGGACCTTCTTAATGCCGCCTAGAACAGCATGCTGCCTGCACGGTGGTTAGTTCATGCTACGCTACCTACTGGGGCTTTTCTTTGGGGGAATTCGTCTAGCAGTTTTGAGAGTTCTCACAGAAGATCCTTGGCATGTCCCTGGGAGCAAAGCTTGTGTCCAAGACTGCTCATCGCACATTTGCTGCTGCCTTTTGTACAATACAAACAAGAATAGACACACAATACTTAACAATAAAAATAGACTCAGACTTGAAGGCCAACCTTCCTCCAGAAGGGCTTTCTTCATGAGACTGGGTGCAATTACCAATAATGCCTTTCATGTTTAAAACGTGACCTCCTGACCTGGAAGGAGATTTTTCAGATCAGAAATAGTATGAACAGCACGCTAAAAGGAGGCCAGGAGTAACCTAAAGTGAGTGACTGGCACAGCACTAAGAATAATACACGGCAAAAATGAGAGGGGCATCCCCATGTGGTTATAATGGAAACAGCTCCATTGGTAGATCCTCATAAAAAGGTTTAAAGGGCTTCTGCTCCACTCAGAGCTGCTTATTCCGAGCTACTCCTATTTCACAAATGTTTTCTCACAGAAAAGTTACTTTCCCCTCCTTTCCCACGGTATCACATGTCATTCCCCTGATATCTTTGTTCCATTTACAGAAATACTTAAAAACTCTCCTTGGGAATATTTCAGAGCTCTTGGCTTCAAACCACAGTTTTCAATCCTTACACCCTCCACCTTTCCAAACAGAGTCCTATCCACGACAGTTACAAAAATCTCAGAATTGTGTCTAGAGTGTTTAAACATTAAAGTTTGTGATATCAGAAACCCTCCGTAGCATCTCTAGGAGCACGCTCACACATGAACATGTTCACACATGCACATACGTGCAAACGTGCAGGAGCTGTCAGCTGTAAGTTGCCTTTTTCTGTATAATTTTTGAAGACAGGGTATCAGGTAGCCCAGGCTGGGTTTGAATTCACTGAGTGGCTGACCTTAAATTTTTGATCCTTCTGCCTCCACTTAAATGCTGCTATTACGGGCACGTGCCATTCAGCCCACCTCTTACAGCTGCCTTTCTAAATCTGGAAGAGGATTTGGGATACAAAACTTGTTAAAGAGTTAGGAATTTCACTTGTATGAAGGGGAATATAGAATGCACACAGGTTGATTGTCTAGAGCCACACAGCCAGTGACAGAACTGGCTTGAAGTATGGTGCTCTGTCTGAACCAAGCCTTGGCTTGCCTGATTATCTTCCCCTCCATGCTTCGCCGCCTTTGTGCTATGTAGGTGTCTGAACTGCATTGTGTGGCGAGCAGACGCAGTATCATGTACCTATAGCTCCTGTCCAGAAACTGTTCAGGAGGCTGAGGCAGGGGGATACCTTGGTAGCTAGCCTGGGAAACACTCTGAGAGTTAATTAAAAAAAAAATAAAATACTGAGTGTGGCAGTACATGCCTGTAATTTCACACTCCAGTGGCAGAGATGAGGGAATCACCTAAGTTTGTAAACACAGCGAGTTCTGGCCAGCCAAGACTCCATAGCTGTTCAGCCAGGCATGGTGGTACTGGTCTGTATTCACAGCTACTCCAGAGGCTGAGGCAGGAGGATGATAAGCTTAAGGCTTGCTTGGACTAAGAGAAGTTCAAGACCCATGTCCTTTATTATTTTCTATTTCTTGTTACTCATCTCTGCCCTAGTGAAATCTATTGAAAACACTGATAGTTTTAGGATCAGATGACAGTCATCATTTGGAGACTCTTTTCTGTGATGACAGTTTCTTGTTAGGTTCTTATCCAAAATCCAATTTTTACTATGGACCAGTTTGGTAATATTTCCTGTAATTGGGATTATGAGTTTAAAGCTTAAATGTAAATCCAAGAATGTTATGTGTGGCTTAACATTTTCAAGGGGAAAATGCTGATTGTGAGTGGTTCAGCAACGTGTGGGGAGGGGACTACATTAGTATTGTTGTTTGTTTGTTTTGTTTTTTGTCTTCATCTGGTAGTTCCTTTACTCATCTGAGAACTGGTTGTGATGGCCCTGGGATCCTGTGCTGGGAAAGGAGATTGATGTATGCATGCAAATCCGTGTCTCTCTTTCCTCTAATTGGACAATGAAAATGGGTGTGGAACCTCGGTTGCTGTTTTAAAAATGTATTGGTACTTTAAGCAAATGGAGAACCATTAAATTGAAAAGAAGTCAATATTTTAACATGTGTTTGTGTGGATACTTTCCCGTGATATACAACCACAAATGCAACAGGTTTGCCACTCCCTAGTACTTTCTCCCGAGAGCACACTAAAAGAGAGTTCAAAAGAGAGAGCTCCAGAGAAAGCAGGGATGTGCGAGCTGGAACCCGCATTAGCCAAATCCTCTGTGGCAGATTCATTCACTCTGACCACTGGTCCATTCCATGAAAACTTTTGCAACTTCTTGCTAGGAGCATATCAGGCGTTTGAAGTTGCTCTTCAGTTGAATAACTGAGGTGAACATGACCCAGAATTCCCTGAGACTTATAAACCAAGTATCCGACTTTAACATGCACTTTCACATTAGATGACTGTCTCTTGGAGAAAGGAGATAATTTGTGTGTGCGCACGGCCTTTACCTCTCATCCTTTTCACTTCCCAGGACCATCTAACCCATATTATCATACCTGATGGCTTGTACATGTGCATGAATATATGGATGGCTTATGGTTTCTGGGGATAGAAATGTAAAAGCCAGAGTATAGGGAGGAAGGCTGTATAAAGCTATCTCCTGCACATGACATGGCTGTTACACACGTGAACTCAGAAACTGGTTACTGGCACAAGATCTATACAAGATCAAGTTAGTTAAAAATTCCAACACTGAGGTGAGAGAGGCATCTGATGCCCCACCCATAGCTGAGGTGCTAATGACAATTGATGGCTACAGAGAGGTGGGGGGAGTCCCCATTCTTTGGGGAGGTTGTCATGCCCAATGGATAAACATATATACCTGCATATATGAGCAATACTAGCTAAACTTGGTGAGTTATAAACAACAAACAGGACATGAAGTTGAGGGGGAGATAGGTGATATGTCGGGGAAACATAATGGAGGAAGGAAGTAGGGAATGGATATGACCAAGATATACTATATAAGTGAATGCAGTTTTTAAAATATATAAATAATTTTAAGAATTAAAAACAGGTAGAGAGATGGCTCATGGGTACAGAGTGCTTACTGTTCTTGAAGGGAATGAGGGCTTGATTTCAAAGCCCTCTTTTGGCCTCTGTGAGCAACAGGTACATACATGTTAGTATTCAGGCATCTGTACTGGCCCTTGAATCCGCCATCATGGAGCCCTCATCTAGTACCTGTTGGAAACAGAAGCAAACACCCACAACTAAACACTGAGCCGAACAAGAATCCAGATGCAGAGAGGGAGGACAAGATCAGGTAACTTCAGTTATTGGAAGGGGGACTTTAAGGATGTGTTTCATTCTCAGTAGATTAATTATACTGTAATCTGTGATGCTTCCCTGGAACTTGACAAATTTACATTTCTAGTAAATGTTTGCCAGCACATGTTTTGCCTGTGCCTATACTCAGTTTATACCTGCCATGTAAAGGTGCCAACTGCATTAAATCGGTGGTGATTATGGTTCAAAAGAGCCTAATCTCTTATTAGCAAGGTGACTAACCCTGAATCATCCACTTAGTCTCGAGTATAGGAAATGGCCCAGGAGCAGTTGGACCTCCCTCCATTGTGACCCTTAGACACTGGCTCTCACTCAGACACCTATGCAGCAATTCATTGTGCTACAGGAACGGCTTTTCACAGGGAGAGGGCCCAGCTCAGAATGAAGTAAGCTCCAGGAAGACAGTCCATCAGAAATGGGCTTTTTTGAGAGCCCGTGGCTTTAGAAAGTTGATAACAAAGTGGGAGCTTACACAGCTTTTGTGCACAAGAACTTGATTTGGAAAGGTTGAAGCTGAAGGATGAGTAGCACAATAAGAAACCCTGGGTACCACTTATCCCTCATCCACCCTACCCAACACCTGCTACTGAGAGTCCATGTGTTTGTATTTTACTTTTATCGGGAATGCATTTGCATTTTATAAGAAAATAGAAATCTGTATCAAAAAGTGTGTGTAAGCATATTCTAAGAATAAGTAGTAGGCTTTTAGTTGTCCAGGATTACATTTCTCTGGGCTTAAATTACTATCATGAGATGCCTGGGTCCAGAAGTACCAAGAACCATCAGAGAGAACTCCAAAATATCTAAGAGTAGAAGGACCTGAAATGCTCCTGAGTCTCAGCTGATGGTGGATAACTGAAAATTGTACCTAGTAGATCCTCTGGAAGATGTTTGGGACCTATTTGGTGATAACGTGAAGACATACATGTTACTGCCGGTTTTTCCTACCCGCCGGCCTCCCGGTCCTGCCGCCATGGTCCCACCGCCACGTGAGCCCCAAATAACATGCAGAGACTCTGTATTTGATACTATCCTGTTAGCCAGTTACCATTACTGTTTATGGGCTAGCTCTGTCTTAATTATTAACCCATTTTTTACTTATCTAAGTATTTCCACGTGGCTCATCTTATCGGGGAGCAGCGGCTGGCGTCTTCCTTCCTCCCCGGTCTACATCTTGACTCCTCCTTACAATTTCCTCTTTCCTCCTCCTAGTCTCCTAGCCCCGCCTATCTAGTTTTCTATTGGCCAACAGGGCTTTATTAATTAACCGGTATGAGAAACATATTTACAGAATAACATCTCCCATTACATACAACTTTGAGCAGCCAGAGACAATGGTGCTGCATGTCCCTTTATGGTCTGCATTGTTTCCTGTATGAAAAATCACACCAGTGATTCTCAGCTGGATTTTCTGTTGCTTTTGGATGCTATTCATGAAGAAAGCTCCCGTCATCTTCTGTCTGAATTTCTGCCAAGGAAGATGGATACATGCGGAATCCCTATCAGATAAAAGAGCTACATATTGGGAATTAGTTTGTTTTTGTTGTTGTTTTATAAATTATTGTTGATAATATATTATTATGAATATATAACCAATTTATTAAAATTGATGTGGTTTATATAAAGAGTGGTAGTTCTCTGCATGTGTTACAGTGAATGCATCTTACCTAAGCTGTGCAATTAATCATTGAGTCAGAGTGGCCCAAACCAACCCAGATTCATGTGAGGCAAGTAGTTATATAGTGGGATACAGTGGTGAGGTCTCATATCCCAAGACAAAAGCAGGGAGCTCACACACGGTAACTGGAATCACTTCAGTGAGCTTGCTTTCTCCATAAAGGAAGGCTGAACACTCAACATGAACGGCTAGGGAGGTCTGTGCGTTACTCTGGGCTCGTGTCTACTTAGGAAGAGAAAAGCACAGGTCAGTTTCTTCTGGGAAAAAATCCATGAAGATAAACAATAGAGATGGTCCAGTGATGATAAATTATGCATGGAAAATTGACCAGAGAACTCAAAATTAGTCCGTGGGAAAAGATGAGTGCAACTAGCTAGAAACAAATAGCACAAGCCAGTAGATTGGAATTTTTGGAAGAACGTGGACTCAGTTGGAGAGCAGGAAACTTCATGTCTCAGACTAAAAATATAGATGCCTGTTGTCCATTGCCTGTGAAAAATTGTTCTGGATCTGTATTTTAACCAATAAGACAGTAATAACTTCTGAAAATCACAAAGTTTGCAACGTGCTCGACTGAGATGACTGTAGCAGAGAACATGTATTGCAACGTTTGGAACTAAAAAATTGTGGTAGTTGAACAGCACAAACTGTCAGTCACAGAGACATGAAGTATAGTTGACCTTACACTGCTTGTGTCGAGTCTCTATTTCCTTGCGAATAGAATGAGGATAAGAACATTTTCCTGGAGACCATAGTGTTGAATATATTAAATAGTTACCTTTAGGGTGTTGTAGGTAATGTAAGAAGAAAGGAAAACTCACTGTAAGGACACAGAATGCCTTAGAAATCTGCATGGAAAGAAACCGTGGTGGCTTCAGAAGCAAGTGCGTGCAGGAACGGAAAGGGAATGGCAACTCTGAGCCAGCCTGCAGCACAGCCAACTTAGCTTTGGCCTTGGAATAATGTCATATTCTGCAGAAGCTTGCAAATGGATCCCACATGGTTCCTCCCTTAGGGTATTTGGTGGTTCTAACGTTTTATCTGTAACTAAGCATGGATCCCACTAAGTTGAAATGGTATTGCCACAGCTTTCCTGACATCACCTGACCATCTCTGATCTACCTCTCTGTGATTTAGTGGGCCAGGCTTTGATCATGTGATACTCTACTCCTTGCTGGGTGATGATAGAGCTGCAAATAGGATAAAGGTGATAGGAGTCCCTATAACTGAACTCAGCCAAGATGAAGGTCAATGGGGTGTTGTATAGAAAACATCTTGGACGACACCTGCCTGCTACATGCAATCAGTCCAGAATACTGCCTGTGTCACCTAAAGCTGAAAGCCGTGGCATGATATAGCTGATGGACAAAGGCCATATGTCCTCATCTACTTCATCTTTGTAACCAGTATTTTCCTGCACCTGTCAGAGAAGGACAGTGCACAGAAGTAGCAATCTTGTGATATTTATGAAAAATCTCCTACAGACCAAAATGACCACAAGTTGAAGGAAGTGTACCAGCAGCTGGTGTTTCTGTGACCCCATCCTTTCCAGCTAGATTCTGGTCACCTGGTCTCATTGTGCTTGCCACACGCCCTTACTGGTAAGGAGGAAATAACCAAATGGAATTTGAAAAACGACCTAGCAGAATGACTACACAAACCAAATTTTAATTCATTTCTGTGTAAAAGACTCATGGTGACTAACCAATTTCTTCAACTAAAAATATTCCCCTCTTTTATTAATTTTGATAAGATCATTGATAGCAGGGGCTATGAAGTATGAATAGAAGATCTGTGTTTTAGTGATGAAGTCATATTTATTCTTAGCACCTCTTGCCTTCCTAGGAAAAAGTGCCTGCAAGCAGAGAGAAGGAGTAAGTCTTCCCTATAGCCAAGCATGGGTAAAACCCAAGCCTCCTGCTTAAATTGGGCTATATTTAGAGTTTAAATGTGTCTGTTTAATTAGAAGAATGAGATAAAGTAGGCATGAGGAGAGCTTTGACTTTATGCTTCAGCAGTTTCTAATGTCTACAGAAGAATTATCCCAATAAGCCTCAATTCTACAGTTGTTATTAGATAGCAGGTGACTTTGAAATTTAAAAAAAAAAATGCTGTATAGTTTTTCTTTTGATATTTCAAGTTTTAATATATCAAGCTTTTATAATGTCTTCACTTGCTAGGAGATTTCAAAACCAAAAGTTGTAAAGCAAACTTCTCTCTGAAAGGTTTTTTGACTGATTTCACACAGATAGGAGACATTGCCTCTCTTTTCTCTTTTGAAGCTTTTTACACCTTACCCTTTGACGCTAACTTTTACTTTAGTCTCAGTGTTTGCTTTAGGAGTAAGTGCACTAGCCCTGCTGGACAGTGTCTCATGGGAAACCCTGCTTTGGATGTTATGAGAAGAAAGGCGTGTTCTTGCTCCTTGGTGAGTTGACCGAGAACATGCACCTAGCAGGCTTGAAAACTGGGGTTGGGGAATTCTGGTCTTCGGCCTCACTTAGTACAGCATCAAGGATCTATATTCATCCTTCCTGGATCCCATCAACTCCCCTACTGACTTCATGAAATTGCCCAAATTGGGCTTGATGAGACCAAATCCTCTTATTCCTGCTGTGAAGTCATGGTGGACACACCAGTTCTCACTGGGATGTGCCAGTCTGTCAGTTGAGTGGACGCTGAGCATCTGGGTGCAGTTCCCTTGTGGCAAGGGTTGGATAGAGATAGCATGAAGGTAGCAACCTTACTGCAGATACTGGAGGAGGCTGCTGTGGGCATTGCGTAAGTGTTAGTTCATTATCCATTCCATCGTTTTCTTAGTTCAAACTTCTCTCCTCAGCTCAAGCCTTGTGTTCAGCTATCTTTCAGACCTCTAACCTGTAAACTACATGGAACCAGCATTTCCGGCTATGAAACTCATGACTTTTCCTTCCCAAACTGTGTCTTCCATCTGTACAGTACTGTATTCTCCTGCCTCAGCCAGAGATCTCCTAGTTATTATGTAGTAATTCCTGTTCGGTTTGCCTTTATGTCCAGTTCCAGCAGACGATGTCAAATGTGCCTGTCTGCAAATCTTTTTTTTCTTGGATTTTGGTTTTTTGTGACAGGGTTTCTCTGTATTGCTTTGGAGGTTGTCCTGGAACTCGCTCTGTAGACCAGGCTGGCCTCTATCTCACAGAGACCCACCTGCCTTTGCCTCCCAATTGCTGGGATTAAAGGCATGAACCACCCATGCCCAGCTGTCTGCAAATTTTTGTCCTTGTGGCTTGTACTATTCTTGTACCACCTAGAAAGGCCATCATCTATCATCTACCTTCTGCCTTTCTCAGTGTTTTCCTCTCTCAATCCAAGCAGTAGTTAGTGTGCTAGTTTTTTTTTTTGCTGTTGCTGTGATAAAATATCATAAAAAAAAAAAAGCAAATTAAAGAAGAAAGTGGTTTTTGTTTTGGTTTGGTTTGTTTTGGTTTTGTTTTGGTTTGGTTTTTTTTTTTTTTTTTTTTTTTTTTTGCTCCTAGTCCTAGGATGATGGAGTACATCATGTCAGGGAAGGCATGGTGCTGGGAAGCTCGCTGATGGCATCTCGTCTGTACTCAGGAAACAGAGAACAAACAGGAAGTGAAGCCTATAAAATCTCAAAGGGCTCTCTCAGTAATGTACTTCCTCCAGCAAGCTCAACTTTCTACAGATTCCATATCGTTCCCTAGCAACAACACCATGGGGATTTAATGTTCAAACATATGAGCTTAAGGGGAACATTTCATTATCAAAATACAGCAGTTACTCCCCTCCAATTGTTAAAAATATATGCAAACGAATGAATTTTCTTTAAGAAAAATAGCAATGTTGGAGCATTCAAATGGCTTGGAATATAATTCATGTGTAGAGTGCTTGTCTAACACATGAAAAGCCATGGACTTAATTCCCAGAACTCCACTAAATTGGCCATGCTGGGGCATGTCTGCAATCATAATATTTTGGAAAAGGAAACAGGAAAATCAGAAACTGAAGGTCATCTATTTATTGAGTTCAGAGTCAGCCTTGACTATGAGACCCTGCCATAAACAGAAAAATAAAAGTATATACATTCAAATTGCTAAGTTGTTGGCCACATAGTAATAATGGAAGTAGCAAACAAAAACTTATAGAAATATGCCAAAGATTTAAGTGTAATTAGACTCAAACTTTAATGTGCTTAGAAGTCTCCATGTAATCTGCTAGAATGCAGGTTCAAACTCACTTGGCCTGCCTTTCATAGAGCCTAGAGTTCTGTGTTTCTAATAAACCCCGAGGATGCTGATATTTCTGATCTCAAGACCACGTCTTCAGGAGAAGACTTTAGCTTAAGACCACCCACTGTGTTCATCTGCATCTCAAGCCCTAGAACTTCTCTCCAGTAGTGAAGTTTCCAATCTGGCCCTTTAAAACACAGTTATTCACAACACTGTGATGATGAAGGGGGTGAAGCAACCTTTTGGAGAGGTGAACCACCCTTGTTTATTCACTGTAGGTGATAACCTTTATTTTTATACCAGAGACAAAAACTTCAATTTTCAAGAATCCCTGTGACATTAAATGACCTTTGATAGACATGGAAACTTTTGAAAGGTTAGACCAAGAGAAGGAAGAGGAGGAAAGAAACTAACTCTGGAAATCAACATATACAGGATAGGAACCTATAACCATGTTCACAACATTTGAAAACTCATGCTGCTTTATGCATGGCCGCCCTTGGCTTGTGAGCATTTATTTCCAGCAAAGGACAACGAAGAGGTCAGGCAATAGTAACCACATTATCCTGGAAATAATGCACTTGTTTTCCTAAAATAATTGAGCTTTCCATCATTTAATTTTTAGAATATAGAGTAATAGTCTATGAGCTGTAGAATTTGTTGTTTTCCTTACACAAAACCATTCATAAACTTCTTTATGTGAAAAAAAAAACGATCTGTTTGTGTGACTTCACCTTTTTCTTTTTACTTTACACTAGTTTTGAGGTTCTTCATGTTTTCCATGTATATATTAAATTAATATTAAATGAAGATACATCATTTGGTACCTGCATGGCTTCAAGTTATTCTGCATGGTTAATAGTTCTTAAATGCTATCTATAGACTATTAGAAACTGCTTTATAAACCTTATTTCATTATACCCTGGGACACAATTTAATATAGCAGTCTGATGCTTTAATCATAAAATGTTCCCTCTATAATCTCTTGAATTCAGTGCCTGTTTGGTTCTCAGCTTATGGTGATATTTTAGAAAATACCAGAAATATTAGGAGGTTGACCCTTGCTAGAGAAAGGAGGTTACTGAGGCTGGGATCATAGGGGTCCCTTACCTCCAGCCCTTTCCTGTCCATCTGTATGCTTCCTGCCCACCATGAGTCCAGTAGCTCCTGCCATGTGTTCCCACCACTATGATGCTCACTACTGGTATAGACTCAAGCAGCTGTCTGCCACAGGCTGAACTTCCTGGAACCACGAGGTTGTTGTTTCAGGTAATTGGTCAGAGTGTCACTCATCCTGCCCTCACTCTAGGGCTTATGCTGGCTTATATGACCTAGTCTTTACAATGACAATTGTAAATGTCTTTACAATGACAAAAAAATTCTTTATTTTTTATTTATTAATTTATTAATTGTGGTTTTTAAAAAGGATTTACTATGTGGTACCCGATCTTAGTGCCAGAAGAATAAACAGCTGTGCACACTTTTTGACATTGCAATATGATGCCCTCACCTGCAAACTTCATGCTCAAGAATGGCACAACCACGTTACTGGGAAAACGCACAACGATTTCACAATGTTTTAAGTAAGCTAGCAATTTTGCACAGGGTACCAGGTGTGTGAGGGCCACAAGTTGCAAACTGCACGTGCCTGCAAGAGCATCATCTCGGTACAGGAAGAGTGGACTGTCAGATTTGACAGCAGCTCAGGAAAGCCTGTCACCGACTTCAGTATAGTGATGGAATGCTAAAAATGTTCAAGTGAAAAGGAAAATCTTAACTGATGGCTTCAAGGAGACACAGGCAGAACTCTGTAAATGAAAACGGAAAGGTGTTTGGGAGAAGGGGAGGCACTTCTGTAAACACAACCATATTCTTTAGCTTGAGGGTTTACAAGGGCAAGTGTAAATGTGATGGTCAAAAAGTGATGGTCAAAATGTTAGACTTTGCAATGGCTTCTCTTCCATCTGTCACCTTTGTCAATCACCTTCTTTCCTGTGTCTCCTCTGGGCTGCTGTAACAGACTCCCACTGGGTCTTGTTGCCCCTGTTTCACTGCTTGCTTACCTCTGCCCAGGCCCACCCAATTCACTGTTCCCATAGGTAACAAAAGCCCGATTTAAAATGCAGATCTGACCTGGTGTACTGGTTACTTTGCTGCTGTGAGAAAACAATTTTAGGAAGGAAGGACTTGGCTTAGCTCATAGCTCAAGAGTGTAATTCCTTATGGTGATAGGAGTGTGAGGCAGCTGGTCCCATTGTGTCCGCATTCAGGGACCAAAGCAAATATTCAGTTTGCCTTCTCCATATCTTCAGTCCACGCCCCCCCCCCCACATACACAACATGGTACCACCCACATTTAAGGTGGGCGTTCTTTCTCCAAATTCTCCCTTCTGTCAACATTGCCACAGACACACAGAGGTATAGATGCACAGAGGTGTTGCCGTGGTGATTCTAAATTCAATCAAGTTGACCATTAGATTAACCATCACGCCTCATCATTGCTTTACACATCATCTTCTGTGACTATGCCATGTTCAAAGACTCAGGCTTTTCTGTGTGGCAAACAAGTTCCCCCACATCCTGTCCCCTCTTTTCATCTTACTCCTGCTCTAACCCTTGGCTCTTTGCTCCAGAGATGCTGTAGCATATTTAGATCCTCCCAGATGCTAACCATCCACATCCAGGTTGGTCAGTGCAGATGCTGTTATCCTTGACTAAAGTCTCTAAACCACTGTGGACATTATGAATGCAGGCATGATCTGTCTTGCTTCACCCCCTTCTTCTTTACCTCCACCTCTTCCTCCTCCTCTCTGATCCCAGCACAGCCCTTAGAAATTGCTATGCAACTAGTATTGAGTAAATACATGCCCCTCTGTTTCTCCTTCCACTTCCTATGGTACTCTTAAGGTGTTTGCTTTATTATATTTTGATTATTTAGGTCTCTATCTTTCCTCACTAGATAGTGGAGGGGTTGGAGTTTGTAAGTAAAAATACATTATTTTTTATATTTGTAGGATGAATATTAAGTAAAGGGCTGAAATATTGCTGAATAACTTTAATTTATTATTATATGATGATGATTGTGTGTGTGTGTGTGTGTGTGTGTGTGTGTGTGCACATGTGCCCGCCCATGTGACTTTATGTGCACCATATATGTGCAAAAGCTTGCAGAGGTCAGACTAAGGCATTGGATGCCTTGGAACTTGAACTTGACTTACATTTAGTTGTGAGCTACTTACTATGTGGATGCTGAGAACCAAACCAAGTTTTCCCTAAGAATAGTAAACTCTTTTGACCACTTGAGCCAATCTCTCTCCAGCCCTTCAAGTTCTTACAGAAATTCAGTCTATGGCTTTCTCTTCTATTTACTTATTATTGGGCAAATTCCACAAGATGGGGAACCCTCAGTGAGTTCACGACACATGCCCTTGCCTACTCTTAGGGTTCGAGCCCTCGGCGTGATGCTGCGGAGTTGCAGTAGCTTGTGACTGTATTTGACTTTACCCTATCCCTCACACACTTATATCCTTTTAGCACTCATTATTTCTAAGTAATCCAACAGGATTTTGTGTATGCCGAATGTTGGGGCAGGTGCCTTCAAGACATATTTTCTCACCTTTTCTAAACTGCTACTTCCAAAGGAGGAAGCTGGGTATAGAGGAAGAACATTCCAGACCTTCTGGGATGGGACACCAGCTCTATCGTGCCAGGCTCTCTAACCATTCAATCCTTTGGTCCCTGGGTATATGCGAATAGAATCAGTCACTGATATAAACTGAGTTAAAGGTTTCTCACAGATAAGTTCAATCCAAGAACGACTTATCCTTCTGTGGACAGATAACTGACGTGGAAACGTCTAGGCTTCCCTTGAGCTTATCAAGTAGCTTCGCAGTTTGCTTGCCCCTGACTTCTGGCTTAAAGCAGTTGCTACACCTTCTGGGCAGTTGTCTCAGCCAGTCAAGTCCTCTGTATCTCTTCACTGGCATCTGTTCTGTCGAAGTAACAGACCCATCTATGCAACACGGGTGTGGAAACATTGCTAAGTAAAGGAGTGAGCTGGAATAGCCTACAGGGGTTGCCTCGTGGGTCCTCTCTGAAGGGATCCTAGGCTGTAAAGAATTGGATATTTGGGACCCGAGCTGCCCAGGCAAGGGGGAAAGAAGCGCCGGTGTCTGGGGTTTTATGTCTCATCATACTTTCTGTTTGGATAACACATCAGGTTTGACTTAGCCAGTGAAGCAAAATCCCATATTTAATGAGCCAATAAAAAGCCTGGAGCATCGGAGGCTGAGGCAAAGTGTAGGGGCTTGGTTTTCCACTGAGCTAAAAATCCGATAATTGTGCCAGCATGTCCCGATGAGACCTGGAGATATCTGCTCAAAGAGCTCTGGCTTTAACATGTTTTTCTCTTATTCCTTTCACATATAACAGCTTCGGAAGCATACCCAAGACTCGTCTAGAGAGTTAAGCACTATCACCTAAACTGTTTTTGATAACCCTTAGCTCTGAGACTCACAACTCACTGATTCCTAGGGGTAGATCGTGGGAAGGGGGATAACACAGTTCCAAGGCTGGGGGCCTGAGGCTGAGCCTAGTCTGATGTTCACTGTCTTGAATAGAAACAGACCTTTTAGCTTCAGAAACACACAGGGAGAGAAAAAGTTTAGCAAAACCCATTTTGTAATATTCAAACGAATCTCAAGTAAGACCTTTAAAGGTCAGATTGCTTCTATAGGCATCACACTACATGTGGAGTGGGGGGATGGGAGGGGAGGGTGGTCAGGGTACATGTGAGGGTGGGAGGAAGGGAGGGAGGAGGGAGGGAGAGGGAACTGGGATCGATATGTAAAAAAAAAAAAAAAAAAGAACTCCTTAGACTCCCTTTCCAAAAGGTACATATAATTACTTTGCTTTAGAAACAAAATTTAGTTCTGGCAAGATGGGTTGGCAGTTAAATGCACTGGCTGCTCTTCCAGAAGACTTGGACAATCTACAACTCCATTTCTAGATGACATGGTAACTTCTTCTGACCTGTGTAGGTACACACATGGTACAAAGACACAGATGAAGGCTAAAACTCTGCACATAAAATAAATAAAATTTAAAAACCCAAAACTTTCTCATTAGTGTCAATTAAAAATCCAACTAGGTCTCATTGCTAACACTAGAATTAATAATAGATAGTGAGTGTCTAAAGTTCTTATATGGAATAGGCAGAACTTTATAAATATCCTACCAAGAGTACACATGGCATTTATCAGCTGACTATAAAATCAAGAACTCACCCTGACTGTACAGGTGTCCCCAATGAAATCACTAAGCCTTTCACTGGAGAGGTAGGCTAGAGTGAGAATGAGGAAGGGAACAGGGAGATGTGGCTGGGGCGGAAGGGTCACTTTGCTCATGTTGGCTTTGAAGATGGAGGAGAAGGTGACAAGCCAAGAAGTACAGTTGACCCTTAAATGCAGAGTGACTCCCTTTGGACTCAAGGAGACAGGGACCTTGGTTCTACGAACAACGGCTCTGATGACCTCACTGAGCTTGGGTGTGGTTTCATCTACTGAGCATCTGAAAAAGAGCTGCCCCATGAAGGATTGAACTTCAGCCCGATGAAGATGAGCAGAGACCTATGTGATTTCTGGAAGCTGGGAAACTGGGAGGTAATCCTTTTGTGTTGTTGAAGTCATATGATAGGACAGGGACAGGAGATCCACACATCTGGGAATACTCATGTGCTTGGCATACAATTTGAAAATCATTGCCTGATTGAGACTCTTGCAAGTCCTCGGTAATTACCAATTTACAGACTTCTGGAAAAGTTGACTTTTGTTTATTTATTTATTTATTTATTTATTTTGGTTTTGCTTTTCAGAAGTAGGGAAAAAAGGTGGATGGTGTTATCATTGTTTAATATATATATATAAAAAAATACTTGGGATGGTGTAAGCTCCTACCAACTGTTCAGTGAATAGCAGTTATCTTGGATTTTATTAGTATCTACAATTTACTAAAATGCTATATGACAGGTGTTGTGCTAATTATCCACTAACTGTCCCCATAGCAACCTTGTAAGATGGGCACATCATTTCTTTGAGACTCAGCAGAAATAAAAATAAATTGTAGAGAGCTGCGAAGTGCTGTGCCTTAAAGATGGCGCTGGCTTCCGCCTTCCACCTCCCCAAGGGTGAGCGCTCTCTGGCGTAAACAAGCCCTTATTTGGTTAAGTCTGTTCAGCCTGTTTGCTTCCTCGTTAGAGTAGCCTATCTGCAGGGTCCACGTAGCTCACTAGAGTTGGTTAGCGCAAGGGTATTTAAGCCTGTGCAGGGGTCCCCCGGGCTCCTGCGGGTCAGAAGAACATGTTTCAAGGATCCTGATTAAAACTGCATGAAGAAGATCTTCCCGGTGTCGCGTCATCCTTGCTGGCAGGGGTAGGCGCAGTACAATACATAGAGGCTAGATGTGAATCTAAATGGTAAAATTCTACTGCTGATGCCTTGAGACAGGTTTTACTGACTTACTCTGGCTGGTCTTGAACTTCTGGACTAAAGTGATCTTGCTACATCAATCTCCTGAGTAGTTAGGACCACAGGTACATGCCAGCATGCCCAGCTCAATCTAGACTCAATTGCTATTAACTTTTTATATTACTTTATATCTGGTTATCTTATTTTTTTCTATTGAGTTAAGTATCCATCATACTTCAGCAAAATGGTACAATGTAAGTAATATAATTTTGCCAAAGTTTAATGAACTTTGTTTTAAAAAAACGTAACGGTTTATTCAGGTGATAACTATTGAGTTCATATTGTATGCTGTTCTAGGACTGCCCTAACAATTTTTGGTTTTATTTATTTACATAATGATTCACTATAAATTGCTAGTAAAATCTGAGCTAGTATAGCATCACCATGGTCATTATTTGACATAACCCTTGCATTGTTAGAGATAAAAACCAGAGTGGAAAGATATATCCAATAAAATGCAATTTGGATATCAGATAAGAAATATTTAAAATATTGCACAGATACTATACTAGAATGTTATCCAGTTCCTTGACCACAGAATTTTCAGTTTTCTTATTTGGCTACCCTTAATGTAGCTAAATAAAAGCCAAGATGCAGCCAGGTGTAGTAGCAAGCTCCTTTCTTCTCATCACTTGGAGACAGATACAAGCAGAGCTCTATGAGTTCAAGACACACCAGCGGTATGACATAGTGAGACATGCATCTCAAAAAATTAAAAATTACAAAAAAAATGGCTATTATTTGCAACTAATCAACTGAAAAAAGCTCAATAGAAATTAAGTTAAATGGCTGACTATAAGATATAATCTTTGTGTGAGTGTATCTTGGGTTTTGTTTGCTTTCAAAAGAGAGGGGCAAAATGAAGAACATAAACTTGGGTGGGTAGGGAGGTGAGGAGGACCTGGGAGGAACTGGAGGAGGGGAAAAACATGATCAAAATGTAAGGACCATGTCTGAGTCTGTGGTCCTACCACAGCTGGGATCTGTGTTGATGTCTGTGGCCCATGTTGCCACCAAAGGCCATGTGCATGCCTGGTATCTAGGCTGCAATGTGTGGTCATGTTGGTGGTGTCTAAGGGTCATGCCAATATGAGTTGCTTATGCTATCACCTGAGGCCATGGTGTCATCAGAGCCAGGGCTGCTGCTGAGTGCTGTGTCTGGGTCTAATTCCCTATTGCAGAACATGTATTGATGTCCACGGCTCCTGGTACCATCAAAGCCCATGCTGAGACCAGGTAGGTGCCTGGGCCATGTTGGTGTCTGAGGGCCAAGTTGCCTGGGGACAGGTGTGGAGGGAGAATGCTAATCTGAATGTCTGCCACCTGGCCATGGTGACATCCTGGCCCTGGCTGCTGCCTAGGGTCGTGTCTGGGTTCATTGCTCTGTGGCTACCAGGTACTGAGTTGTTGTCCATGGCTCCTGTTAACCACTGAGGGCTGTGCAGCTGCCTAGAGTCCAGTCAACACTCTGAGACCATGTCCAGGGGCCTTGCTGCCACTGATCTGGGTGACCTGTGCTGCCCTGGGACCATGATGCCTAGGACCATGTCTATGTTGGGGTCTGTGTTGACATACATGGTCCATGTTACCATAAGGGGTCATAGGAGTCATTCATGTTAAAATCCAAGGGCCTAGGAGAGCTGGCTCTGTCCTTCATCTAAGGGAGGAAGTTCTAATGACCCACACTGACCAGCTCAGCTCCCACCCAGACCCACATCCTGGGCTTTGGGTTGGCCCACCATGACATCTACCCCATCTATGAGTTGCTGGAGTACATCAAAGTACAGGTCCTGTAGAATCGCTGCAGGATCTCCATGCCGTGGGGCAACATCAGGATGTTGAGTAGGAGGGTCCAGTGATGATGTGTACAAGAGACTGTGAACCAGACCAATGACTCATTGTGGTGACCATTTTGTTGGCGGTGCTGACTGGACAAGAGGGTGTACTGTGTGACACACCTCAGCTCCCAATGCCACTAGCATGGATGAAGAGGCGCTGGAAAGATGGAGGAGCGAGGTGGGTTTTTGTTTGTCTTATTTTGTTTTTGATTAATTTGGGGAGGTTCTTTTGTGAGGATGCTGCAGGGATGAGGGGCAGATAGATAGGAAGGGACTGGAGGGGAGTGGGATTGGGAGTGGGGTGTATGATTTGAAATTCCCAAAGAATCAATAAAAAATCATATTATTAATTTTTTCAATTAGAAAAGTGTTTTATAAATAAGCATGAACGTAAAGGATAAATAATTGCTTTATATGTGCAATATTTCTGATCATATAGGATGTTAAATAGGAACCTAAATTCTCAATGAAGCAATTTTTCAAAGAGCAGAAAAAAATTACCTAGAGCTCTATGGGTTTTACAGATATTGACTGAAGCTCATTATAAAATACAGTGAACCAGATATCAATTAAATATAAAGATAAAACTTGCTCAGAAATGCATTTTGTAATGGGGAAGGCACATGAGATGTGATAGATGTGGGGGGATTCTTGAAAACATGTGTAGACCATTGGAAGTTGAGATTTCAGTGTGTGTGTTCAGGGGTTGAATGCTTGTGGAGTCCAGAGAACAGGTTCTCTCCGTCCAGCAGGTAGGTCCGGGGGATTAAACTCAGTTGTCAGGCTTGGCAGCCCATTGAGCCAATTCTCTGCCCCTTCATTCATTTCTTTTTGTTGGAATTGCAGATTGCTGGAATTGTGTATTTATTTCTCCTTGCTCAATCACTAACGCGCATGATGGCAGAGCGTGTAAGCTTCGTTTGCTGGAACCCACTCTGCTCAGCCTTCCAGGGGCAGTGGCTTTCTCCGCTGGAGGATCTGCATTTCTCTTTGCTGCTTGTATTTGTGTTTTCCTTGGCAACTGTGTGAAAATGAAGGTGCAGTGGTAGGTACCAACCTTGAGGTGGCTGCTGACCTTGGGTCCTATCTTGACTCTCCCTGTCCTTTCATCAGCATCCTTGCTGGGCCTTCTTGGTGAGGAGTGTTTGTGGCATCATGACCTGTGGCACTGCAAATTCAGCCTCACTTCAGCTACCTCGTCCTGTGTGCTCATCGGCAGTACCTGCTGTCACTTCTTCCTGCACAGGCAGGCTTGAAACCCCTGAGAGGCAACCACATGTGTAGCCAAGTGGGGACCTTCACCAGCTACAGGGCTGGCTTTGCCACACCTTGCCTCAGCAAACCTCTCCGATACCCTCTCCTTCCCTTCACCATTCTGGTCATCTCTTGGCAAGTGCCCCAAAGCATCCTCACTGGTTAAATTTGGCTGCATAGTTACTTCTGTGAACCAGAGCCACCAGGACCTGTCCCATCAGCTGTCTCCACACCCTTTCTCCTTCGCCATCACCAAGCCTCAGGCTCTCCATCGCCTTATACTAGGAAGCTACTTCTTGGGCATCATTTGCTGGACCATCTGAGGATGCATAAACACATTTTCCTTGATGTCTCTCCAGTTGGAGACAGACACTATATCCAGTTATTTCATTGAGTAGTCTCACTGTTCGGCAAACCTTCTTTGAAAAGATGTCCTGCTGGGCATGCATTGTGAACAGAAGATGCCCTGTGTAGTGCTGACTGCAGCTAGTGACAGCCTCAGTGGCTACACCCCTGAGGTGGTATGGGAGCAGCAGACAGCTGCTGTGTGTCTTGCTGTTCTGCATGCAGTGACAGTGACTGGAGCAGCTGCAGCTGGGATGCTTCTAGGATGGGAACCAAGTGGTGGTGGTGGGTGGTGGGGTCTACACATCTGTTCCTCTTACTGATTACACTGTATTAGTTTCAGGCACTCGAGAGATATAAAGGATATAAAGCATATGGACAGGTTTACGTGGTCCATATATAAATCTTATGCCAGTTTAAACCAGGTACTTGAGCATATGAATGTGTTTAGGAACCCGGAACTAATCTCACATGGATAATAAATGACAACAGCATTATTATATAACTATTAGTGATCACACAGGGCTACATTAAAATGAATGTAAATGTGTAGTAAACTTTAATAGAAAAGTGTGAACTTCTTTATTGCAACTGTACTGTTGGTGATAGAGCCTTTTTGTTGATGACATTATATGACATCATAAGGGTGGCATCCTTTCTGTAGAACTTTGTGTTCTTATGAAAAAGTGACATCTCTTCTATATTGTTTATTCTTCTAGAACAAAATATGCCCCTTTTATAATCAGTGGAAATATGAGAACGCATTTATTTGGGGGCAAGAGGTACCTCTGGAAGGTAATTTCACTGCAATTTCATTACTGCTTACCTTTCTGGCCTGTCCCTTCCCACACTGTGTGGGCGGGTTGACTTTCACTTAATGATTCTGCTAAGTTAAGCACATTCTGAGATGATGTCATGGAAAGTGGCTTCAGACACAAGAGTAGCTGATAGCTTCCAAGACTGTGCCAATTCTCCACGGGTTATTCCATCTTATTGAATGTACTTGGATAGGTGCAAAGATGCTCTGTTACCAGGGTAGAATTACCTTCATCCCACTCTATGTCTTGCTCAAAATAATGCTATTTTTCAGGTTCTCTCTTACTGACATATTCGATTTAGATGTTATTGATGTGTTGAAGTTTTATAAACTTTAACTAGAGTTAATACTTTGTGTGGGTATAAAGTCAAGTATCACCCCCCTGAACTCATTGGGGCAAATTATCTTCATGGCTAGAGGAGCTTGTCTCAAGACCTATGTCACCATCTGTCTTAAAGGAAATACTTCAGTTTTCCTGGGTATTGGTTTAGTGATAAGCTATGAATAAATTAAATAAATAAGTTTCATCTCATTTCAACACATTAATTCTTTATAGATCATCATACTTATCTTGTAGTAGACCAGGGATGCTGCAGTTACCAACAGGGAAATAGATTGTAAATAACAAATGACAGTCGGGGTTCATGTGCTTTGAAGGTTTGAGTGAATTTGGTTCACCCATACTCACCAGGCTTAGAAAGCCATTAGAAACTGTTCGTGTCCATTTAAAGATTTGGAAATCTTCCCTACTTCATTTTTTCTATGCAAAGTCCAAATAGATAGGAATGTTACTGAGGATGAAAAGACCATAGGAAGAAATCAAGTCTCAGGCTCCTCCAGCTACCATGCACACGGTCGCTTTCTAAGGGCCCAGGCCTCTGACACAGACTGTCCTGTGATTCTCAGGCACCGAGAGTAGTGTAGTCCTGTTGGTTTGATTCATTCTACAGCAAATGTTCTTTCCATGTTATTCTGTCTCCTGCTACCTGGAATCATGGAGAATGGAGTCTTGCCCTTTTACTACATGGGTGACAATGTAACATTATTAATATCTATGCAGGAGGCAGTGGTAGTCTCAATTTGTTAAATGTCCCCTGAATACCTATTATTACACTAAGGATGCAAATGTGAGACAGGAATGTGACAGGAACCCTTGCAAAACTTTCTGTGTGGGAAGAATACTGTAAAGTTATAGAGTTGGGAGGATCTTGGAAATCATCTATTTGAATTCTTCATCTGCATCCAGATAAGACACAGATCAGTGGCAGAACACGTGCCTAGTATGTATGAGGCCTGGGTTCAATCCCCAGTGCTGCCAAAAAGAAGAACGGAAATATTTTATTCTCTAAGGTGTCTAAATAGAAAAGCACCCATCATGAGAACACGTGACTTCTAGCTTTCCAGTACTTCTCTTACCAGAGTATATAAATGTCTTTACATATACATTGGTAACTTGGGTGGCTTTTAAAAGATTATTACATACAATGAATAAAAATATCTGTAAGCCTAAGTGGAAAGTAGACATTTACAAATAGAAAACAAAACCATGCCACTGGGAAATTAGAGTTGAGCCTTCACAAAGGAAACGGCTTCCTCTGTTGTGTAAGTCTGCATACTCTTTTCATCATGGCTTCTATTTTTTTTAATTGAAAATAAATTTTCTCATACAATATATCCCGATGATGGGTTTCCCTCCCTCTACTCTTTCAAGTCCTTCCTCACTTCCCCTCCCCTCAAGATCTACTTCCTTTCTGTCCATCATTAGAGAAGAACAGGCTACCAAATGGGACAGAATAAACCATAAGATGAAGCTAAAACTTTCATGTCGAAGTTGGACACAGCAACCCAACAGGCTGAAAAGTGTTCCAAGATCAGGCACAAATGTCAGAGACTTTCTCATTCTCACAGACAAGAATCTCATAAAAATATTAAACTAATACCTATAATATACACACAGAAAATATGATCCAGGCCCATGTAGACCCTGTGCTTGCTGCTTAAGTCTCTGTGAGCTCATATGTGCCTTGCTTAATTGATTCAGAGGGCCTTGTTCTTCTGGTGTCCTCCATTCCCTCTGACTCTTATAATCTTCCTGCTCCCTGCTTCCTCTTCTCTGAGCTCTGGGAGGACAAATTTAATAGAGACATCCCATTTAGTCTCTCTCTGCATAATGCCTGACTGTGTGTCTCTCTGCATCTGTTCCATCTACTGCTGGAGGAAGCTTCTTTGATGATAACTGGATAAGGTGCTGATCTATGAGTACAGCAGGGTGTCATTAGGGAACATTTTTGTTGTTGTTGTTGTTGTTGTTGTTTTTTCTCCAGTCATGTTGGGTTTTATCCTAGGTATTTGGGCAATCTAGCCCTTCGTTCTTGATTACCCAAGTAGTATTTGGGTATGAGTTCCTTCCTGTGGAGTAGGACTTAAGTCAAATCAGACATTGGTTGACTAGTCCCACACATTCTGTGCTAAATTGCCTTTGCATATTTTGCAGGCAGGACAGATTGTAAGTCAAAGATTTTGTGACTGTGTTGGTGCTCACATCACTCTTTTTGTAACCTGCAGAGTACCTTGCCATACCAAAGAGACTAAAACATAGGGGTGAAGGCTCTATGTAGGCACTAGCTTGATTTCTCCATGTTCAATCAGTTCTGTAGAATTTTATCCTCAGCAATGGGGCCCTGCTGTCAGTTTTTGGAGAGAAATCCTTTGTCTTAGCATCAGCCTTGGTTGTTTGGGCATTTCCAAGGGACCCCGTTGGTTAACAACTCTATTTAATGCAACCCAGATCCCACCACTGGAAGAGATATCTATCCGAGACTCTATATCCCCCATGACTAGGAGTTCTCATTAGGGTCACCTGCATCGATTCCAGGAAGTTTCCACTGTACTGGTTTCCATATGACCCTCAAAATCCACTCCTCCCCATTGCAGCCCTGCACTCGCTCCCTCCATCACATTTCCCCAACCTGATTCTTCCCACTCCTATCCCCACCCACCCCCAGTCTACCTGCAAAATTTATTTTATTTCCCTTTCCGCAGGAGATATGCGTGTCCCGAACTAAAGCCTTCCTCTTTACCTAACCTACCTGTGTCTATAAATTAAAGATTGGTTATCATTTACTTAGCAGCTAATATCCACTTACAAGTGAATATATGCCATATTTGTCTTTATGGGTCTGGATTGCCTCACTTGGGATTGAATTTCATGTCAATTAAAAAAAAAAAAAAAAAGCTGACTAAAAACGCACCACATTTTTTTAAACCCATTCTTCTGTTCAGGAACATTTAGGTTGTTTCCAGTTTCTGGTTACTATGAATAAAGCATCAATGAGCATGGTTGAGCAAGTGTCCCTATGGTAGGATGGAGTGTCCTTTGGGTATATGTCCAAGAGTGATATAGGGAGGTCTTGAGGTAGATTGATTCCCAATTTTCTGATGATTCACCATATTATTTTCATAGTGGCTGTACAAGTTTACACTCCCATCAGGAATGGAAGAGTGTCTCCCATTACTCTGCATCCTCACCATCATGAGCTGTCACTTGTGTTTTTGATCTTAGCCATTCTGAAGGTGTAAGATGGTAGTTTTGATATGTATTTCCCTGGTGGTTAAAGATGCTGAACATTTCTTTAAATGTTGCTCAATTATTTGAGATTCCTCTGTTGAGAATTCTCTGTTTAGATTTGTGCTCCATTTCTAATTGGATTTTATTTTTTGATATCTAGTTTCTTGAGTTCTTTATATATTTTGGATATTAGACTACTGTCCAACATGGAGATGGTAAATATCTTTTCCCATTATGTAGGCTGCTTTTTTGTCCTTTTGGCAATGTCCTTTGCCTTACAGATGCTTTTCAGTTTTATGAGGTCCTATTTATTATTGCTCTTGGTGCCTACACTATTGGTGTTCTGTTTAGAAAGTTACCTCCTGTGTCAATGAGTTCAAGGCTATTCCCCACTTTCTCTTTTGTCAGGTTCAATGTATCTGGTTTCATGTTGAAGTCTTTGATCCACTTGACCTTGAGTTTTGTGTGGGGTGATAAATAGGGGTCTATTTGCATTCTTTTACATGCAGACATGCAGTTTGACCTACACCATTTGTTGAAGATGCTTTTTTAGTTCCATTATATATTTCTGGCTTTCTGACACACTTTATCAGGTGTCCATAGGTGTGTAGATTTATGCCTGGGTCTTTAATTCTACTTCATTGATCAATGTGTCTATTTTTATGCCAATCCCATTCAGTTTTTATTACTGTAGCTCTGTAGTACTATCTGAAATCAGGTTGGTGATACCTCTAGCACTTCTTTTATTATTCAGTATGTTTTTTTTTTTTGTTTTTCTATACTAAGTTGAGAATTGTCCTTTCCATGTCATTTCCAGGACTTACATGGTTTCATCAGTAATCAATGATGCTATGGAGTCCGGCTCTCCATAGTCCATCTTCCTGTCCCTTCTCATCCTTTGTACTCATCCCCATGCTATTGATTCTATACATTTTGCACCACTTGTTGAGAATCTAGATCACTGTGTGCAGTTCTGATTCTTGTTATTCAAGTCAATGTGACAGGAATCATGACTGGCCCGACTTTTAGCTCTCTTCTCAGTAGGAGAACATGGTTTGCTGTTCCTATGCAAGTCCACACTTGATCTGAAATCTAAGTTCCCTTTTTTATGTTCATGGTTGTGAATGATAAACTTTACTTTTTGTCTTATGCATATCGTCTGGTCCTTTGGCATGACATTCATACTCTCTTAGTTAGCACATAAGAAATATATGTCTAATATTTGAGATTTAATCAGGCAGAATCTGTTAACAGCACTAGACATGTTTGGTTTTTTCTCTTGTGCTGCAAATGAACACAGCTACAGTTCATGATTTTTCTATTTGTTGATTATTACTTGATCCAAACTTTTAGGAAGATGTGTATAATGGAGCTTGATCCATTAAATAAAAGCCAGGTTTAGAAAGAAGAGAAATAAGATTTTCTGTACTAACTGGGAGCTAACTGGGGCGAGGAGTTACTTTTGTTTGTTTCTTTCTTATTTATTTCTTGTCTCTGGCTTTATAGTATGTTGTGAAATCATGCAATTGTATTCTCTGTTTTGTGGATATGAGTTTAAAGCAAGGCATCACTCATGCCTCTGGGTAATGTCTATGGGGTTTGGTGAGCCCTAATGAAGCATCCTATTGATTACATGATGGAAAATCAATTCCCAAATCACCCAGGTCCTTTACTCTAGGACGTGTCCTGTAAGTTCAATGTTGGCTCTTCATCATTGTGACTAATGCCCAATTACTGGCCTGGAGAGCAATCTTCAGGGAGTAACTGTGCTTTCCTCCCTTGCTTTCATGTCGCCTGAGGACCCTCCCATTTCCTTTCCCATGCTGGGGAACAAGGGCAAAGCACAACTTCCTTGTCTACCAGATTGAATCTGGGTTCCTGTCCCTTTAAGAAAGCCATGTCTCACAAATGCTATGCAGTACATTCATGTCTGAAGGTGCCCCAAGGAAAAGAAGTGGGGGCAGGAAACCCTTCATTTCCTTCATGTGCAGTGAGCAGACTTAGACACTGAAGTCACAACTCTCTCCTAGGAAGCAGAGAGTGAACTAAAAAGGATGGAAGGGGATAATGGAGATTTGTCAGAAACCTGGGTGGTGCAATTGAAAGTTATTAATAAAATGCTCTGAATCCAAAACATTTCCTAAAGAAGCATAGACATAAGCATTTAGGTTACCAAGAATTTAATCCACCTGCCTAAAATGTAAAAATTAGTAGATGTCTGGGCAATTTTGAATGTGCCTTAACTAATGCTCACTGATTCTCTTTGATCTGCTTACATTTTCTTGGTGTCCCATGTAGTCTTCATATGTGTGAAGGATGAAGGAGAAATAATGTGAGTATATGAGTTTTTAAATTTTTTTCTTTCAAGTAGTTCATTTTACCATATATTCCCCTAGTTCTCTCCCTTTTTGAATAAAACATTTCAAGATGAGAATAGAAAGTATTGTCTCAGAGCTGTGGTAGATGGTAGGAGACTCTCATTCAAAGATGGGATGCTAAGTTATGGTTTATTGTGTAAGATCTGCATCCAATTAAGCCAATCACTAACTCCAGCATGGATGGGTGAGTTGGTCAGGAGTCACCACCCCTAGCTGGGAGTAATTAGCTGGGAGAGGGAAGTTATTTTTCCTCAGAGATGTGGCCACTGCTGTTTTGCCAGTACTCATGCGTGAGTACTAATTTGATTCAGTGGCCTATTTAAATAATAATAATAAAAAGAAGGAAAAAGGCAAGGGGAGAAAGGGTACACAATGGAACTCTGGAAGAGTGTGAGGGAGAATTAGAGGTAAATATAATCAAACATATACATATGCACATGTGTATATATATATATATATAAATTATTGTTAAAGAATGTAAAATATAAATAAAATAAAAATATATCTATTTTAAAAGATGAATGCTCAGAGATAGCTCTACTCAGCTAAACCATGGTAGTCTATTACTTGAAATTTGTGGTTATAGTTTAATAGTCATGATTAGATTTCTATTATATTTCCCCAGATGCAACTAATCTCTAGCTTTTGAATATTCATAGCAAGAGATATGTTCTTGATTATTTTTATCCTGCTGAGAAAAGTAAAGTAAATGGGATGAGGCATGGTGGGATACACCTGTTACATTACTCAGGAGGTAGAGACAGCCTTGGGAATGCAATGCTAACTTCATGATCAAGGAATACAGAACCTGTGTTACATGAGGCCCTATCTGAGCCAACAAAAGAACTCAATAGTTCCTTGAGTCCATTTGAAATTTCATGCAGAGTGAGAGATAAGGATCTAGTTTCATTTTTTCCTACATGCTGATATCCAGTTTTCCAAGCACCATTTGTTGAGGATGCGTTCTTTTTATTCAGTGTGGCTTTTGGATCTTCTTAGGTATTTCTGACTGATCTAGAATTCCATATATATAAACCATGATGGCCTTGAACTTACAGAGATGTGGAATGTCTGTCTCTACCCATTTACCATCCCCCACAACCAGTGCTACTATTACAGGCACGTGCCTCCAGCTCAGCCTTAGTTGTGTGGACTTTTATCTGGATTCTCTATTCTTTTTAAAATGTATTTATTTTCATCTCATGTGTATGTATGTATGTATGTATGTATGTATGTATGTATGTATGTATATCTATGTGGGGATGTGAGATCCCCTGGAACCAAACAGAGTTACAGACAGTTGTGAGCTTCCATGTCGGTGCTGGGAATTGAACCCAGGTCCTCTGGAAGAACAGCTAAGTGCTCTTAAGCCCTGAGACCCTGGTTTCTCTATTCTGTTTAGTTGACCCCCCCCTCTCTCTCTCTGTCTCTCTCTCTATCTCTCTCTCTCTCTCAGTGTGTGTGTGTGTGTGTGTGTGTGTGTGTGTGTGTGTGTGTGTGTGCATATGTGTGCCAGTACCTGGCTGTTCTTATCACTGTAGTTCTCTGAAGTAGAACTTGAAATAAGATATGGTAATAGCTGCTGCAGTATTCTTTTTGTTCAGGATCATTTTGGTTACCCTTCATCTTTTGTGTTTTCACATACATTTTAGAATTGTTTCCTCTGTGTCTATGAAGAATGGTCCTGGAATTTTGAATGAGATTGAATTACATTTGTAGACTGCTTTTGTTAAGCAAAGACTTTCTGAATAGGACTCTGATAGCATGGGAAAAAAGACCAACAACTGGTAAATAGGATCTTATGAAACTAAAAAGCTTTTTACAGCAAAGGAAACACATGTGATCTAAAAAAGTTAAATCATGACCGTGTGTGTGTGTGTGTGTGTGTGTGTGTGTGTGTGTGTGTGTGTGTGTGTGCAGATCCATGATAATGCAATGAGATTGAAAAGGTAATATAATTGCTCCCTATGAAGTGCCCAGACAACTGGAGAGATGTCTCAGCAGTTAAGAGTGCATGTTCTTGCATGAAACCCAAGCTTTCTTCCCAGCTGGGAGGCTCACAGTGCCTTGTAATTCCATTACCCGGGGGGTTCTGACACTCCTGGTCTCCATGGGCACATAGACTCTTCACTCGCATGCACATAACTGCCACACACATACATAAACTAAACTAAAATAAATCTTATAAAGGGGGGAAAATCCCAGGATCTGATGGGTTTACTGCTGAATTCTCCCAGACATTTAAAGGAGTGCTTACTATATTTTTCAACATCTACTAAGTAGAAAGGGAAAGGACACTATCAACTCCATTCCAGAAAGCCACCATTTTTCAAATACAGAAATTCATTAAAGAGATGCAGAAAAAAAACCTACTAGACCAAGTTCCATGTTGGACATACATGTAAAGATTCTCAATAAAACCCAACCCTTGCAAGTCATGTTCATGTTCATATTCAAGAGCATATTAAGCATATTAAGAAAATCATACACCTGAGCCAGTTGGTTTCATTTCAGGGATACGAGATTGTCTCAGTGTAAGCATATCTCAATGTAATAAAGGCTATATTTAAAAAAGCATAACCAACATAATTCAAAATGGGGGTAACTGAAAGCATTTCCTTTGAGATAAGGAACAAGACAAGTGTGCCCACTCTTACCACGATTACTCAATATTGTGCTTGAACTTTTATCTAGAGCAATAAAATAAGACAAAAGGGACACAAACAGGAAAGAAAGTCGCGTGCAACATGTCCTGTGGTTAAAAGACCATAAAGACCCCACCAGAAAACTCTTTGTTCCCATGAGAGGAGATAAGTGCTTTTAGCAAACTAGATGGGTATACCAGTAAACGAACTTGTTTAGAGAAAAATAAGGGGCAAAAATATCCACCCACATAGCTTCTTCAAATATATGGAAATAAACCTAACCAAGTAGGTGAGTGACCTCCATAATAAACCCCCCCCCTTTTTAAATTTGCTGTGAGATCAAATTTATTTATATCAAAACTTTCTTATATATATATATATATATATATATATATTCTTATCTTACATATCGATCCCTGTTCCCTCTTACTCCCTCTGTCCCATGCCCCCTGGCCCCCCTCCCATCCCATTCCCCCACTCCCACTCCACAGGGAGGGTGATGCCTTCCAGGAGGGATCATCAAAATCTGCCAGGCTACAGAAACCCACAGAGACAGCTGACCTGAACAAGGGGGAACTCATGGACCCCCCAGACTGATAGCTGGGAAACCAGCATTGGACTGACTCAGACCCTCTTGAATGTGGGCCTTAGTTAGAAGGCCTGGGCAGTCTAAGGGACCTCTGACAGTGGAACCAGAATGTATCCCTGGTGCATGAAAGGACTTTGGGAGCACATTCCCCATGGAGGGATACTCCCTTAGCCTAGAGGCAGGAGAGAAGACCCTACATGAGTATAGCAGGCATTCATTAGAGTAGTCTACAGATAGAGTTCCAGGACAACCAGGGTTGTCTTGAAAATCCAAAATGGAAAAAAGAAAAAGAAAATAATTTTAATCATAGATCCATTTTACCAGAATTGGGTTTTCTCCTAAGGTTGTCTAACCACATGTTCTTGGCTCCATTAAGAGATCCAAGTATGGGTTCCATTTCATGGAGTGGGCCTTGGATTTAACCAAGAAGTGATTGGTTACTTCCATAACATTTGTACCACTGTTGTGCCAATGAACTTATATTTTCAGGCTAATCATTGTTACATTTTTTAGGGTTCACAACTGAGTGAGACTGATGATTACTTTTCTTCTTGAGTCATATTCATAACACTTTTTAGTACTATAAGAGGTAGCTGGTAGTAGGATGAAACATTCCCATGTTCTGTGAAACAAATATGTGGTACATGCTCCAATAATCATATATCAAATTCTGGATAGTATCCAAGAGTGTTGATAATAATGTATAATGCTCAGGTAATCTATGGGAATTAATGGCCAACAACTCAATAAAAAGTAATCCATTCTTGGTACTAAGGTTTTATTTGCTAGCAAGAGACACCTAATGGTGTGTTGTACCCCTAAAGTATGACAACTCCATCAAACTTTAAAAACTATGTATATGCATAGACTTCAGGGAGCTTCTATTGCTGTAGATCTCCTTTTGGCTTTGTCAAAAAGCTTTTAGTGTTATCCCTCCCTGCTGTCTCTTCCTCCACTGCGCTCTCCCATCCTCCACCCCACTTAAATTCTTCCTGTTCTGTTATTTCTCTTTAACCTTTTAAAGTAACTGTTTGATTTCCTTTCCCTTGAAAGCCCATTTCCTTTAGCCACACACAAAACTCTGGTTTTCATGAGCATTTTAAATGAAATATACATATCTAAAGAGTAAAAGCTAACCTCCAGAAATGAGAGAAAACATGCAGTTTGTCCTTATGATTTTAGATTTTTTTACAGCTTCATTTACCTATAAATCTTATAATTTCATTTTTCTAACCAGCTGGATAATGCATTCACTAATTGATGGGAATCTCAGAGGTTTGCATTTCCTGGCTATCGTGAATAGAGCAGCAATGAACACAGATGAGCAATATCTCTATGATATGATGTAGAGACATTTGGTTATATGTCCAAGTGTGCTGTAGCTGGATGGTGTGCTAGATCTATTTTTTCATCTTTTTGAAGGATCTCCACGAAGATTTCCCTAATGGCTATTGAAATTTGCACTCTTATCAGCAGTGAATAAGTTAAATGACCCCTTTTTGCAACTCAGGAACATCTTCTTGTGTGTGTGTGTGTGTGTGTGTGTGTGTGTGTGTGTGTGTGTGTGTGTGTGTTTAATCCTGACCATTCTGGTTGGGGTAAGATGAAATCTCAAAGTAGTTTCAATTCCTTTTATGACTAAAAATGTTAAGCATTTTGAAAAAAATATTTCTCAGTTACTTGTGTTTCATCTTTTGAGAAATTTGTGTTTAGCCCCCCCCTTTTTTGTTCTTTGTGTATTCTAGATACAAGCTCTCTATCTCTGTGTTAGAAGTATAGCTGATTTACCCAAATGGTGATGTTGTTTGACAGATAAAATCTTTGCAGCTTCATGAGGTCTCATTTATTAGTGCCTGTGTTATCTGTCCTATTCAGAAAGTACCTTCCTATGACAATGAGTTTAAGACTGTTTCTTACTTTATGTTCAGTCAGATTCAAGGTGTCTGGCCTTTTGTTGAGGTCCTTGATCCATTTGGAGCTGAATTTGAGCAGTGTGATATTCATTCTTCTACATTCAGCCAATCTAAGTTTGACATAACATCTGTTGAAGATGTTGTCTTTTGTCTGGCTTCTTTGAAAAACAAACAAACAAACAAAAAAACTTGAGTGCCTGTAGGTGTGTGGTTTTTCTATCTATTCTATTCCATTGGTCAATGTATGTATTCATATGCCAAAACTGCTGGTTTTATTGCTATAGCTCTATGGCATTACTTAAAATCAGGTATGGTGATACCTCAACAGTTCTTTTATTGTTTTGACTGTCTTAGGTCGTTTGTTTTTCCAAATGAAATCATTTTTTCTTTGCTAAAGATTTATTTATTTTATGTATATGAGTGTTTTGCCTCTGTGCCTGATGCCCACAGAAGTAAGAAAAACATCAGATCTCTCAGAACTGGAGTTGCAGATGGTTGTGAGCTTCCGTGTGGATTCTGGAAATGGAGCTCAGAGCCTCTGAAAGAGCAATGAGTGCTAGTGCTCTTAACCACCCAAACCATCTCACCAGCTCCTCAATTTTTAAAAAATTGAAGAATTGCAATTTTGATGAGCATTAGGTTGACTCTGCAAGCTGTTCTGGGTTAGATGGCTGTTTTTGCAATTATTAATCCTTTGATCCATGAACATGAGAGATCTTTTCCATCTCTTGGTAATCTTCTCATTTTTTTCCACGTTAATATCTTAACAGTTTTTTTTTTATAAAAATCACAGTCCTATGTATTTATTTTCCAGTCTATTCTGAAAGCAATTGTTTTTGTAATTTTTCAACATGCTTATCATTTTTATATAGGAAGGCTACTAATTTCTTGAGTTAATTTTGTGTTCTGATACTTTGCTGAATATATCAAGTGTAGGAATTTTCTGGTGATATCCTTAGGATCATAAATATATATATATATGTACATATATATATAATCATATATATATGATATATATATGATCATATATCTATAAATAAAGATAATTTGGTTTCTTTTCCTATGTGTATTTCTTTATTTCCTCTACTTTATTTCCTTATATTATTGCTTTAGCTAAGGCTTCAAACACTATATATTGCACAAGAACAGAGAGAGTAAATATCCTTGTCTTGTTCCTTTTAGATATGTTAGATCCATTTGATTTATGATGTCATTTATCTCTAGTTTCTCTGTTTAGTTTTTGTCTGGATGACCTGTCTATTGATGAGAGTAGAGTGTTGAAGTTATACACTTTCATTTGCGTTGTGGTGAATCTTATTCCATTTTTATTTATTTTGAGACAGAGTCACCCTGTGTATCCCCGACTGGCCTGGAACTTACTGTATAGACAAGACTGACTTTGAATTCACAGAGATCCACCTGCTTCTGCCTCTCAACTGCTGGGATTAAAGGCATGCACCACCATACCCCCATTCAATGTATGACTTTAGATCCAATAATGTTTGTTTTATGAAAATGGATGCTCCCTGTGTTGGTGTGTAAATGGTAATGTAATATCCACTCTGTGATTTCCCCTTTAATGAATATGGAATGCCCTTTCCTTTCTCTTCTCACTAGTTTTGGTCTGTTGTGTCAGATATTAGAATAGCTACACCTGCTTTTTTTCTCATTGCCTTGTGTCTTAGGATTACTATTGCTGTGGTCAAATACCATGACCAAGGCAACTCTTATAAAGAAAGCATTTAAAAGGAGACTTACAGCTCTAGAAGGTTAGTCCATGATCACCATGGCAGGCAGCATGGTAGCATGCAAGCAGGCAATGATGCTGGAGAAGGAACTGAGAACATTTCATTCTAATACACAGGCAGCAGGCAGTGAGTGACACCAGGCTTGGTGTGAGCTTTTGAAATCTCAAAGTACTCTCTCATTAACACATCTCCACCAACTATACCTGCTAGTCCTTTCCAAACCTTTCATCGATGGAAGACAAAGAAGATATATGATGCAAATATATGAGCCTATGGGGATCATTTTTATGCAAGCCACCACACCTTGGATACCTTTCCCCACCCTCTTACTCTAAGGTGATGTCTATTATTTATGGTGAGATGTGATTTTTGGAAGCAGCAAAAAGATGAATCCTGCTTTCTTAACCAGTCTCTTACCTGTGTCTTTTTTACTAGTGGAATTGAGACAATTAATATTAATATTGAGAGTTATTATTGAGTACTATTTATTCCTACTATTTTGTGGTGGTGGTGTTTCTTAAACTTCTTTTAAACAAAACTATTCTGGGATTATATATTTTTGGGTCCTCTTGGTTAAATTTAATCTTCTCTTTAAACCTAAATATTCCTCCTAATATCCTTTACAGAGCTGGATTTTTTGGTCATAAATTTCTTAAATCTGTTTTGATTATGAATGGTTTCTCTTTCTCCTTTGATTATGACATAGTTTTATTTGGCATAGTATTTTGAGCTGGCATCTGTGGTCTTTCAGCACTTGTAAAATATCAGCCAAGGCCCTCCCAGCTTCTACAGTTTCCATTAAAAGTCAGGCGTCATTCTGACATGCCTGCCTTTGTCTGTGACTTGGTGTTCTTTGTAGTCACTCTCACTGTTCTTTCAAAAACTAAAAATAGAACTGCCATGTGATCCAACAATACTACTCCTGGATAAACACAGAGGTAGATACCTGTACATCCATGTTTACTGATAACTAAGAAATGGAACCAGCCTCGTGCCCATAAAAAGATGAATGGATAAATAAAATGCAGTATCCATGCACAAAGATATTTTCTTCAATCATAAAGAAAAATAAAATCATGAGATTTTTTCAGGAAAGTTCATGGAACTGGATCCTTATGTTAAGACAAAGTATAATGACACAGGTATAAAAATGTTGAACCTCGCTCCATAGACCAGGCTGGCCCTGCACTCACAGAGTTTCACCTGCCTCTGCCTCCTGAGTGCTGAGGTTAAGGGTGTGCACCACTACCACCCGGTCAAAAGTTAGTTATCTTAAAAATAGAAAAGACTTTGAACTGCAGTAACTGTGACAAGTTTTGGTGACGACTGTTTCCAGTACTGCTGGCTTTGTTTCAATCCAGAACATGGAGGATAAAATTGTTGGTTATGTCCCTCTGTGAGCCAAGTTATTAGCTGTGCTTCTGGGAGGGTAAGAGACAATTTTAGATGTATATTATCAAGACAGAATTGCTGGCCACATCGGGTAAAGAGCCATGAACTGTGATTGTACTACTGAACTGTAGAATTTCCTGTTTCTGTCTCCAATGCCATTTGAACTGATGAAGGGCACTTCACCCACAATTTAATGTGTCCATGTGGACAAATGTGCACGTGTGATTTTGTGTGATGGCTGGAAAGATAAGATACATAGAGGCAACCAGCCAGAGAACATAGGGTTAAATTTTTTCATTTTCAATGGAGAAAGAACCCTCTTAGATTCCCTTAATGAAGGCTTCAGTTTAAAATGAGAGACAGCCAGGTAAGTGGGAGGCGAGACAGAGGGCAAGGAGCAAGGTAGGCATGACGGGAAGCATGTGTTTAATAGCATGACTGGTGACAGGTTTGCACTGAGTCAATAATTCACCCTGAGTCATGGATGTTGTTAGATACTGTGTGTGTGTGTGTGTGTGTGTGTGTGTGTGTGTGTGTGTGTGTGTGTGTGTGTGTGTGTGTGTGTGTGTGTGTGTGTGTGTGTGTGTGTGTGTGTGTGTAAGGACAGGGAGATTAGATGTGTCTATGCTGACTCCAATTCACCTGACAATGCCTTCCTGGTAGAAGAAATTAGCCCCCAAGTGCAAAGAGAAAAACAGGTAAAAAAAAAAAAAAAAAAAAAAAAACCCACCTGTGTCCACCTATTTAACAAGAGTCTTTGGATCTGTATTTGAGAATAGTACTACCACCATGAGGCACATCAGATGTCATTACTGAATGCATCTAAATCCCTTCCCAATTATTGAGATGTTAACACCATATGCATTTTTTTTTCCTTGAGATCAAGATGTTACACTTCAACTTCCTTGAAATCTCTGGGGCATCTGTGGAAATTAATTGCCTCTTAGACTTGGATCCTTTGGGTTTGTGATTGTGAGTTTGGAAGGCAGAAGCAACAGTGAATCTCAATTAAGGAAATATTTGCTGCAAATATATAGCTTCAGGGTTCTCTGTTTGTTCTTTGGCAAAACTAATCCAGCTAGTGTCTGGGGTTTTGTTCTGATAAACTCATTATAGATTGTAGATATTGTAAGAAAATGCATTTAATATACCTACCCTGTCTATTTTAGCGATGTACTACACTTCAGAATGTCAGTTATTTTATCACAATTAAGTGGACTGAACTGCCTAACACCATGAGAGAATATTGTGTCACATATTGCAAGCCTGGGGAAGTTGCAAGTTCTAAGTTTGCTTTTGGTTTTGTTTTGTTTTTCTGAATGCATATCATTTGACACCACTGTGAACATGTCAAGACTTGTAAGTCAAACCATGACACATTAGGGAAACCTCTGTACTGGAAAACATTGGTTCACAAAGTTTTAGTGGCTTCCTAAGATCTGAAAAACCAGAAAATATGAACAGGGAAGTGGTGGTGCATGCCTTTAATCCCAGCACTCAGGAGGCAGAGACAGGCAGATGTCTGAGTTTAAGGCAAGCCTGGCCTGTAGAGTGAATTTCAGGACTGTCAGGGCTACACAGACAGACCTAGATTGAGATCCAAGAACTTCTGGAAATGGGGCCCTAACAGTCATCTCATTTTTGCTCTGAGCCCTTATAACCTGTAGGAAACTTTTAACCTGAACTGTAATCTAGTGAACAGTTACTGCCTTTTTCTTACGGATTTCTCTTTAGTCCTGACTCAGCACTGCTCATTTACTGTCTCTTATCATCAATACACTTAATATTTTATATACCATATGTCATATATACTATATAAACATATTATGATGTAATGGTAGCCCCCCAAAAGTATCTATTTGGACATTGTGGCTCTGTTGGGGATTAGAGAAGAAAACTGGGTAGGTTAGAATGGAACAGTTGCTGCCATGGTGTAAAAGCCAATGCAAACAGAAAAAGAACTTCTGTCCTAGCAGAGGTTACAAAATCACCAATTCTTCCCTAGATTTATTACAACTGACCTTCCTGCCAAAGGATAGAACTATTGGATGAATTTGATCCCATGCATATAGCTTAAACAGAGAAGGAATTCAAACAAGAATACAGAATAAAATATGCCCCTTGACATTGTCTTTTCAGGTTGGTATTTCATGCTATTCTAAGGTTAGAGAAGTGAACTGTTTAAAGCATTAGCATGAACTTAGCCGTTCACATTAGTACTGTGCTCTGACTCATAGGCAGTGGCAGTCAAATTACTATATTTGAATGTTGTGGCCCATCTCCTTCGATAAATGCCTCACACTAGCCAGAAAATGTCATAAGATGGCTAGAAGAGACAGATACCATCTCTCTGAGCATCTGGGCCTAATGACATTGACCTCAGAGAGACAGGTGCAAACTCCAGGTGCCAGTCCTGGGAATGTTTGGAGGACAGATATAGACCTTCACAGGCCTGCCTGTGACCTGTCTGCCATTCAGGGAAGGTTTCACTTTGCATCAGTAGCCAAGACGCTGAGGTCTGCCTATGCTGGAAGCCCAGTCTGAGAAATCAACCAGGCAGGATCCATTCCCATGGGTGCATGCCCCAACTCAACAAACGGGAGGACTCCAGGGATCTCTAAGCCTCTGCTTTACAAGTAGAATTGGCTCCTGGATCAGAAATAACATCCCCTCTCTGAAGGTGAGCACAAATGTCTCCACATAAATGAATTGAAAATATCTGTGCTTTCTCTGTTGGGCTTGTCTAGTTGATATGCCAAGAGGAGAGAGTTTGGTGACTCTGAGACCACATGCTGAAAATGACAGGGAATTGGACAAGGTGGTTCATGTTATTAGAGACCAAGGAAGGAGGTTCACCCATGGTTCAAGGTCAGCTTGGTTCACAGTGAATTCAAGGCTGTCCTGCATTATGCAATAGTCTCCATCTAACAAAACTAAAAAAGTTCCAGGAGACTGGTGGTCTTTTTATGAGGTGTTCAAATCAATGTGTGTTTTCACCCACCTCTTACTTTTCCCCTCATCATAAATTATTTTCCTAGAATGGAAAAACATGAAAGAGAACTCAAAAATTTCAAACTGTGAGTTGCTCTTGTCTAGACTAAAGCTTCAGTTTGGTTTTAGTTGCTCTTTGGTGGGAGAGGACATAGAACACGAAGGCATAGGAGGTTTTACGTGTGATTTAAAAAGAAATACAAGAACTTCATTCTAGCTTGTTTTGTCATTCAATGTTGCTAATTAATCTGTGAGCATGTCTTTATTGCTGTTTTTCTCCTAAGGGCTAACAAAGGTTCGTTCAAGTTATACCCTGACAGAGCCAGTTTGAATCAGGGCTGCCTGTCTGCCAGGCTGCCAGTAATCTTGGGGGAAACACTCTTGTTTCCTGTAGTGGGCTCTAGTCTTCTCCACTGGTCTAAGCACTGAACACCTAAAGCAGTGGTTCTCAACCTAAAGCAATTCCTCATGTTGGAGTGACCTCCAACCATGACATTATTTTCATTGCTACTTCATAACTGTAATTTTGCTCCTGTTATGAATCATAATGTAAATATCTGATATGCAGAATATCTGATATGTGACCCACAAAAATGAGAACCACTGACCTAAATAGATGATTTACCCAACAATTTGACCACACCAAATTAGAAGCATCTTCTAACAGTGAAGCAAGTATGAACAAGAACAGAGGAGGAAGGGGATTAGAAATGGCCATTTTCCTGTGGGGGAGCCAAGAAGGTAAATGTTCCTCATCTTGGAACTGCAATTGCTACCCTGAACCCAGCTGGGTGAGAAAGAGGAGGAGAAAGACAGCACTGGCCCACTTGGATTTGCTCTGCCTAGCTTTCCAGTGTGGATCTGGATTAGGTAGACAGGTTCCTTAATTCTAGAATGACTCTCTTGAAACTCAAAGGCAGAAGGAATGCTGCCCTTCTGTCTCCAGCCCACTGAGGATGCTGGTGGTATCACTGAGAAACTGCATCTAAGAAGATCATCATAGTCAAGAGGAGCTTCTACTATTTTCTTCTCCCTTGCCCAGGGCCCTCCCCTCACCCTCCTTTCAATGAACCCATTTCCAGGATCAACCGTGCTCTCTTGAGTCATTTTTTCTGTTCCGTGTGGCTAACATACTGACTCAGAAAAGCTGAATAGCCTTCTTTTCTCTGAATTATCTCAAGCTGATTATATGAGTGGCTTCTTTCTGCCCTTTCATTGGAGAGTCATTCTGGGTAGCCCTGGGTTTTTCCCCTTTTCTTGAATTCTAGATATGAATGGTTGCCATGAAAGTAAGTGATTCGACACTCTCATGTATTGAGCCATGGGTGAGAAGTTCCAGAGACATCTGCTGCTGCTCCATGCTTGGAACCACACGCACGCATGCGCGTGCAAGCACACACACACACGCACACACGCACCTCCTCCTTCACCCTGTTGCTTCTGTCATCCATAGCATCATGGTGCAGGTTTCCACTGATGCTTTTCAGGGTCAAAGCAGCACAATTAGGACTTACAGATGTATGTGACACACGCTTAAATGCATGTGACACATCTAAATAGAGTCACTGGAGCCAAGTTCATTTAAAAACACTTTTTTTTGGCTTTGCAGTTTCATATACTTATATAAGCAATATTCCTCTCTCTCATTGCCCTCCCTCTTCCATGACACCCTTGTGACAAAGACTCCCTCCTACTTTTCACATCTTCCTTTTGTGTGTGGAACACTGAGTTTAACAAGAGTCACTTTCCTGAGCACAGGTGAGGGGTTATTTAGTAAAAAAGGTCAATTTTTCAGTGATTATACCATTAGAGTAGGTCACCCCCTCAGGAGCTCTGCTTTGGGCCTTCCTTCTTACTAAAGTTTTGTCATGTACCCAAAACCTTTTGCCAGGAGACAGAGAAATAAATAGTGGTTGGCAGATGTTAGTTAGATATGACCCACAGGACATGATGATGGGGCCAGATGAGATGAACACACACATGGCCAACCTAGATCATTGTAAGAATTGGACAGCTGATGGCTGGGCTGTAGCTCAAGGGAGAGCTTGTGCTTAGAGTGTGAGGAGATGCTGGGTTCAAGCCCTAGATTGAGAAAGAAACAAAAGCTAGCTGGATAGAAGCTCACCTTCTGAGCTCTGGTGGGGTAGCCAGAGGCTTCTCTCTCTAAAATGAAAGGAAAATAAAACTCCTAGCTCCTTTAATTTCTAAAAAAACTTTGAAGTCACTGATTATTAGTGCTTTGATCTTCAGAAAATTATTTAAATTCCATACTGTACTTTTCTCAACTATAACTTGGAGATAATAATAATAATTCTCCTTACTGGCACTTAGGGGAAATTAAGATGGTTAACACACACACACACACACACACACACACACACACACACACACACACACACACACAATCTCTTTCACTCTCTCAAAGACTCACAGACTCACTCACACTCACATATGCACACCTGCACACATACATACACAACCACTTGGATCAGTGTTTGGTCCCTAGTAAAATCTTTATAAATGATAGTGACTAGAAATGTCTTGCGAATTGTATAATTTTAGCTACTTTGTCAAATATCAGATGTTTATGGGTGAGTGGTTTAATATAAAGGTTTTCAATTCAATTCAATTCTGTTGGTCTACCTGTCTATTTTTTGCACCAATACCGAGTTGTTTTCAGGACTATAGCTCTATAATATATAGAGAGCTATATATATATAAAGATGGTGATACCTCTGGAAGTTCCTTTATTGTACAGGGTTGTTTTGGCTTATACTGGGTCTTTTGTTTTTCTGTATAAAGTTGAGTATTGTCCTTTCAAGGTTAGTGAAGAATTGTGCTGGGATTTTAATGGGGATTGCATTGAATTTGTAGATTGCTTTTGGCAAGATTGCAATTTTTACTAGGTTTATCCTACCTATCCAAGAGCATGGGAGATCTTTCCATTTTCTGGTGTCTTCTTTAATTTCTCTCTTGAAAGACTGGAAGTTCTTGCTATACAGGTCTTCCACTTGTTTGGTTAGCATTATTCAAAGATATTTTATGTTGTTTGTGGCTATTGTAAAGGGTGATGTGTAGTGGGATATTCACTGTGTCTGCTTCTGTGGCACTGACCACACCCATTGAGGGGTGGAGCCAGGGGCAGAAGTGACCTGTGGGACTAGGGCTCTGAAGGAGGCCAGGGACGCTGTCTTTCTGGTGAGACACGGAGAGAGGAGCATCCAGTTCCAACTGCTGTGTTCATCTGTCTGTGTTGTGAGTTGTTTCTCCATTAATAAACATCTATTCGGCCTATTTGTTTATCCTGACCCTTATTAAACCTCAATAGTGAGGTTTCTCTGATTTATTTCTCAGTCCCTTTGTTATCTGTATGTAATAGGTCTACTATTTTTTTTTTTTTTTTTTTTTTTAGTTAATCAGGTATCCTGCCACTTTGCTGAAGGTGGTCCCTGGAAGAGTTTTTCCAGTCACTTATGTAAACTATCATATCATTTGCAACTTCTTATTTTCCAATTTGGATCCCCTTGATCTCCTTTTGTTGTCTTATTGCTCTAGCAAGAACTTCAAGTACAATATTGAAGAGAGATGGAGAGAGGACAGCCTTGTCTTATTCCTGATTTTAGAGGTATCACATTGAGTTTCTCTCCATTTAGTTTTATGTTGGCTGTTGGTTTACTATATATTGATTTTATTTCTATGTATGTTCCTGTTATCCATGATCTCTCCAAAACATTTATCAGAAGACTGCAGATAGATCCATATCTGTTGTCATGCACAAAACTTAAGTCCAAATGCATCAAAGATCTCAACATAAATCCGGCCACCCTGAACCTCTTAGAAGAGAAATTGGAAGGTACCATTGAACAAATTGGTACAGGAGACTGCTTTCTGAACATAAAACCAGTAACACAGACACTGAGATTGACAATTAATATATGGGACCTCCTGAAACAGAGAAGCTTCTGTAAGGCAAAAGGATACAGTCAACAAAACAAAATGGCAGCCCACAGAATAGGAAAAGGTCTTCACTAACCCCACATCTGACAGAGGGCTGATCTCCAAAATATACAAAGAACTCAAGAAGCTAGTCACCAATACGCCAAATAATCTAATTAAAAACTGGGGTAGAGAATTAATAGAGAAATACAAAATGGCTGAAGACACTTAAAAAGTGCTCAATATCCTTAGCCATCAGAGAAATGCAAATCAAAACAATTCTGAAATACCATCTTACTCCTGTCAGAATGGCTAAAATAAAAAAAAAAAAAAACATTGACAGTTTATACTAGAGAGGATATGGAGAAAGTGGAATATTCTTCCATTTCTTGTGGGAGTGTAAACTTGTACAGCCACTTTGGAAAGCAATATGGTGGTACCTCAGAAAAATGAGAATCAGTAATTCCACTACCACAAGATCCAGTAATTCCACTCTTAGGCATATACCCAAAAGATGCACATTCATGGAACAAAGACATCTTTTCAACTGTGTTCATAGCAGCATTATTTGTAATAGCCAGATCCTGGAAGTAACCTAGATGCCCCTGAACTGAAGAATGGATAAAGAAAATGTGGTTCATTTACACAATGGAGTACTACTCAGCAGAAAAACAAAACAAAACAAAAACAAACAACAACAACAACAACAAAACAATAGAATTTTGAATTTTGCAAGCAAATAGATGGAAGTAGGAGAAACTAACCTGAATGAGGGAATTCAGTCACAAAAATACAAACATGGTTTGTACTCACTCATTTATGGGTTTTAGACATAGAGCAAAGAATCACCAGCCTGCAATCCAAACTACCACAGAAGCTAGGAAACAAGGAAGACCCTAAGAGAGATGTGCATGATCCCCCTAAGAAGGGGAAAGAGACAAGGTCTCCTGAGCACATTGGGAGCAGTGGAGGAGGGGAGAGGGAGTCAGGAGAAAAAGAAGGAGAGAAGAGAAAGGGAGAGAAGAACATGAGGCAGCAAAAAGATTGAGCCAGGGGAAGAATAGAGGAGACCAACAAAAGAGATATCATAACAGAGGGAGCCATTACAAGTTTATAGAGAAATCTGGCACTAGGGAAACATCCAGAGACCTACAAGGCTGAGCCCAACTAACAATCTAAGCAATAGTGGAGAGGCTACCTTAAATGCCCTTCCCTGATAATGAGATTCATGACTATGAATCTTATGTGTCACCCTAGAGCCTTCTTCCAGTAGCCAGCAGAAGCAGAGGCAGACGCCCACAGCTAAACGCTGAGCTGAACTTCTGGAATACAGTTGCATCGAGGGATAAGTGATGGGTAAGAGGTAAAGACCAGGCTGGAGAAACCCACAGACACAGCTGACACGAACAAGGAGGAGTTTATAGACCCCAGTCTAATAGCTGGGAAACCAGCACAAGACTGACTTAGACCCTCTGAACATGGGTCTCAGGAGGGCTGGGTAGTCTGTGGACCTCTGACAGTGGAACCAGGAAGTATTGCTAGTGCAGGTATCTACTTCTGTTGCCCATTCCCAATGGAACAATACTCCCTTAGCATAGAGACATGGGGGAGGGCCTAGGCCCTACCCCAAATGATTTGACAGATTTTGATGATCCTTCATGGAAGTCCTCACCCTCTCATGAATCATCAATATCCTCTCCTGGATAGGGGAGATGGGTGGGGAGCATGGGAGGAATGGAGGGAGAGGGAACTGGGATATGTAAAATAAGAAAAAACATTAAATAATAAAGAAAAGAAAGTAGAAAGAAATGTCTTGACTAAGCCTTTTGGTTGAGACATTGCTGAAATGCAGGTCAATAAGTATTATCACAGCCAGCCTACCTGGGAGATGAAAGCACAGCGTTTGAAAAGTCCTATGCCTTGAACAGATCAACTCTGGCCATCATGAAAATAACCATCTTGAACCATGAATGTTGCTCTGTAGTCATAATTGCTCCTGAAAGGAAGTTTGTAGGGCCAGGACCCTGTTATTCTTCTTTCCAGGCCTATACTATAGATGCTTGATGGCATTGACATTGAAGGTCACTCTTGAATCTACCAAGAAAAGGCCACATCATTTCTTGAGAGTGTTATGCTTTCTAACCAGGACTAACTTCAAATTTATGATCTTCCTTCCTCTACCCCTAGTGTGCTGGTGTCACTGGCATGTGTCAGCATATCTGAAAATGCTGTTTTTGTTTGGCCATGTAGAGCTGGTTTCTGTTATGGGCACATTTTTCCCTACTGGTCGGTTCCAGCCATCACACCAGCCCCCAATAACATGCTGAGACTCTGTATTTGATACAATCCTGCTGGCCAGGTACTATTATTGTTTATGGGATAGCTCTGTCTTAACGATTAACCCATTTCTACTTATCTCAGTATTTCCACGTGGTCATCTTAACTGAGCACGGCGGCCAGCATCTTGCTTCCTCCAGGCTCTACATGCTGACCCCTCCTTACTACTTCCTCTTTCCTCCTTGTCTCCTAGCCCTGCCTATCTTGCTTTCTCATTGGCCACAGGGCTTTATTCATTAACAGGTATGAGAAACATATTTACAGAATAATATGTCCCATCATCTCCTCTTTTCTGTCTAAAGTAAAGAGAAGGGTTTTAACCTTAACATAGCAAAATATACCATACAACAGTTATCAAATAAGAATCACAGTTAACAATATTTAGTTCATTAACATTTTGTAAGACTTAAAGAAAATATCATCTATCCTATCTTTGTTAGTCTAAAGTCCTGTATGTAACTTATCTTTAATCCTAACTAAGGAAAACTATAACCAAAACTGTCTTCAACTCCTTCAAAGACCATAGAAGGATAATATATAAACTCTAGAATGACAGAGACAACTCACTGCCTGGTCAGTCACCTGAAGTTCTTCTGTAATGTTCCATCTTCAGCCCATAGGCCATACTGTGTCTAGCAGACTCCTCAGCAAAGCAGAAAACTGTCCATCTGTTCACTGTCCACCTTTTTGTGGGTCCTGCATGTCCAGTTTATTCAGCATATACTCAGTCTAGACAAGAGCAGTATCTTGTCCAAATGGCTAGTCTTGCCATATTAGAAGCAAACTTCATTACGCGTTTCTTCGATGTCCATCTTTCTTTCTGATGCAGATGGTGTTACCAGGAACAGTTGTGCCTCACTGTCAAGAAAAACCCTAAACCATTTTAAATGCCATATTTTGTAGGTCTTTGAAAGGTTTGAAGAATGCCTATTCATCTAAAATAAATCTCTATATATCTAGAAAACCTAACTCACCTAAGTTTTGACTATTATAGGTAACTATCTATAATCTGCATTAAGTTATACATTACATTTTTCAATGATCTATATAAACATAATACCTAAACAAGAGAAGAAATATACATATCACAAAATTTACCTTAAATTTGTATCAATAAATGAAAATCCATTCCAAAAAAGTATTCATATCTATATCATAATTCCCTTTTTACCTTTAAAAAGATTGGTTGTGGTCATTAACCATTTATAACCAAGCCCAGTTAAATGAAAACAAACATTTACAAACAATATTTGGGAATTTGGGCATCATTCTTTCCAAACTACTTACTGCTGGTAGGGGGCGCTGTCATGGGGATCCTAAGAAGACACAGAAATCTTGACTGTAGTGGTCTGTAAGGTTGCAATGTCCCATTGACGTTGCTTCAGGGGGTCTTGCTTGATCAAACCACATTAGTTTGGAAGGAATCCACAGCTTTTTATTTTCTGTGGAAACAAAAATAGAAATCCTTTTCCCCAGTAACTTGTCCTTAGGCTTAAATTTTGGAGTCAAAGCATTTTTAAAATACATAAATTGAATTAATCCAGCAGCATTTCTTTTATCAGTAGTTGTTATTTTCTTAGCAGTCAAATAATTTAAAGACAACAGAATCGTGTAGAGTATCTAAAATTTCTCTGTGTTTTCCATCTTTACGTGGCTTTTTATTACTCTATTTCTTCTACTTCTATTTTTACATATTTTGAGACAGGGTTTCTCTGTGTAAATTTTATCTGTCCTGGAATTCACTGCATACCAGGTTTACTTTGAAATCACAGAGATCTGTTTGCCTCTGCCTCCCGAGTGCTGGGATTAATGGAGTGTGCCATCACACCCAGCCATCCTACTTCTTTTTTTCTTCTTTTAAACCATTGTATCCTGTTTCTTTTTCTCTCCCAAGCCAGTGTAATTTTTAAAACACACTGTATACCTTCATTGCCAGCTCTCATACGTACCAATGAATTGTTAGCAGAGCTCTTTAAAAGCAAGGCAGTTTTTTGCCGCTTATACTAATTTTATAAACCTCCCTTAGAGGAGCCGCGCAAATCTCTGTCTACAGAAAAACAAATCCAACCAAGAAAAAATGCTGCTACCAAGAAGCCTTCTTGTCTTTGTTCCTTTGTTTCTAAAAACTATTTTTAAGCTTTTGTTAAGTTTTAAGTGAAAGTTCTCAGTTCCACTTCTGACACCATTATGTTATGGGCATGTTTTTCCCTGCTGGTTGGTTCCTGCCACCACACCAGCCCCCCATAACACACCGAGACTCTGTATTTGATACAATCCTGTTAGCCAATTACTATTATTGTTTATGGGATAGCTCTGTCTTAATGATTAACCCATTTCTAATTATCTAAGTATTTCCACATGGTCATCTTATCCGAGCATGGTGGCTGTCATCTTGCTTCCTCCAGGCTCTACATGCTGACCCCTCCTTACTACTTCCTCTTTCCTTCTTGTCTCCTAGCCCTGCCAATCTTTCTTTCTCATTGGCCACAGTGCTTTATTCATTAACTGGTATGAGAAACATATTTACAGAATAACATCTCCCACCAGGTTTCTTTGTAGCATGGTGCAACGTAATTTCAGACATCAATAGTTCTAAATCTCCATGGTTACCATGACCCATGTATACTAGTATGTGTGACAATTTTCTTGTTTAAACTAATTCTATTTACTGGTGATGTGTGATTATTCCTTAAGAGATACAGATAAACTCAAGACAGGGCACCCATGGCAGAACAAAGCAGTGATTCCATCATGCCAGGGACCTGCCAGGCTCTGCCTCCCCTATGCAGGGATGCAGCCATGCACTACCACACCTGGAAAGTCCAATGGTTTTTAGTCATTAGTCTGTTAATGTTATGTATTACCTGGGCTGACTTTTTAAAGGTTGAACTATCCTTATATTCCACAATTACATCACACTCAGTAGAGGTGCATCACTGTCTTTATATGATATTGGAATTGGTTTGCTAGACCCTTACTGAGGAGTTTTATTACTATGTAATATCTGCTTTGGTGTCAGAGCAATGTTGGGTACAGAGTGAATTATAAATCACTCTCTCTTACATTTATTTTGATGAATGTGAGAGAAATTGACAGTAATTCTTCAAATGTTTTGTAGACTTCTAGTAAGTCATCCGGTCAAAGATATTTTTCCCTAGGGAAAGTTTAACACTTATTAAATCTTCCTGACTCAGTCTAGATAGGTTACCTGTATTTGGGAATTTATGTATTTTGTCAAATTTGTTGATACACATTTGTTTAACAATACTTTCTTATTTTTTCAATAGACTCTTTGGAGAAGACTGTTCATAGACATGATGTTATGAGACAAAGAACCCCAAAGATGGTGATGAGCTTGTTTTCTTTTGGCTGTCTATTGTTGGACATGTGGGCTTCCCTTAAAAGTAGTTTGTTCCCTCAGTTTGGAGGAACATAAATACTCATATGCAAGTGGTTACCAATTGGAGATTGCTTCAGAATTTGGGATGGGAGCTTTTGTCTACTTCTTTCAGTTCTAGAACCCCATGCAGACCCTGTGCGTGCTGCTGTTGTATCTCTGAGTTCATATGAGCACTGATCAAGTTGATCTGGTATGAGTTTCATCTCATGGAGTTTCAAATCAGGTACTGATTGGTTACTTTCACAATTTTGTACCACTATTGCACTACCTTGCAGGCAGGACACTATTATAGATAGAAAGGTTTGAGACTGGGTTGGTGTGTTCAGTTTGGTAGTGTTCAGGGTACCTTCGTGTATCAATAAACCCTAGCATGTAGGAGTGAAGGCTCTATGTAAGCATTAGTTTAACTTCTCCATGTTCAATGCATTGTGTAGGTGTAGTCTTCAGCAATAAGTCCTTGCTGGCAGTTGGTGGTGAGCAACCTATATTCCTGTCAGCAGCCTAGATTGTTTGTGGGGGTTTCCCACAGACACCTTTGGGCAACAGTTCAATTAGATGTGCCCCATTACAAGTACTGGAAGCTTCATTAGGTGACAAGAGATGGACAGTAGGGACTCTCTCTTCTCTATTATTTTGTGATTTCAGTTAGATTGCTTTCATGTATGTTTCTATTTTATTTTTAGCAAGGATTTACAGTATTGTGTTTCCATATTACCCCTCAAATGACCCTTAATTTTACCTGTCTCTCCCAGGGTTCTTTCTTTTATCTCCCTCTTTCCTCCCTTTCCCTGCTTGATTTTAGCCCTCAACCATTCATAATTCCCTTAATTTTACCTGTCTCTCCCAGGGTTCTTTCTTTTATCTCCCTCTTTCCTCCCTGTCCCTGCTTGATTTTAGCCCTCAACCATTCATAATTCCCTTAATTTTACCTGTCTCTCCCAGGGTTCTTTCTTTTATCTCCCTCTTTCCTCCCTGTCCCTGCTTGATTTTAGCCCTCAACCATTCATAATTTCTTAACTATGTATTCTATTTCCCTTTTCTTGGAAGATCTACCTCCCCCCATTTCCTTGCTCTATACCTAACCTCTGTGATTCTACATATTGTAGCTTGGTTATCATTGCCTTAACAGCTAGTATCTACTATAAGCAAAAAACAAACCATATTTATCTTTCTGGGTCTGGTTTATTTTACGCTGAATCATTTTTTTTTTTTTAGTTTCATCTGGTTACCTGCAAAGTTCACTTTTTTGAACAGATATGCTGTTGTGAAAAAGTACCACATTCTTTTTACCCATCCATCTGTTGAAGGATGTCTAGGTTGTTTCTAATTTTGGCCAAATATGAATAGAGCAGCAATGAACATGATTGAGCAAGTGTCACTGTAGTGAGATGGAGCATCCTTTCATTGACTTGTTGTATTGTTTCAGCCCTAAGTTTCATTATTTCATAGCATCTACTTTCAGGTGTGATTTCTTCTTTTTTGTTGTAAGAGCTTTCATGTGTGTCGTTAAGTTACTATTATGAGCTCTCCAATGTTTTTATATAGGTAATTAGTGCTATGAGCTTTCCTCTTAGAACCACCTTAATTGTGGATAAGTTTGGATATGTGGTGTATGCATTTTTATTCATTTCTACAAAGTCATTTCTTTCTTATTTCTATCTTGACCCATTTTTTTTTCATTCGGTAGTGAATTATTGAATTTTCATGAGTTTATAGGCATTTTGTTGTTTCAGTTGTTGAAGATATGGCTTTCATCCATTGTAGTATGATAAGATGTGGGGGTTTATTTCAAAATTCTTGTATTTGTTGAGACTTGCTTTTTGTTAAAGTATATGGTGAAGTTTGGAGAAATTTCCATGAGATGTAAAGAAGAAGATAAATTCTTTTGTGTGAGGATGAAATGTTATTTCCTGTGGTTTTGGTTTTGTAGGTGTAGTTAACCTTCCAGTACCTTCTGTAGGACTGGGTTTGTAGATAGATATTGTTCAAAGTTTAATTTGTCATGGAATATCTTATTTTCTCCATCTATACTGATTGAAAGTTTTGCTGAGTATAGTAATCTGAGCTGGCATCTGTGATTTCTCAGTCTGCAAGACAGTTGTCCAGGCCCTTTTGGCTTTTAGAATTTCCATTGAAAAATCAGTATAATTATAATAATGGATCTGCCTTTTATATTACTTGGCCCCTTTCCCTGGAAGCTTTTAATATAGTCTCCCACTATCAGTGTCCGAGGGTCAATATGTGATTTAAGCTATAATAGTGTCTCCTTTATGAATGTGTTTGGGGCATTGATAATAAGAACTGACATGTTCTCTTGGAAGATCTTTCCTTAGCATACGCAATGCCCTTCTGTGTTTAGTTTTGGTTTGTATCTACTTTGTCAGGTATTAAATACTAAAATGTCTACACCAGCTTGCTTCTTATGGCCATTTCCTTAGGCTATCTTTTCCTCATCCTTTTGCTCTGAGGTGAGGTCTATCCTTGATATTAAGGTTCGCTTCTTGAATGCAGCAGAAAGTTGGATCCTATCTTCCCATCCATTCTGTTAGTCTATGTCTTTTTTTATTGGGGAACTGAGACCATTGGTATTAAGAGATAATGAATGTCTTTCTTCTAAGATTCATCTCATCAAATTTACTAAATTTTTTTCTGTGGTTATGTAAACCTACTAGTGAACTTGCACAGTACAGTCAATTCAATTGTCTTTATCTGGTGACTTTTTTTTATTTATACAAAGACTTTCTTTTTTTAAGGAAAACAAACATTTATAAACAATATTTGGGAATTTGGGTGTCGTTCTTTCCAAGCTGCTGCCTTCTGGTAGGGGGCGCTGTCATGGGGGATCCTAAGAAGACACAGAAATCCTGGCTGTAGTGGTCTTCAAGGCTGCATTTTCCCATTAACGTTGCTTCAGGGGGTCTTGCTTGATCAAACCACATTAGTCAGGAAGGGATTCACAGCTTTTCATTTTCTGTGGAAACAAAGTTAGAAATCTTCCCCAGTAACTTGTCCTTAGGCTTAAATTTTGAAGTCAAACCATTATATATATATATATATATATATATATATATATATATATATATATATAAAATCTAGCAGCGTTTGTTTTTCCTTCTTTTTTTAAATTAATAATATAATTTAAAAATTTTACATGTGGATCCCAGTTTCCTCTCCCTTCCTCCCTCCAACCCTCTCTTCCTTCCTTCAACCCTCCCTCCATCCCTCCATCCCTCCCTTCCTCCCTTTTACCCTTTTTCTCCTGTGACATGTACCCTGGCCACACTCCCCTCTCATCCCCCAACCCCCATTCCACTTTTAGGGCTATGCTATCCAGGTTGGGTCATGTAAACCTGTCAAGTCATTTGAAGTAGGGACTAAGACCTCTCTCCTATATTTAGCTTAAGGGGGTATTCCGCCGTGGGGGATATGACCACAAAGTCCTTTTGTGCACCAGGAATAGATCCTGTTTCTATTGTCCGAAGTCCCCCAGACTGCTCAGTCCTTCTAGCTGAGACCCATATTCAGGGGGTCTGAGTCAGTCCCATGCTGGATTCCCAGCTATCATTCTGGTGGTGGTGGGGGGGATTAGCTCCTCCTTGTTCAGGTCAGCTGTCTTTTGTGAGTTTCTGCAACCTGGTCTTGTCTCCTCTCTTTGCATCTGGTTTCTAGTTAGACTCAGTGTTTGGTTATAGGTGTTTGCTTCTGTTTCTAACAGGTACTAGATGAGGACTCCATGATGGTGGATAATTTAGTTGATGATCTCACTATCAGGGAAGGGCATTTATGGTAGCCTTTCCATGGTTGCTTGAATTATTAGTTGGAGTTGGTCTTGTAGTTCTCTAGACCTTTCTTTAGGTTCAGTTTTCTCTTCAAACCAATAATGGCTCCCTTTTTTATGTCTCCCCTGTTACGGGAGGTTTCCCCCCCACCCCCCCGCCAGCCTCCCAGTCCTACTGCCATGGTCCCGCCGCCACATGTGCCCCAAATAATCTGTATTTGATACAATCCTGTTGGCCAATTACCATTATTGTTTATGGGCTAGCTCTGCCTTAATTGTTAACCCATTTCTACTTATCTAAGTATTTCCACGTGGTTGTCTTATCAGGGAGCCACAGCAGGCGTCCTGCTTCTTCCCTGGGCTACATCTCAACTCCTCCTTCCCACTTCCTCTTTCCTCCTTGTCTCCTAGCCCCGCCTATCTTGGTATCTCATTGGCCACAGAGCTTTATTAACCAGTATGAGAAACATATATACAGAATAACATCTCCCATCACTCCCCTCCTCTGTCTCACCCTGACTCAATCTATCTAGTCACACGTGCTTTCCTCTCCTTCCCTTCTCTTTCTCCTAGTTCTATCTCCATTCACTCCTCCCCTCAAATTCCCATGCGCTCTGGGGGACTTGTCCCTTCCTCTTTAGTGAGGGACCATATGTTAATCTCTTAAAATACACCTTGTATCCCAGTTCATCTGGTGGTGTGTATTATAGGCTGGTGATCCTTTGCTCTATGTCTAAAATCCATATATGAGCGAGTACATACCCTGTTCCTCCTTTCATGAATGGGTTACATCAAGTAACTTGGGTTTCTTCAAGTTCCATCCACTTGCCTGTGAATTTCAAGATTCCGTTATTTTTTTTCTGCAGAGTAATATTCCATTGTGTAGATGTGCCACATCTTCTTTATCCATTCTTCAGTTGAGGGGCATCTAGGTTGCTTCCAGGTTCTTGCTATTACAAATAATGCTGCTATGAACATAGTTGAGCACATGTCTTTGTTGCATGGATGTGGGTCATTTGGGTATATACCTAAGAGTGGAATTGCTGGGTCCTGTGGTAAACTAATTCCCATTTCCCTGAGGAACTGCCATACTGATCTCCAAAATGGCTGTACATGTTTGCACTCCCACCAACAGTGGAGGAGTCTTCCCCTTTCTTCGCATCCTCTCCAGCATAAGTTGTCATTGGTGTCTCTAATTTTAGCCATTCTGGCAGGAGTAAGATGGTATCTCAAAGTTGTTTTCATTTGCATTTCCCTGATAGCTAAGGATGTTGAACATTTTCTTAAGTATCTTTCAGCCTCTTTGATTTCCTCTATTGAGAATTCTTTCTTCAATCCTGTACCCCATTTTTTAATAGGGCTATTTGGTGTTTTGTTGACTAGTTTCTTGAGTTCTTTGTATATTTTGGAGATTAGCCCTCTGTCAGATGTAGCATTGGTAAAAAATTTTTCCCAGTCTGTGGACTGCCATTTATTCTTGTCAACTGTGTTTTTTGCCTTATAGAAGCTTTTAAGTTTGAGGAAGTCCCACTTATTAATTGTTGATCTCAGTGTCTGTGCTACTGGAGTTATGCTCACGAAGCAGTCTCCTATACCAATTTGTTCAAGGGTGCCTCCTACTTTCTCTTCTAAGAGGTTCAGTATGGCTGGATTTATATTGAGGTCTTTGATCCATTTGGACTTGAGTTTTGTGCATGGCAATAGACATGGGCTTATCTGCAGTCTTCTACACACCATCATCCAATTGTGCCAGCACCATTTGTTGAAGATGCTTTTCTCCACCCATTGTATTCTTTCAGCTGTTTTGTCGAACATCAGGTGTTCATAGCTGTGTGGATTAATAACAGGATTTTTGATTCGATTACATTGGTCTACCAGTCTATTTTTGTGCCAATACCAGGCTGTTTTCAGAACTATAGATCTGTAGTAGAGCTTAAAGTCAGGGATGGTGATGCCTCCTGAAGTTCTTTTATTGTACAGGGTTGTTTTGGCTATCCTGGGTCTTTTGTTTTTTCATACAAAGTTGATTATTATCCTTTCAAGGTCAGTGAAGAATTGTGCTGGGATTTTAATGGGGATTGCATTGAATCTGTAGATTGCTTTTGGCAACATTGCCATTTTTACTATATTTATCCTTCCAATTCAAGAGCATGGGGGATCTTTCCATTTTCTGGTATATTCTTTAATTTCTTTCTTTAAAGACACAAAGTTCTTATTGTATAGGTCTTTCACTTGTTTGGTAAGCGTTACCCCGAGATATTTTATGTTGTTTGTGGCTATTGTAAACAGTGATCTTTCTCTGAAATCTTTCTCAGCCTCTTTGTTGTCTGAATAATGTAGGGCTACTGATTTATTTATTTTTTTTTTTGAGTTCATCTTGTACCCAGCTAGTTTGCTGAAGGTGTTTATCAGCTGTAGGAATTCTCTGGTAGAATTTATTGGGTCGCTTATGTAAACTATCATATCATTTGCAAATAGAGACAGTTTGACTTCTTTCTTTCCAGTTTGGATCCCCATGATCTCCTTTTGTTGTCTTATAGCTTTAGCTAGAACTTCAAGTACAATATTGAAGAGATATGGAGAGAGGGGGCAGCCTTGTCTTGTTCCTGATTTTAGAGGAATTGCCATAAGCTTCTCTACATTCAGTTTGATGTTGGCTGTTGGTTTACTGTATATTGCTTTATTATATTTAGGTATGTTCCTGTTATCCCTGATTTCTCCAAGACCTTTATCATGAAAGTGTATTGAATTTGTTGAAGGTTTTTTTCAGTATTTAGGAAGATGATCATATGGTTTGTTTTTTTTTTCAGTTTCTTTATATGGTATATCACTGTATGTTAAACTATCCTAGCAACCCAGGGGTGAAGCCTACTTGGTCATGGTGGATGATTTCTCTGATATATTCTTAGATTTGGGTTGCCAGTATTTTATTGAGTATTTTTGCAACTATGTTCGTCAGGGATATTGGTCTGTAGTTTTCTTTCTTAGTTGTATCTTTGTGAGGCTTGGGTACCAAGGTGATTGTGGCCTCATAGAAAGAGTTTGGTAATGTGCCTTCTGTCTCTATTGTGTGGAACAATTTGAGGAGTATTGGAATTAGCTCTTCCTTGAATTTCTGGTAGAATTCTGCACTGAAGCCATCTGGCCCTGAGCTTTTTTTGGTTTGAAGGCTTTCGATGACTGTTTCAATTTCATTGGGGGTTATAGGTTTATTTAAGTTGTTTGTCTGTTCTTGTTTTTTTTTTTGGTAAATGATTATTTTGATTTAATAAGGATCAGGATAAACAATTAGGCTGAACAGAAGTTTATTAAGGGAGAAATAATTCACAACATAGGCAGATGTACGCAGCGGGTTCCACCGGATCCTAAGCCTTCCAGCGTCCACCACCAAAAAGGACTGCCCGACCCTTTCCCAGCCTTTTCTCCCAGCTCCCATCTGGCCCCTGTCTCCGCCCCAATGGGCATGGCCTAAGCCACAGGTGCAGACAAGGTGAATATCTCACTACAAGTGATAGTTGTTCAGAAATTTGTCCATTTCCTTTGAATTTTCAAATTTTGTAGAGTATAGGTTTTCAAAGTATGACTTGAACGTTGTCTGGATTTCCTCTGTGTCCATTGTTATATCCCCCTTTTCATTTCTGATTTTGTTCATTTGCATGATCTGTCTCTTTTTTCGTTAGTTTGGATAAAGGTTTGTCTATTTTGTAGATTTTCTCGAAAAACCCACTCTTTGTTGCATTGATTTTTTTGTATTGTTTTCCTGGTTTCTATTTTATTGATTTCAGTCCTCAAACTGATTTTTTTTCCTGGTGTCTACTCCTCTGGAGTGAGTTTGCTTCTTTTTGTTCTAAGGCTTTCAGTTGCACTGTTAACTCTCTAATGTGACTATCCTCTGCTTTCTTCATATAGGCACTCAGTGCATTGAACTTCCCTCGTAACACTGCTTTCAAGGTGTCCAATAAGCTCGGATATGTCGTGTCCTCATTCTCGTTGAATTTTAGGAAGTCCTTAATTTCTTTCTTTATTTCTTCTTTGACCCAGGTGTGGTTTAATTGCACATTGTTCAGTTTCCATGACTTTGTAGGGTTTCTGCAATTCGTGTTCTTGTTGAATTCCAATTTTAAAGCATGGTGGTCTGATAAGATACAGAGGACTATTCAAATTCTTTTGTATCTCTTGAGGTTTGTTATGCCACCTAGTATGTGGTCAATTTTAGAGAAGGTTCCATGTGGAGCAGAGAAGAAGGTATATCCTTTTGTGTTTGGATGGAATGTTTATAGATGTCTGTTAAACCCAGTTGAGACATAACTTCTGTTAGTTCTTTTGTTTCTTTGTTGAGTTTCTGATTGTTGGTCCTGTCTATTGGTGAGAGTGGGGTGTGAGGTTTTATGTGAGCTTTGAGTTTTAATAGCATTTCTTTTATGAATGTGGGTGCCTTCGTATTTGGGACATAGATGTTCAGAATCGAGACTTTTTGTTGATGGATTTCTCTTGCGATGAATATGAAATGACCATCTTCATCTCTTTTGATTAATTTTGGTTTGAAGTCTAACTTGGTAGATATTAGGATAGTCACACCTGCTTGCTTCTTGGGTCCATTTGATTGGAAGATCCTTTCCCAGCCCTTTACCCTGAGATTATGTCTATCTTTGTAGCTTAGATGTGTTTCTTGTATGCAGCAGAAGGATGAATTCTGTCTTCGTATCCATTCTGTTAGCCTGTGTCTTTTTATAGGCGAGTTTAGACCATTACTGTTGAGGGAGAGTAAGGACCATTGATTGTTAATGTTTGTTTGTTTTATATTTGCTTTTGTCAGTGGTATTGTGAATTTATTTGTCCTTTACCCTTGGTTTCTGGTGAAGTGGGATTATCTGTTGCCTATGTCTTTGTGAGCGTAGTTAACTTCCTTGGGTTGGAGTTTTTCTTCCAAAGCTTTCTGTAGGGCTGGATTTGTAGATATGTTTTGTGAAAATCTGGCTTTGTCATTAAATATCTTGTTTTCTCCAGCTATAGTGATTGAGAGTTTTGCTGGCTATCGTAGCCGGGGATGGCATCTGTGGACTCTTAGTACTTGTAGAATGTCTATCCAGGACCTTCTGGCCTTGAGGGTTTCCTTGGAGAAGTCAGGCGTAATTTTGATAGGTCTGCCTTTATATGTTACCTTTCCTTTGCTGCTCTTAATATTCTTTCTTTATTCTGTATGTTAGGTGTTTTGATTATTATACGTCGAGGCATCTTTTTTATTTGGTCCAGTCTATTTGTTGTTCGGTATGCTTCTTGTACTTTCATGGGCATGTCCTTGTTCAGATTGGGAAAGTTTTCCTCCATGATTTTGTTGAATATGTTTTTTGGCCCCTTTGAGCTGGGCTTCCTCACCTTCCTCTATGCCTATTATTCTAAGGTTTGGCCTTTTCACAGTGTCCCACATTTCCTGGATGTTTTGTGTTTAAGGATTTGTTAGATTTACGATTTTCTTTGGTTGATGAATCTATTTCCTCTAGTTTATATTCAGCACCTGAGATTCTCTCTTCCATCTCCTGAATTCTGTTCGTTATGCTTGCGTCTGCAGTTCCTGATCATTTGCCCAGTTTTTCTATTTCCAACATTCCTTCGGTTTGTGTTTTCTTTATTGTCTTCATTTTTGTTTTCAAGTCTTGAACCTGTTTAATTGTTTTTTCTTGGCTTTCTGTATATTCTTTAAGAATTTTATTTATTTCTTCCAATTTTTTGTTTGTTGTATCTTCTATTTCTTTCAGGGATTTTCTCACATCTTCCTTGAGGGCCTCTATCATTTTTATGACGATAATTTTTAGGGCTTTCTCTTCTGATTCGTTTGCTTTGTTGTGTTCTGGTCTAGTTGGTGTAGATTCCCTAGATTCTGGTGGTGTTATGCTTGTCTTTCTGATGTTAGGTGTTTTCTTGTATTGCCATCTTCCCATAGCTTCTTCCAGTAGGTGTTGGTGGGGTTTCTCCCTCTCTCTATGGATTTAGGTGGGTCAGAGTTTCGATGTCTGTAGTTCTAGGTGGTCCAAGCTCTCTAGGAGGTCTCTCCGTAGGCAGGGGCCCGACAATGGGGATCAAAGATCAGGCTTCAGCAGAGGAGAACTGAGGCCTCTTTGGCAAAGGCTAGCCCGCAGGATATTTCATCAAGGATAGTCGGGTCTAACTCTAGCCAAGGCCTCTAGCCAAGGTCTGGTATTGGGGGACAATGGCTGGGCTAATACTCAGGATGTTTCAGCACCGATAGGCAGGTCTAGCTGGCACTCTCCAGCTGAGTAGGGCCTCTTTAGCAGAGGTCCTGTGATGCGGGTCAAGGATCCAGCCTGCCTCTGGTGATTTTTTTTTACATAATTTTCTTTTGTATTTCTTATTTTGTTCATATATAATTTTTCTGATTTATTTCTTTGTCCATCTTTTGTTGCCTCTTTGAACAAAGTTAAGACATTTATGTTTATTGTGATGAAATATGCATCACATACGACATTTACCAGTGCATTTATGCTTCCAGAAAGATAAGGCATTGTGATGGCTGAGAGGCTTAGCAGTAGATCAACATAGTGGCTGGAGAAGTAAGCTGAAATCTCACATTTTCCATGGCAATCACAGAGCAGAAAGAAAAACTGGGAAGGCAGGAGCACCTAAACACTGAAAGCCCATCTGCAGTGACTGCAGTGACAAGCTTCCTCCAATAAGGCCATGCCTCCTAACCCTGTAGGGACACACTTCCTCCAATAAGACTACACCTCCTAAACCTGACCAAACAGTGCCACTAACTGAGAACCGAGTGTTCAAACACATGAATCTGTAGTGATATGATATAGTCATTCAAGCTACCACAGTCCCTGTGGAATTGTCTATCCCTGTTACCTTGCACAGGTGGCTTGAACAGCTACACACACTTGCTGGTTAGCACGTTTTCTTCTCTTCCCTCCTGTCTGTGCTGCACATTGAAGCTCACGCCTAGTGCAGGAGAGACAAGCACTCTACCACTGAGCTGTATTCCCACTGTTTGTCTTGATTCACTTAGGGTAATATAGTCAAGGTTCACACATATTGTAGTCAGTAATTCCCTCCTTTGGAAGCTGAATGATGTTATTATATGCACACAGAGTGGTTGGCTTATCCATGCACATTTGGGTTATGTCCACCTATTGTGCATAAATCTGCTATACACATGTATGGATACTTGTGCATTTCCCTTTTAGTCTTTAAAAAATACTACCTTGGAGTATATTCTCCAAAGTAGATCACAAAGTAGTAATTCTATTCTGTTGCTTTGTTTGAGGAGCTGCTCTGCTGCTTGCCGCAACAGCTATGCCAATCTACATTATTTCCACAGTGTACAAAAGATTCCAACTCCTCTATATCCTCAACAACACGTCATTCTGGATTTTGTTTGTTGTTTGCTTATTCCATCCTAATGGACAGAAAACCACATCTAGTTGTGGCTTTGCATTTACCTAATGACTCATGATGTTAGCCATCTACTCACATACTTATTAGACATATTTGTATGTTTCCCTGGACTTCTCTGCTCATTTTTAGTTGGGCTGATTGTTGAACAAGAGAATTGTTTTAAACTCTGACTCATAAAGCTGATGCCTGTTATATGTGTGTGGTGGGGGGATTGCTGCTCAAAATTAATTTTCTTTTTTGAAGGATACATCCATTCTGTCTTGTTCATTTGGATGAATTCTGAATTTCTGTTGAAATTTGGGCATATGAAAAAAAATCACTTCTCAGGTCTGACTGACTGGGTTTGGGTCAGAAGTTTTTAGGTCTTTTCTGGGCTTGTATGTGACTTTAAAAAATATTATATTTTTTATCAATTATTAGAGAAATTCATTCACAAGTACAAAGTGACTTTCATTATATTCACCCATACTTCCCCCAGCTTTTCTCAGATACATGGCTTTTACCCTTCCTAATTTCATGCCATTCTTTTTTTTTTATAATCCACTGAGTCTAACTTGTGTTTCTCATATGTCTATGAGTATGAGGCTGTTCATAGGGTCATGGCCAACCTACAAGGTACCTCAGGTACCTCACCCTTACAGAAAATTGACTCTCCCTCCCTGAGCAGCCATTGATGCCAATAACTCCTCAACTGTGTGTAGGGGCTTCTGATCCTCTCTACCTCCGTGCTAGAGTGTTGACTGGCTGGCTCTATTGCAAGTCTTGTGTAGGCAACCATAGTACTGTGACTCGATGAGTGCAGCGGTCCCATTGTGTCCTGAACACATCGTCCCTGTCCTCCCCAATTTCTGGTCCTTATGATTCTCAGGCCCCTTTCTGCCTTGGTTCCTGAGCCTCAGGGGAAGGGGTGAGATTCACATGCAGCATTTAGGACTGAGCACTCCACAGAAACTTTTTCTCTCCATTTTAACAGTTTCTGCTTTAACCAGAGTTCACTGGGGAAAGCAACTTCTCTGATGAGGTCATAGAGCTATGAATTGAGAGGACAGTTTGACACTATGTAGTTGGTCACCCCTGGGGCCTATGAACTCCATACCGACCAGTTCTTGTCCAGATTTACAGTATCAAACATTTATTTTCTCCTGTGAAGTTGAAAAAATTCAGTTGTCTACTCACACGTCCTTCATGCTATTAATACACTCATGGACAAATTTAATTTTTAAGCTTATTTTTTTTATGTGAATGAATATTTTGCCTGTGTGTATGGAAGTACACTGACTGTGTTCCTAGTGCCTGCAGAGTCTGGAAAGGGGAACCAGGTTCCCCTGAATTTGATGTTATAATTGTGAGCTGGAATTTGGGTGCTGGAAACTGAACCTGGGTCCTCTGCATGAGCAATAAGTGCTCTTACTTGCTGAGCCATCTCTCCAGTATTACTTTTCACAAAATATCATTTTTCCATCCCATGATTTGTGTTTTTACTTTCTTTTAATTTAATTTGTGTCTGTGAGTATTTTGCCTGCATGTATGTCTGTGCATGAAGTGTATGTCATGGGCAAATCTTACCAAGCCAGCTATTATAGTTCAAAGGGGTCACAGCTGTGTTGATGACTTTTCTCCCGCAGAAGCTGGCATAGCTTCTTCCTTATTTTTTTATCTTTTTGAATTTATATGTATGTGTGTTAAGTGGGTGCCATGTATGTCTGGGTACCCTTGGAGGCCAAAAAAGTATTCAATTCTCCTGAAGCTGGACTGTATGGGTGCTGGGAATTGAACAGGAGTTCTCTGGAAGAGTAGCAAGCGCTTTTAACTGTTCACAAGCCTCCTGCTCCTTCCTATACTACAAAACCCAGTCCATAAGGAGGAAGCTTCCCCATTCATACCAGGTTGACTTCTCCACGTCCTGTGACCAAAGTACTGTCTTCAGCAACAGAGTCTTACCATCGAGTTCTGCTGGGCACCAAACAGCAACAACAATACTTTGTATTGTCTGGGGGATTTGGCGACTCCCATGACCAACAACTTGGGGGACGTATACCACCCCTAGCACTGAGCTTTTTATTTAGCAGCCTCGGTTTCTGGGGGAAGCAAAATCTTGTGTGTAGGATGACTCCAATTAAACTCTTTCATATGAATATGAACACACATGCCTACATACTGTGAACTTATGAAATTGGTTTCCATGTGGCTTTTCCAACATTCTTGGTCAGTTATTCCATTTAAGATAACACACAGGCACACATGCATATATACACATGAGAGAATTTGTTAAACCTTCTACTTGCTTCAAAGAATCTAAGCATCCCATAGCCTTAACAAGCCACTGTGTAATCTCACCATCATTTCTTACTCAGTAACTGCTGGTCTTACTCCTCTCTTAACTCTCCTGATCAGGGCACTGCCACTCACTCTAAGGTCTAAGTTAGAAAGAACTAAGAACAGACCCTTCAGGGCTCCAGATCCTCATCATCTGCTAGAATGTTGCAGTCAGTGAGGCCTGCTCTGTGAGTGGGCGGGACATGAATCAAACATTAAACTTTCCTCCCATTTGATCAATTGCTGTTGTTCCTTGACTGTTTTTTCTAGGACATGCATAAAATTATTTTAGGTAGTTTGTTGTTGCTATTGTTTCATGTTTCCATGGGGGAAGTGAGGGCTTGAAGCTTTTTAATCTCCCATTTGTTGGTGTCACTCATCAGTTTAGGGTTCAGGGGAGTAGTCTGGGGGTCTTAATGGAAAATGAGTTTTTAAAATGCTCTCTCTACTGACTTTTTAAGAAGGATTCATTTTGGGATTTCTGAAGTTTGAAACTATGAAAATAACAGGAAGCAAAGAGGACTTGGAGAATTATATTTGCAATTAGGAAAAAAAAAATCTTTCTTCTGTCTCCTACAAAGACATTACTCAACGGATCAATGTGTGGTCTGTGAGATTCCAGGGGAGTTTTTTCTCTCTTCTCAACAGAGTGATAGTCCATAAACACACTCAGGCAGGACATGTATCAAGTCCGTTTGTCTCATGAGAAAATAAATCTTAATAGACAAAAGCTGAGCTAGCACCCCTCCCCTACTAGACCCTGCCATAGCGCAGCCTCTGCCCTCACTGGATACGGAAGGTGCTTTTGTAACTTAAAGCATAGACTCTCTCTTGTTACCCTGCCCCATGCTGCTAGAATACTTCCTAGAACACAGAGGGTGTTCAGTAAATGGCTGTAGAATGAATGGAAAGGAGGACGTTGCTGCTGGTAACACGAGGTGGAAATCGAGGACTTTCCACAGTGAATTTTATAACGAAACACAATGTGCATGAGTAAAGGGAGCCAGTCAAAATTACAGGTCTGTGGGTTTTGACCAAGTAAATCTACCTTTGCATCCAGCTTCTACTGACAGACGCAAGATTTTCAGGACTCTGGAAGCAAAATTCTCCCCATTTCATGCTCTTTCTCAGTCACTACCCATTGCCAGACCTCATCTTTTCCCCTAAAGGGTAACCACTGCCGCGACTTCCCAAGTCTCTGGCTTTGTTTATTTCAAATTCCCCATGAGTTAAATAACACAATTTTTACTCTTGTTTGTCTTTCCTGCTCAATATTTTGTGAGAAACAGTCATGAGTGAAGTTTTAAAGCTAAAAAAATAAAAATCTCCTGACATTAATCAATGCCAGGTAAAACCCCACACTTTAGAAATACACCCTCCGATGATGCATACTATTTCTTAAGCGCACAGTGGCATCCATGATCCTGAGAACACAGAAGTTGTTACTTCATCCTCTTACTCTTGAGGAGTAGATGCCATTGTTTCTATTGTATTTATAACCAAAGAGGAGCGCCTTGCTAATGAATAACGAGTTTGAATCAATACAAAGCTCACTGGAACCCACGTCCCTCTAACCACCGCTCTACTCTGCCGGTCCCGTGCAGGGCTCCTTTAAACTGTTCTGCAAGTCTGTGCACACAGACGATGTAGTGGAAAGGAGGGACCGATTTAGAGATGGCTGACCTGCAGGAAAGTTTCCCAGAGCCTCTCTGCTGTCTCAGCTGCGTGTATGAAGACATCTCTGGACCCCTTGCCTGAGGCTGATTCAGGGCTTCCGAGCCCAGGACTTGGCCTGGCTTGTGCAGCACACATGTGGGTCTTAAGGAACATTCAGGAAGGACTGGCTCAGCCATGTTCTTTTTTTTTTTTTTTTTTTTTTTCTCCTTCCCTGTGAGCCCTGACTATCACAGGGCACAGGTCCAGCCCCGGGGTCAGCTTCACAGCAGCTGGTATCGATTTCTTCACTGGAGGCGACGACCTTGCTTTGACTCATCCATCCACAGTTGAGAATGGACTCCTCTGGCAGCCTGTGAATTCTGTCTGGGGAACTCTTCTCCAGAGGAGAAACTCCCAGCCTGGGATTTACTGTTCCTGGCTGTTCTTCACACACCATTTAGTGAGAAGAGGCCCTTTTATTTGCGCAGCTTTCTTGGATCAGCTTTTGGGCTCCTTCACTTTTGTGAGCCTTGTGTCATCAGGGCTCGCGCTGAATTTCCCAGGCTCTCTGGTTTCCACAAGAGTGGAATGGAGTAAGGATGGAGGCAGAAGCTTCGTACCAGAAGACACTGTTCTACTACTGTTCCGCCATCCCCTGACGTTTTCTCTTCCCTTTAGGTCTGTCTTTTCTCATCTCCTGCTGCTGTTCCCTGGGAATGATTTTTGGAATATTCAGCCTCTGGCCGTCTGGAAGAGGCGAGCACCCTTTGACCTGGGCTTTTTACTGGGCCCATTTTGTACATCTAGCTGGTGTGACCCTCACAGCCAGGGGAACACTGCTGCTGGCAGGAGATGAAGAAGTTTTGTTATAAAGTGCATGGGGTCAGGTGTGGTATCACAGGCCTGAAATTCCAACGGTTCCGGAGGCAGAGTCAGAAGGTTTATGAATTTAATTCGGGCTACAGAGTGATCTTGGTGCTAGCCATAGTAACTTAGCAAGAACCCATGTCCAAATAGAAATAAAGAAGAGGCAGTGCCAGGCCTGTGGCTCAGTGGTAGAGAGCTTACCTGGCATGTACAAGGCCCTGGGTTCAGTCCCCAGTGCTGCATATTTGTGTGGCTTATCCAAGGACAGAGCTGGGAGTCTCTTGTAACTCTGTTCTGTACCACCGCTTCCAAGGCCTTCTCATAGTCTGCTGGTGGGGTGTGGGGATGGGTTCCCATAAATTCCAGCCCTGCTCAGGTGTCATCTCCTCAAGACTTGGTGGAGAGTTGCTCTCTATTGCCCCCATGGTCACCCATTCCCGCCACAAGCATACTCTCCCCTCCCCCCCACTGTAGCCATCCCAAGGATGCAATTCCCTCATGTGATTTTAGTTTCTAAACTGCCCTGGAACATAGGCTACATGAGGAGTTATGCTTGGAGGAACCAAGAAAAACATATCTCTGGGTGGTCTTGTAGACTCTGGCTGTTCTCTGTTGTTTGGATCCTGTATTTACACACACACACACACACACACACACACACACACACCCTGCAGTCCAAGGTTTATCCTTGAGTTTTTCTTCTACACAAAACAGCCTTCCTGCCTTCTTGGTGGCTCAATTGTCACCTTTTCAAGCTGGCTTATTTTACCTAATTGATATCTGATTTTATCTCTTTTCTTAAAAATGCTATAATTTTGTTTTCTTTGTGACCAAATAATACTCATTTGTATACATATGAGAGAGAAAGAGAGAGAGAAGGCAGAAAAGACAGACAGACATGGAGACAGAGTGTGCGTTAGTGTGAGTGAGAGAGAGAAGACAGAGACAGAGAGTGAGAGAGAGAGAGAGAGAGAGAGAGAGAGAGAGAGAGAGAGAGAGGGGAAGAGAGAGAGAGGAGACAGAGAAGACATGGGCATTGGTCGTAGGTTGTTAGGATTGGTAGCAGGTACTGACTGAATCATCTCACTGGCACTTTTGTCATTACTTTTTGGGCTATGTGGCATCCTAATCAGGTCCTCGCCTATGCCTCCATCTATAGACACATCTGTGAAGAATTTCTCTGCCTTTCTCCAGTAAGAAATTATTAATTTATTCTTCATTTTATGTGCGTGGTGTTTTGCCTCCATATATGTCTGCAATATGCATACGGTGCTGCAGAGGCCAGAAAGGGAGTCAGATGCCCTGGGACCAGAGTTAGAGATGTCTGTGAGCCACCATGTGGGTGCTGAGAATCAAACCACAGTCCTCTGGAAGAGCAGCTGGTGCTCTTAACCACTGAGCCATCTCTCCAGCTCCAAGTTTTACATTTTATATCAAGATCTTTGACACACTTTTTTTTTTTTTTTTGAGGAGAGAGAGCTAGTTTCATCTTTTGCATTTTGATTTCTCAGTATGATTTGTTAAAGTGCCCATCTTCTCTGACATATTTTTGGCAGTATTATTGACTATAAGATGGCTTGAAGGTATGTGGGTATCTTTTTAATTTCTTGATTCTCTATTCCATTCCATTGGTTTACATGTCTTTTTGCTTTAAATAAAAAAGGAAAACAAAACTAATATAATCTGAACTCATGAATAAACAACCAGAACTGCTGAATTTCCTAAGACTTCTTAAGCTCTTTTATGCTTCCATATGAAGTTTAAGGTCAGTTTTTCTAGCCAGGTGTGATGGTACATGCCTTTAATCCCAGAACCTAGAAGGCAGAGAAAGACTGTTCCAGGATGGCTAAGACTACATCCTAAGAGAAATCCTGTCTTGGGAAAAGGGAGGGAGGGAGGAAGGCAAGAAGGGAGGAAGAGGAGAGGGAGGGAGGGATGGAGGAGAGAGAAAGGGAGGGAGGGAGGTTTATCTATTTCTCTTAAGAATAGCATTGGAATTTTGATGGGGTCTGTATTAAAGATGGAGACAGAACAATTTTCACAATATGATTTCTGCTCACCCGTGAGTATGGAATATTTTCCATGTCCTAGTATCTTCATTATTTTGAAGCTTCTAGATAAGCGACATTTTACTTTCTTGGGTAAGTTTATTTCTGGTTGTGCCCCACCCACACTTCTTAGGAGCTATTGTAAATGGGAGTGTTCTCTTGATTTGATGTTCAGTCTGTTCATATTAATATGCATAGAAATTATTTATTTTTATAAGTTGGTTTTATACCCTGCTACTTTGCAGAAAATGCTTTCCAATGCAGAGCAGAGGGTCATTTAAGTATAGGACCATAGTCTTCTTAAACAGGATAATTTTCTTCTTTCTATTCTCTCTTTTATGTTTTTTCTTTCTCTTGCCTTATTGCTTTAAGTCTTTGAAATGTGACTTAAGTAAGAGGGCACAGTCACCCTGATACCCAAACCACAAAAAGACTCAACGAAGAAAGAGAATTATAGACCAATTTCTCTAGCAAACATTGATGCAAAAATATTCAATAAAATACTGGCAAACTGAATCCAAGAAGATATCAAAAACATCATCCACCATGATCAAGTAGGCTTCATCTCAGAGATGCATGGATACTCCAATATATGAGATATTTGTCTATGTAACCCTCCATATGAACAAACTGAAAGAAAAAAAAAAACCAAGTTCAAGGTGATCCATCATACTTTTCTACTTTCTACAGGCATCATGAATGCACATGGCACACATACAAAAAATGCATGCAAACCACTCAAACGCACACACACACACACACACACACACACACACACACACACACACTAATTCTAAAAAGAATTTAAAAAAAAGAAATGAGGATTTACTTTTTCCTGGTTCCATCCTTTTGTCTTCATATTTCATGATGTCATTGTTTTTAATAGCTGAGTAATACCCCATTATGTCAATGTACCACATTTTCTTTATGCTTTATTTATAGGTTGTTTCCAGGTTCTGGGTATCACAAATAAAGCTGCTATGAACATAATTGAGCAAGTGTCCTTATAGTGTGATTGATTCTATCACTCAGGGAGTCGTTGTCTCACAAGAATTCCCAATTGGATGTGAGTATTGGAAGCGGTGTAGCTTAGGATAGAAATGACTTTCTCTTTTAACCAGGGGCATCTGGCTTTCAACCTTTTTTCTCTTTCCTGTCCCCTGCTGGAAAGCCATACAGCAGGAGCTTTGTTTTAGTCTGTTGCTTTTGTCTCTGTACTCTTTGTTGCTTTGAGTCTTCATGAGCTTTAGAAGCTCATTTTCCCCATTTGGAATGGAGTTTCTTTCATTTCCCATTTTCCTGGACATGGTCTCTTGGACCATGGAGTAGCTTTCATTGTGCCATTTTACCTGGCCCCAATTTCACTTCTATTTGAGGTTAAGGCTTGTTTTATGGTCTCAACAGTTGTTTGCTCTTGAATCTATACCTTCTCATGCATTCAAAATAATTGTCTTTCTGGATGGAGGGCTATCTCTGCATCTTTGCAAGGCTGCCTAGTTGTCATGAATTCCTTCATTTTGTCTCATGTTGTAAAGTCATTGTTTCTTCCTCATTTCTCAAGATTTACCTTGTTATAGTAATCATGGTTGTAGGTAATTTCCTTTCAGGACATAGAATGTATCAGATCATTCTACCCTAGATTGCAGGACTTCCTGGATAAATCTGTGGTTAATCTAATATAAAACAATTAATATAAAACAATGTGATAGTGCTTTTCCCTTGTATATTTTCATTTCCTTTCTGTGGCGTGTGCTTTAGTAGCTTGGATATAATACTCTTGTTAAGCATCTTTTCTGCTGAGTTCAGTTTGGATGGTTCTAAGCCTTTCAAGCATCTGTGTATGTAGCTTTCCCAAACTTTGGAAAATCCTGGTATTTCACTGAATGGCTTTTACATGCCCTTTAATGTTTTTTTTTTTTTTTTTTTTTTGCTTTTAGGTATTAAAACATTGCAGATTTATTTTTCATTTACAGTTCCACAAATATCTTGAACTAAATTTTCTTTTCCTGTTTTTCATGTGTGCCTGTCTTCAAATTCTGATTCTTGATCTAGTCTGCTATCATGACTTGTTTGTTTCCCCACCCCACCCCCTTTGTGTGTGTGTGTGTGTGTGTGTGTGTGTGTGTGTGTGTGTGTGTGTGTGTGTGTTTCAGAAGGAAGGTCCATGCCTAATTGCCTACCTAAAGTCCAGGGAACAACCACAGGTTGGAGTCCTTACTTTCCACCTGTTTGTGATACAGGGTCTTTCTTGCTCATTGCTATGAAATCCCGGCTAGCTGGCTCCCTAGACTCTCTGATTCCCATGTCCCACAGTAGACACTAGGATTCCAGATGCTCACAGTATTTGGTATGTCTTCTGCCTGGGTTCTAGGATCTGAATTCAGGTTACTAGATTTGCATGGCAAGTGCTACGACTCCCCGCCCACTTAACCACATTCACACTCAACTTTATTATTTGACTTAGTGAGCTCTTCATTTCTAAGGTGTCTGATAATTGTCTTTTCAAATGTCCATTTCTGAATTTCACATTCATATCTTCCTTTGTCTTCTTAATTTGTGCAAGTGTTTATTTATTTTCTCTTGGGTCTCACTGGAATGTTTTACGGCAGTTCCTTTTAAAATATTATTATTGTTGAGTGTATGTGCTCATGTACACAGGGCTGTCATGGCTTGCATTTAAAGGCCACTGTGGTAGGGCATGGTGGCACAAACTTTTAATCCCAGCACTTGTAAGGCAGAGGCAGGAGATCACTGAGTTTGTGGCTAACTTAGTCTACATAGTGAGCTCCAAGACAGCCAGGACAACATAGAGAGATCCTGTCTGGAACAATAACAAATGGTCACTATGAGACGGGTTAGGGCAGTGGTTCTCAACCTTTGTAATGCTTAGACCTTTTAATAAGTTCCTCGTGTTATCATGACCCCCAACCATAAAATCGTTTTTGTTGCTACTTCATAACTGTAATTTTGCTGTTATGAATTACAATGTAAATATATTTTGGAAATAGATATTTGCCAACAGAGTTGCAACCCACAGGTTGAGAACCACTGGCTTAGAGCATCAAATTAACACACATTTCTCCTGTGCAAAGGCTATAAGCAAGGTTTTTTTTTTTTTGTTTTGTTTTGGTTTTTTTTTTTTTTGCTTCTTTGTTTTTTGTTTTTTTGCCTGTGAATCCTCAATCCTCCATCCTGGAAATTTAACCTGGATGCACCTAGGGGGAGAGGCAGCAAGGTGCTTTTCTGTAATTAGTATTTCACCCAATACCTAAGTAGAACCCTCATTTCAGCTTGAATTAAGAATTGATTAGAAAGTGAAGTGTCAACTTGAGTAGATTAAGCATCATTGAAGCTGCAGAAAGAGAAACTGCCAAGAGCATTTTCATCACAGGTGTATGTTAGGAAGAGCAGCCCCTTTAAAGAAATCGCCTGGTGCAGACAACCAGAGAAATCTGTGAGAAATTACCTGGTAAGAAGGGTATTTAGACAGGTGGTCTCAAATGTATCTGAACAAAAGAATCTTTGTTCTGAAGCACACTGCTAAAACTGGAATAATGTAAATTGCAGTTAATTCCTTTCTAAGTATTCTTTGTGTTCATTTTCTCCTGGAGGGAAGGAGGGAGGGATGTAAGTAAGCAGAAAGTACATGGGCCCCCTGGCCAGATGAGTGACAGAAGTCAAGAAGGAAATGTGTCATGGACCAGGGTCAGCCCTAGTCTTAGTTCTGGAGAGAAATGCTCCCCCACCCTCCTTTTCTGACAGAGCACTAACCTCCAGATGGCTTTTTAAACCAACAGCACCAATTTAGAGCTCTCGGGGCATGCCTCTTGTTGAATCAAATCATTTCTCATGCGTCATGGTTCTCCTGCAGCAGATTAGGCAGGAGCTAAAGCTAAGGTAGAATTATCCAGTGTGGGAACTGTTGTGTCTTAAAGCAAGCAGCTTGTGGCTCAGAGAGGCAGCAGGTTAAGGGCAGCTCTGCACAGCTTTGTTCTTGGTGGTCCTAGGAGAGGCAAGCAGCTAATAAAGCTACTTGACAGCTTGTACATGTCATTCCCAGCTGTCCATCCTTTCAAGTCCTCTGCAAGCTCAGCTGCAGGCCTTCTGCAGTGTGCTGACGACACCCTCAGCTTCTGAAGGTGGGTGGGATCAGGTGTGGAGGAAGCTAGCAGGAAAAGCTTTGAGGTGTGTAGTGTCCCACCACTCCTAACCTTGCAAAGGAGGACAGTGGGGATTTGCAGAGGTTCAGGTAGATGATGGATCATGATAGTGTGTGCCCAGGGGATTCAACTTTTAAAACAGTGATGGGCTGCCGCCTGATGGCTTGGAGCAACCCTGGAGGCATCTGTTAGTGAACTAAAGGTTACTAGGGGCCTTAGCTTGTACCACTTAAGTCAAATTTGTTCCTTGGCCAGCAGAAAAGAAATATGGAAGAGGGAATTTCTTTATTAAAGGCATGATGGAAATGAGTGCCCTCTAATTTGGGACAAGGTAGGCTGTAAGACTCTATTAACTATGTCCTGGGATCTGGGAAGCGTTGTAGCCAGAGTGCATCAGGACTGCAAGCTGACTCACATGCAGAGAGTAGACAGGGCAGAGGGCAGCGTTGCCTCAAAGCCCCCAGAGCCACACGGGACAGGTGCATCTGGTACTGCTCAGGCACCTTTCCCGCAGCAGACCCTCAGAGGCCTTTAATAGTCAAGAAGTGGACATTTCTGAGTGACCATAAACAGGCTGAGATTCCAGACTGAGACATAAGCCTGTGAATATGGATCAGCTGATGGCTGAGCTAAAATGAAAACCTAGGAGCAGCTGCTGTGGTCACTCCATTCTTAATTACCCATCTATATGCACAAAGGAAATAGGCTGAAAACGAGCAGAGAAAGGGGTGATGAGGGCATAGCCTGACTAGAGAAATAGCTTTGGGTTATCTATTTCGATTGAGTTTTGCATGGGGAAGAACTGTGTGGAAAGTGTCTGTAAAACAACAAAGCCCACTTCCATTTGTGGGACAGAAACTTCTGCAGCATACACTTCGAGTGCATTAAATAAATATAAATTTATTAAAAACACTCACATAGCATTATTAGGAATGATATAATAATAAACAGCTTTCAAATAGCCTGCATAACATTACAATACTTACAGTATTTATAACCGTCCTCAGGTTTTATAAACAAACCCAACATCTCATGAGTGAAACTAAGTTAAAAAAATAAACCATAGAAAAATGTGCACCGAAGTTCATTATCTTAGTGTCAAACTGCAAAAGATTTTCCTAACAAGTTAAGCACTACCTTGTAAAGTGAACTATACATCACTGTGCATCAATCAGGATGAAAAATATCATTCAAGTAATGTTGACACACACCATGCAGAAGCACTTTCAAGTATGGCTCTGTAGTCAACCTATTCCTATAGAAGCAAATCTCTGATCTGCTTTCCATTTGCTCTAACTGAGAGAGGCTGGGTGTCATTTAATTGCCTCTCTTCCTACACAACTCATCCTCTCAAAAACCACACTTCCTGCTCCTGTTCGCCAGCAGTTTGACAAATGACAGTGGGTGACGTGTAAAGCAAACATTCCTTATGGATGGCTGGCTCAAGATTGCCAAACGCACCTGCAGGAACCTGATGTCATAGATTCAACATCATGGTGTGGAAACCATTAAACTTGTGGTTTTGTGTGCAAAGCAGACATTCTGAAAGTTCTAGTGACAAAATGTGACCAATAAATTACAAAGGTCTCCACTGATCACAAAGCTATTTCTTTGAAAAGCTAGTGAGCAACACTGTATTTAGGCCACAATGTAACAGAGTCCTATTTATTGCACAGCACACCACCAGATTCCAGGACTGTTTGGAGACACTCATGGATATGAACCTGTAATCATTCCTAGATCAAAAACCTCTGTGGATTTGGCCAACAGCCCTGTACTGACCTTTTACATCACTTACTTCACAAGTTTCCCTTTATCAGGTCAGTGCACTCTATTTTAAACTTTTTACTTTGTTAAAAAATCATCAAAACTTTCTAAACTTTAAAAATGCTTTTCTTTATAATTAAAAGTCGACAGGTTTACAAAATTAGTTTCAGTTATCATGTACAAGGAAGATGGGAGGGATTCAAGAAAAAAGACTTAAACCCCTGAAAAAGAAGAATATATTAACTGACAACTTTACATAAACACAGATGACATGTTGGCATAAGGAGAACGAGTTGAATATCCCTGAATTTTTAGAACAAAAAGTTTGAAATTCAAGTTATACTTGCTAAGAAATCAAGTATTGAAAACGTTATGCTTTAATAATAATAAAAAAAAGACTTTTAAAAAATGGTGGTATACAATGCTATAAGCTTTCACTTAGTTCAATATCCCATTGCCAAACTAGTGTTGAGGTATATGACAAATAGGAACATCACTCAAACTTTTAATCAATTCTTAGCTCACATTGGCATCTTATTTGTAGCAGTCTGAGTAGCACCATCATGATGTGAATTTTGCTTCAATCTCATATATATATATATATATATATATAATATATATACACATATTGTATATATTTAATTTTTTACAGTACTAAAATACTAAAGCATTGCTTAAAAAAGTTTTGTTTTACAATTTAATTTACTATACAACTCTCATCTTTTTATACAAATTTATGATTTAAAATCACCACAGCAAACCAGCTGCCTATTTTATTTAGGGTTTTTGTTTTGTTTTGTAACTGGCAGGTTACTTAACCCTGTCTGCTCATCTTGTGCAGGCATCAGTCCACTCTAGCTTCCTGGTTAGGAGGAGACTTGAGCAAAGCAATGACATTGCAATGCGTGAGTAACCCGAAGGCAGCCTGCTGTCCTGAACATACAGATGCCCGAGACAGTGTGGATTTAAGTGGACAAGCCTTGCTGGGTCTGTGGCATGCCGCCAGTTATTGCCTGCTGTTAACAGGGAATCTTCAGCTGTACACACAGAAGCAGTGAGCTTGTCATCCCGATGTTTATAGTATAGCATGTAAGATAAGCACCAGGAAGCATGTATTTGGGAGACCAACACCTTCGGTTTGGATTTCACAGGCCGTGTCAACAACGAATACTGCTCATGAGCAGATACATGGCTAAAAGCAAATGTTTTAAAAGCTTTCCTTTTTTTTTTTTTTTTTTTTTTTTAAAAAAAATAAACCTTTAATCCTAAATGAAAGTAAACTTCTTCTTTTTTTTTTAAACATCTCAGTACCTTAGCATTGTTCAAGTTGCCAAAGCTTAGGTAGGCAAAGTGCTTCTAAAACACCACTTAAAATATTTCAATATACATGTATTTGCACATATAAAAATGTGTATATGTACACATAATGTTTATAGTCCTACAAGGACATCACTGGATGAGCACAGTCCAGAGGCCTTTAAAATGTCCACATTTTTAAAAACGAAGCTGTATAAGAGTAAGTAATTAAGACAGAAATGTAAATGAAAGGTGCCCCAGCTCTTTAAGGGCACTCACTGCACTGGCCGCATGATAAAAAGGCATTGACTTTTCAGCTATTAAAGACACCATTTTTGTAGCACCATTTCACGTCACACCCAAACAAATTCAGTGTTTTGCCATTATTCACTTAAACTTCTTGTAGCTACTTTGATAAATAAGTTAATATTGAGATTACAGTAAAAACTGCATGTTAAAAAGCCATAATTCCAGTATTCAGTACATCAGAGATCAGCACCAGATGATTCCAGCAACCATACGACTACAGTACTGTGTCCCATGACTCTGCACACTTGGTATTAGAAGTGGTCACATGTGTGGAGTGTCGAGCGAGGGAGCATCTCGCACACATATGACATCAGCCAGTAAGAGAACCAGTGGTTTTGAAAATATAAACTGTGGAACAGTTTCTTTCCGCCTTCCCTTTGCATAGGATGCTTTGGTCTTTTTCCTGAATGCCACCAGTGACCACTTGGGAAGTCAGTAGAGATTAAGTGCAATGGTAAATTAATCCCTATTTTGCTGGTGAGCTGACACCCTCCCCCCAACACACACACACACACACACACACACACACACACACACACACACACACACACACACACACAGCATTTGTCGTGAATGCTGCGACCTGTCCCAACTGCCCATGCCAAGAGAACTATACTACTGACAGGATGTTCTTGGTGGCCTGGCATAAAGGACAGCATCATACGTATCTGTTGTAAGGCCCCGTGACCTGAGTGAAGGCATATGGAGATGTAGTCACCGTGGAGTCTGTGGTCAGGGACACTGTGTTCTCAGCAAGAGATTGGATGAAGCGCAGGTAACTGGGCTCAGAAAGTTCCTGCAGCTCTGTGGGCTCACGTTTCACCCTTTTGCCATGGCTTTTCTGAGACACATGGTCTGGTCCATACTTTTCATACTCTTCCTCTTTCTCTCGGGCCTTTTCAGCCATTTTGGCTTCCCAGAGAGCCAAGCCATGCTTTGGCTCATTCAAATTCTTATGCTGGTAAAATACAAGCGAGATCCTGGTGGGATTAGCCCGGTCGGGATTATTTATCCGGGTTGTGGCATGAAGCTCTCGCTTTGCACACTCAATGAGAATGGATCCGTGTGCTGGAGCCACAGCCACCCCTCCAATGTTAGGATCCAGAAAGCTCTGCTCACTGTCTGACCAAACCTCTCCATTGTCCTCCACAGAAGAAGCTGCACCCTGGCCTGCTGCCCCAGGCTGCTTTTCCTGACTGCTCTCAGTCAGATTGTGTAACAGACCTTGGGCAGGAGCAGTGCTATCATGATTAAGCCCCGGAAGCACCCTTGATAGCCCGTTAGCTGCATGGGAGAGCATGTCATTCTCTTTGTTGTGGAAGGCTTGACTGGAGCTGGTCGCCGTGCTCAACGCCGCAGGGGGGTAGCTGTGGCTAGTGTGAGAAGGTGGATGACGCTCGCTGTTTCTGTAGTCTGTGTTTGGATTACTCATGCTGTACGGTAGTCTGGAGGCAGCTCCCATGAAATGGCCATCCATCTCGGGGGTGGGATAAGGAGGAAATGTTGCTAGGTGATGTACATTTGGTTTTATGGTACAGTTGCTGAAGGCATCTCGCTGCATGTTTTGGTTTCCGTAACTTAAGTACTTAGAGGGACGGTCTCCAAACCTCTGTTGGTAAAGTGTGTGGATGGGTGGTAGGTTCAGCTTGGTGAGATGGTTCTGGCTTGGATATCTGTACAGATCCCTGGGCTGAGACTGGGGGGAGTAAGACCCTAAGAACGGAGGGCAGTTGTCCACTGACATATTCCCATTGCACTGATACGCTGCGTATTGGTTATTCTGATGGAAAAGCCCAGGGTAGGGGTTCATGGAGTCAGAAGAACTCAAATATGAACCTGCAGCTTGAGATGAGGTGGGATAAAGGCTTGCATGGTTGGTATTGCCATACATATCTGCAGTGTGTGAAGAACTTGGATAAGGATTAAGAGGATTGGGCCGTCTCATGTATGGGTTGGTGGAGTAAGAGCCAACAGACTCAGACTGAGAGTTACTGGACAAGATATGCTGTGGCTGTGGCTGAGGCTGGGGTGGCCGCTGCACTTGCTGAAGTTGCCTCTGGAGTGGCTGAGGCTGCTGTATGACAGATCCTGGAGGCCGCGATTGTTCTAAGGAGAGAGCAGGGACAAATACATTGATTGTTATTTTAAGAACTCTAGTGGATATACTTACTTATATGTAACCGCATACTCAATCCCCCAGCAAGAATGGTGGGAAGCCAGGGCTCTGAACATAGGCAAGCATAATCTTTTGTGTCTTAAAACACTGAATTTCTAATACTACGTTTTGTAAGTAAGGAAAACGTAAATCCACCAGAGTCATTCCAAAGGCCTCTCTGATTGTTCTACCTATCTTCCTACCCTGCCTCAACTTAGCCTATGTCCTTCCTCATCTTCAATGCAAACATAGTCTGCTAAAGCAGTGACTGTGCTGTGCGTGCCTCCCTTACCTCTACTATTCCTAGAGGAGGGGACCTGTTTTGTTTTATTTCTCAATTGTCTGGCATATGACAGGATTTGTTTTTAATAAATAAAATGACAAGAAGAATGTCATTCATCTATACCTAAAAAGGATCTTATACAATTGGTCAGTGAACTAAATATTGTAATTATAGTAACATAGTAATTGCTATGTTAAAGGTAAAGCCCTTCTTTTTATTTAGACAGAAAAGAGGAGATGATGGGGAATGTTCTTCTGTGTATCTGATTGTCTTATTGGTTGATGAATAAAACACTGATTGGCCAGGTAGGAAGTGACGTACACATTTCACTATAGTCCTATTTAATTATCTAGGCTTAATGACTTGGAGTAATCCTAAGATTTCTCTCTTTCCTTCTACTGTTTTGTACTCTGAGAGGCTTTACTTGCATAGTTTCTTACATATTTATTTAACTCAAGGTCTTGCGATCCCTATCTGTGTTCAAATGCTCCCTTCTTCAACTTGGTGAACTGTCACTGCATGATTTGCATAACTTTCGAGGCATAAGTGACCAGTTTAAATGTTTTGTTATTTGTCACATATAGAACAACCTCGATGTCTCTAGTCTGAGAAGGGTGGTTCACCAGCAACTCCAGTACAGTCCGAACCAGGCCACCTGGGGGAAGATTGTGGTAAAGACTCAGACCACGATGTTAACACTCCCTCCCCAGGTTTCACCCAGCATGTAAGGCCACAAGTGTCACACGGAGTTCACCTGGCAGCTGTTTCATTTGGCTTGCAGTTTCCATCTGCTTTGTTCGTGAGGAAGACTTCTCCTTTTCACTCTTATTTGAGCAGTTCTCCAGGGAAGAAAGCTTTTCAGCTGCAGCTCTCTTGGCTTCCAGTTTTCTTTGTCGGCAACTCTTGACCGGCTCCGCTAACATCCTCACTTTCCTCCGAAAAGAGTTCAGGACCTGAATGGACCCCTTTCGTATCTTCTCCTCCTGACCTTCGGTACTCCCAAACTCATCCACAGGGGAGATTTTGTACATTGGTAATACATGCAGCTGCTCATCCTTAGGTTCCCCTCCAATTTCGCGATTGTCTTCTCTAGTGAGGGTGCAGACCTGATGGGAGGGGAAAGGTTCCAGGCTCAATGGCAGGTCAGGAGAAAGTGTGGACATGCTAGGGTTTCTCCCTGCATAGATCAGGGGCATGCGTACTATCAAAACCAGAGCTGCCTGTTACTAATGGATAATGCACAAATGGAGGACAGAGAGAAAACACAAGCTTCCCTTCGTGCTTTCAAGTCTATCAGCAGTCACTGAGACGTGACTGCCCTGCACTTTCAGCTAGGACCCGGGGAGGAAGACATACTTCTTCCAGATGAAATGATGCAATGTCCCATTTCACACCTATCAAACACGCATGGCAGATCATTTCTTTCAAGAAGCTACAACCTGCTTCTAACCGTGTGACCACCACGTGCAGTGGCGTGAGGAAGGCTGATAGCTCAACAAGATTCAACTTCCCTTAGACCCGACTCCTAACTACCCACATTTCAAATGTTTGCTATGTTCAACAAACGTTACAGCTGGGCAGTTGTGGTGATGTTTTGTTTATGATCTAACAAATAAAGATTGCCAGAAGTTCAGAGTGCAAAGTTAAGTTCACTGAGCCATACAGGCCAGGTGGTGGTGACTCACACCTTTAATCCCAACAGCCACACTAGTTAGCCATAGAGGCTGGGTGATGGTGGTGCACACCTTTAATCCCAGCGCTAGAGAGGAATAGAAGGCGAGATGAGACAGGAACTCTCTCTCTCTTTTCAGTCTGAAGATTTTGCAGTGGTTGGCTGCTTTGCTTTTCGGATCTTCAGCTTAAACCCCAATATCTGTCTTTGGGTTTTTATTGTTTGTGCTATAGGCAGTGATGACACATGACTTTAATCCCAGAATGAAGGAGGCAAGTGATCTCTGTGAATTTGAGGCCAGCCTAATCTGTAGAGCAAGTTCTAATACTGGCAAGTCTACACAGAGAAATCCTATCTTGAACTCTACCCCATGCAAAAAAAAAAAAAAAAAAAAAAAAGGAGAGAAAGAAAAAAAGAAAAAAGAAAAAAGAAAAGGAAGAGAGAAAGGAAGGAAGAAAGGAGGGAAGGAAGGAAGGAAGAAATTTACAAATGCCAATTGAAATAAAAATGAAAAAATGATCTGGTCACAGATATAACTCATGCATAGTTTCACACATCCTCTTTTGCTTTAATAGTTTAAATGTAATTTTCTTTTGCTAACTACAACCATCTTCATTTTAATTTAACATTTACTTGATAAATGAAGAAAATAAGACCTAAAAGACAAGTAGACATAAAAATGAGTGGGAGATGCCCTCTAAAAGGAATGTGATCTTTCTAGGTGACGAAGGAATTAGGACGCATATTTCCCAAACGCATACCTCTGCACACATTTCTCATGCATATTTATCACTACTCAATTCTCATCTGCAGTGCCTCTCCACCTTGCCCTGCCTTACTTCCCACTGCAATCACCTCGCTAGAATGAAACCTTGGCTACATGACTGAGCTATTGTTTCTTCCACCTTCCAGAATACAGCAGCCACCAATGGCTGACCAGGGTGATGAGCAGATTGTTTTCCTGGATCTAAGTTGTGTTTATGACCAAGGATGTATTAATCCAGTGTCCACTGTAATATGTAGGCATGATGAGCTCCTTTGGACTCCCTGTGCATGTGTGACACTGGGTGTCAATTACTTCCCACCTAAGTTTTGGGAGACAGAGTATCTCACTAAGCCTCAAGTACACTGATCTGCCTGGTTGGCTGGATAGCAAGCCTTAGAGATCCTGCTGTCTGTGCTTCCCCTATGCTGGGATTAAACATGCCTGCTTTTCCATTGGTGCAGGAGATCTGATTCAGTTCTTCAGGCTTGAAGGCAAGTACTTTTCTGGCTGGACCACTTTCACTGTGACAGTGATAACTCACTTTTCATTTGTATTTTAGTAGTGTACACATGTGTGTGTTTTCATTTCCTAGTTGTTTTGTTATAATTCACTACATACGTAAAAATCAAAATTTGATTTTTTTTTTTAAAAAGATTTCTAACTGTAATGGATGTGTTGTTTTTATGTACCTGAGCTAGCATGACTACAAAAACCAGATGAATGTACCAAATCCCCTAGACCTACAATTACAGGTGGTTCTGAGCCATGGGTGCTGGGATTGGAACTCAGGTCCTCCACAAGAGTAGCAAACACTTTAAACCACTAGCCTATCTCTCCAGCCCCAATTTTGGTTTTCTTGATAAGTCATTGGAAGTAACAATGTGTAAACCGGATTTAGATTAGTGCTAGGATGTCCAAACTCTCTTGTGGTTGCCAACATTTCTACTAACGTGCTACTCTGTTATGAGCATGCTTGTAGTGACCAGGAAAGTTACTTTGGAACACAATTCACATCTGTTCTGAGCCAGCCCCACACAGCCCATGCTTTTCACCTGCTAGGATCATGGGTGTCACTTACCAATGTGCTACCATTTGGCATGTTGTGCAGGTCTCTGTGGGCATGAGCACAGAAGTCCATACATGCAGTGACCCCTGAGAATGGTCGGCCTTCCTTCAGACCCAAACGGCACTCTGGAGCTCTATGTTCATATTCAATCTGAAAAAAATACATGCAAGTGGGAAGGTACTTCAGAACAGTTTGCACTAGAAAATAATACCTAGGTATTATATCTAGGAAATGATGGGATGACAAAAAATAGTGTTTCACATGACAATATTACTGAGGAAGACATCCATGTGCATGTGTGATGCCAGGGACCAAACTCAAGGCTTCACGTGTTGAAATAAGCACTCTACCATGGACTTACCCTGCCAGGTCCCAGATTTCTCCCTTCCCCTCCTTCCTGCTCTTCGAACTTCCTAGCCTTTTTTTTCACTAATTCTCAGTGAAATATATGCATACATGCACACAATGATAGTTATTGTAGCATATATTCCTTAAATATCACCTGCCTGCCTGTGAGCACATGCAAAGTGGCATTTACGGAAGGTAGTCTAACTTTGATCTATATATACCCACGTAAACACCGCTATAAACAAAGTCAGGCCCATACTCTTCATTCCATGAAGTTTCTGCTAGTCTCTGGGGTTTCCCATCCTGCTTTGGTCAGACCCACCATACATACAAATGAGGATTGTATCACGTTTAAAGTCTTCTACATGGTCAAGGAAGCAACCCATGTTAAAAAAAAATATGTATGAGATGGGAGAAAATCTGTGAAGATGAAACTTCTAATTATAGATACTATCCAAAATGTCTGTTTTTTTTTTTTTTTTTAATAAAAATCCAATCACTTCATGCATTCTCACCTGCAGCGCAGAGTTGGTACATGAATGGTCCCTACAGGCCGATGTCAGAATCAGTTTTTCTTCTATGTACATCTCTCCCTAGTATTTATTATTACAGTTGCTTTTTGTGTTTTCTTTCTAAACACATAAAAGTCACCCTGGTCTCTTGATGTCTCTGTGTGGTTATAAACAGGTCTTAATTTCAGTTCATTGGATGACTTTTGTTGTGGGAATCAATCTGGAGCAAATTCTGACATCATCACCTAGCTAACTAGGGAGTCTTGTACTTGTGTAATAAGCAAATGCACAATGTTTTTGCATTTGGCGTTGTTTTCCCCTTAGAGACAAACTTTCTAGGTAGCTCTGAAGCCTGTTCTAGAACTTGATCTATAAACCATGCTGGCCTTGAACTCAAAAAGATCTTCTGCCTCTGCTTTGCGAGTGCTGGGATTAAAGAACCATCTGCTGTATTTGGCTTTTTTCGTAGAGACAAAGTCTAACAAAAATACGATATCTGGACCCATACATAATAAATGTAATACACAGTTTATGGATATATAAATGATTCTATGAAAGCAGACAGCATAATCAGGGTCATATGATTTAAATACATTCAACAGAATCTTTACCTGAAGATAAATTAGTAGATAAAAGGTCAGTTAAGACTAATACTTTGTTTTTAAAGCTGAAAGGACAAAAAGAATGCCTTTTTGATGGAAAAATTCATATACTGGAAACAAGTCTTCAGGTAGTTTTAACAGTTAAGAGGAAAGGTGGGCTGCAGAGACAGCTCAGCAGAGAGGAGAACTCACTATTGTAGAGACCCTGTACCCACGTTGTGGTTTACAACTGTATGTCTATAACTCCAGTTCCGGGGGATGCAATACATAGGATGCATATACAGGGTAGCACTTGTAAACATGAAGAAAAAGAAAAATGAAACTTAAAAAAAGAAGGTTAAAAAGAAATCACTCCTTCAAAAATGTGTAGCCTATTGTGGACTCAATAGGCTACAAGTAATGAACAAAGTCTAAATCACCAATAATCATTTAAACTTACCTGATTATTGTATGCATCAGGTGCAAACTTCTTGTATATTGGAGCAAGTAAAGTAGACAGATTTTGCAAATGAGATTCTAGTTTCTCTTCCTGTATTAAATGATTCAACAAATTTTTAATTAAACATGAATATATAAACTTGTGTTTAGACACAAGTCAGTTGTATTATTCCCAAGTATATAATGTTTTTATGTATGTATGTATGTATGTATGTATGTATGTATGTATGTATGTATGTATGTGTGTGTGTGTATGTATGCCTAATAATATGATTGTGAGGCTATCAGGTAGCCAGTTACTTGGGCTTGGGTGAGATGGACCAAATCTCTGCCCTATGCTTGTGGTGTGGTGGCAATCCAGACAGTTCACAGGAACACATTTCTTTTCATTATTCAATTGTTCTTTAAAGAAAATGAACACCTAAAAATTTGTCTAAAGACTGAATAGTTTACTTGAAAGGGAAACTTTGTTATATTCTCAATACTCCATGCTCACAAAGAAAAGGTTTTCAGACAGGCTTCTGAAGTGGGACACTCAGGAGACAGGGTTTCCCTGTGTAGCCACGGCTGTCCTGGCGCTCACTCTGTAAACCAGGCTGGCCTTGAACTCACAGAGATGCGCCTGCCTCTGGGGTACTGGGATTAAAGGCGTGCACCACTCCTGACCAACATGTTCTCACTTTAAAATTACTACTCTCAAACACAGTTTGGGAAGCTGGAGTGATGGCTCAGTGGTTCAGACACTGGTGCTCCTTTTGGACCCAGGCTTGGCTCCTCCCACCTATATCTGGGCAGCTCACAGCCACCTATAACTCAGTCCCAGTTAATCACATGCCTTCTTCTAGCCCCCATGGTGTCTTCATGTATGTGGTGTGTATACACACACAGGAGCGCACAAACACACAATAATTATGCTGCCCACACAAATGCATGACACACACATCGAGAAATGCAGACATCTCCTGTAAATATAGGTAAACAGATGGGCGTGCCACATTTCTACCCAAGAAAGTATCCTTTGAGAAAACTTAAATCATTTGTCTTTAGTTAATATTATAACCTCAGATAACATTTCGTTTTTATAGAAATATATTGAATTTAATAACCACACATGTATTTTTAACTACACTTAAGATTCAGCATGGTGTATGGAATGAAATAGTACACAAGGGCCAAATAGATTGAGGTTTTGAAATCATTTGGCAAACTTACACACAGATTCAAACATTCTTACATCCTACAATTTAAAATTATGTTTTTCAAAGAATCTGTGTTTTAAGAGATAAAAGAAATTTGATGACTTCAATGAGAAATCAACGCTCATTTAATTTGAACAGAACATGTATACTAAAATTGACCTGTTTTAGTTACTCAAATACATCTACTACAGTAACTTAAACCTTGTGACTGACTAGAAATAGTATAAGCATGCCTTCCATAATTCAGACTTGAAGAGAATGACATCACGAGTCCTAATTTAGCTTCCTTTAAAATAAGTCCTCCTTGTTTTAAAAATAGTATTTGCATACTATCTATAAACCTACAATATTTTTGTCCTTGCTTGCCAGCATGATTCACATTGTCACAGTAATTCCCAATATCACAGAACTTCAAGCAGGCAACTTTTAGTACGCAAATAATTCTTCTCTGCTCTAATATATTATGAACACGTATGTTTTTGTCCAATGAAAATTAGTATCGTTAAATGGAAGCTCATCATTATACATATCAACAGTGTAAATTTACATGAGAAAGCAGATGTTATAAACATCAAGAGTCTATTGTCTGCTGAGTGGTGGTGGTGCACGCCTTTAATCCCAGCACCCAGGAGGCAGAGGCAGGCAGATCTCTGTGAGTTTAAGGCCAGCCTGATCTACAGAGTGAGTTCTAGAAGAGGCTCCAAAACTAGAGAGAAACTCTGTCTCAAGAAAAAAAAAATGTCTATTGTCTAAGCTAGGCATGGTGGTAAACACCTTTAATCCCAGCACTTGGGAGTCAGGGATAAGCAGATCTCTGAGTTCTAGGCTATCCTGGTGTACAGAGTGAGGTCCAGGGCAGCCAGGGCTACACAGGAAAACTTTTTGCCTGTATGACAGCCGTTTTTTTTTTTTTTTTTTTTTTAGAGCCAACTCTTTAGTCCAGGCTAGCCTAATTTAGTTTTCACATGGGTAATCTGTAAAGGCCTATGTGCTGGCTAGTTTTTGTCAACTTGACACAACCTAGAGTCATCCTGAAAGAGGCAACTTCAATTAAGAAAATGGCCCCCTGTGGGCATTTCTTGATTGATAGGGGAGGGCCCAGATTAACGTGGGCAGTGCCCAGTTGGGCTGGTGGTCCAGGGTACTATAAAAAGTTGATCCAATCAAGCCATAAGGAGCAAGCAAACAACACTCATTCATGACATCAGCAATAGTGCTATGCCTCCAGATTCCTGCTCTGATCTCCCTAGATGATGAGTCACAAGCTTTCCTCCCCAAGGTGATGTTATTTCTGGTATTTATAATCCCAGCAGTAGAAAGCCTGGCTAAGACAGCCCACAGGAAGGAATGATTTATGCTGCTATACATAGTCATATCAGACTTATAAAATAGTTTGTACTTATGGTTTAGCCAGAATTTGTAAGTTCATCTGAGATAAAATTCCTTCTGTTAATGAGTATGACAGGTCATCCATGCCCATTAATTCTATATGAGAAATAGGTTATATATTAGGAAACAAACCAACCTCTTTTGGATCATCTCCAAGTAGCTTAAATTTCCTTGGTATCTTGCTTCTGGCATACTTACATCCGTTATAGTACATGCTCCAAGAACAACCAAAAGAAAAGGAGGCACCGCAGGTCTCTGGGTCCAAGCCCTGACAAGCACAGGTCCTCCTGAGATCAAAGGACACAATGCAAGGTTACAGATACCACACTGTCTCCGCAAGGGCACCCATCCCCTAGTGCCTCAGTCTCTGGCAAACTCCACCGTCTTATCTTCTGTGCCACTGAGCCATTCTCCTGCCTTAAAGAGATAAGGATTACTTCTACCCTTTCAACCAACCTTTAATTGTGTAATGGGTGTCAAAGATACCTGTTTCCATGTTTTGTTTGTTACAACGTTGGCTGCTTCAATGTTCTCGCTTATTTTGTGTTTTAAACCAGTTTCATTATTATTATCTGTCATGCTCAATTAAAATGCACTTGGTGCATTACTTACAAATGTATTGTTATATACACAGATTTTGATAAGGGGAAGGAACATTATTCTACAATTTATTCTACAAACTTATTCTACAATTTACCCTGACACCTAAAGTCAATAAAGACACAACAGAACTATTGACCTAATTTCCCTGATGAACACAGGTAGGCAAAGTTTTGTAAATCATACTTAACAACACATTAAGATCATACAGCCTGGCAGAGTTGGTTTCATCTCAACATTGCATTGGCTCAACACACAAATAAGTACAGGCATCACATGATCTTCTCAACAGACATGCAAAAGCCTTTGAAAAGTTCAACATTCCTGAAGGAGAAGTGCTAAAAAGCTAGGGATAGAAGGAACCTATGTCAAACACAATAAAGGGTACACAGTAAAATTAGAGTCAACATATACTACATGGTAACCATTTCTTTTCAAACCAGAAATGAAGCAAGATCCTAATGTTCTTTTTTTAATTTTATGCTCAGTCTTTTCAGGAAAGTACAGAATACAAAAAAAAATATGAAAAAAAAATCAGTGGATTTTGAAAATAGCACATACACGTTTAGTTCCTAGTACCCATACTGGGTAGCTCACAATTGCCTATAACTCTAGCTCCAGGGTATCTAACACCTCTGGCCTCTGTGAGTACGAGGACTCACATGAACACATCGACACAGATAATTAAAAAAAAAAAAAATGGCAACAAAGAAATTTCCTCAACTCTTCTAAATACCAGTCATGAACTTGACAAGAAAGAAAAAACCCTACTCACAAGTTCAAATAAAGTAAAATACAAATGAATAAAATTAATCAAAGATCTCTATATTAAAAAGCTCAAGACAATTAAGAAATTGGAGATAATAGTATTGTACAATATCTGTATTAATGAAAATGATCTAGAGTCAAAGCAATCACCAAATTTCCAATTACCTTCTTCACACCCTTAAAAAAATTATTCCCAAATCTAGAGGGAAGCAAAAAGCCCCAAACAGCTAAAATAATCCTAAACAGAAAAAAGCAATACCTGATCTGATCTGAGATTATACTACAGAGCCATAGGAACAAACCATTACAGTACTCATACAAAAACAGTTAGGCCAATGGATAAGGACTACAACCATCTGACATTTTGATAAATGTAACAAAATTCAAATTTGAGAAATACTGCTTGAAAAAAAAATGGTGCTGGGAAATAATGGTAGAATGGATAATGGTATGCACATGTTGTAGAACAAAATTCGCTTCAGTGTGGATCCCAGCTAGGAGAGGCGTTACCCAATTAGAGTGGGTCTGTGTACCCTATCTATAGAAAATCCCTCAGACTCATGCCCAGAGATGTCTCCAAGGTGATTCTAGATCCTGTCAAGCTGACAATCAATAAGCCATCATCTGAGGTAATCTTAATGGCAGTGAGATTATATAGCTCAAGAAAGCTTTTGTGGGGAAAAAATCTTTACCACGTAAATTGACAGGGATCAAATGTAGAATATTTAAAGAATTGCAAAAACCACTACAGAGTAGAAAAAAAAAATGACTTCTATAGAACTTTTATAAGTCTTAAAATGATATTATTTATAGTAAAGCCTAATTTTGCTTACTAAAGTGGTAGCCACATTGATCAGGAGTGCCAAATTATAGCATGAGAACTAAAATAAAAATCATGGTAACACTGAAGCCATGTGGGTGCAGACACCTAGATATTACCAGAAACTGCTGCTGAGTAATGACGTATGGTCTAAGTGCACAGAATATCCCTAAATATCCGCATGAATCATTCCTTCTAGCAAACCATTCTATGAAATAAAAGTGATCCCCACTTTATCAACAGACAAATTCGAACCCTGCTTGAAACGGAACTACACCCCAGGAGGGTAGGAAGGGTCTTAGCTCCACTTACTCTTCATTCAGGGCACAGCGACGAATAGTGGGGGCACCGTATTTACTCAGGGTCTCTTTAAGATCTGAGTAGAGTTGGTCAGCCAGAGGTCGTGGGATCCCTTCCCATATCATGATGAGGATGACAATCACAGCAACATCACAGCTGTGGCCAGCTCGCTCTCGAACCAAACACAGGAGCTTTTCCTCAAGGTTGTCTCTCCGAATCACCTGTATGAATCAATAGCCCACACAAACAGCCCCGCCCCACCCCAGACAGAACAAAGTCAATTGGGTCCAATCAGTAGCCACTTGCATATACATGCATACTTTCATGTCTGGATCAAAATGACCACCTAATCAACTATCACAAGACGGCATGGTACAAAAGTACTCCTCAATGGCTAGCGGACCATGCCTGGTAAAGTGTGGGCAGTTAAATGCTGCTGCTGTAGCAAGAACCACACAAAAGACATGTAAGGTCTTAGATGAGGTTTCTATTAAGTGGCATTATAAATATTGACGTGGTGCTTAAAGGGTTAAGGACTGTTGCATCATGATCTAAGGACTCTGCTTTAGACCACTGATTCTCAGTCTTCCTAAGGCTCTGGCCATGTTGTGATGACACCCACCCAATCACAACTGAAATTTTCTACTGTTATGAATCATACTTTAAATATCTATGCTTCCCGATGATCTTAGGTGACTCCTGTGGAAGAACTGTTTGAGCATCCCTTCCCCAGGGTTCTTGACCTACAGGTTGAGAACCTCTGCTCCAGACCTCTACTACTAAATTACTTCAACTTAATGGTTTGTTCATGATTTTAGAACTACTCAACCTTAAGAATACAAGATGACATACAGGATATGTTCATCCCAACTGGCAATGCTCTTTGGCTTGGCCAAGCCAATTCTTGAATGAACCAAAATGAGCCAAGACAGAAGGGTAAGAAGCACTGACAAACCACACTTACCCATTTGGCAATAGGACATCCCTGAGAACTTTTGCCTTCTTTACCAGTATAGATGACTCTTTCAATCCTAAGAGCTTTACCCTTCTGTCCAAACCTTAAAGAAACACACACACACAATTAGTAGACTACTTCAAAAGGCAATCAAAAATATTTGGACATGTTAGTGTAGTCTTTTTTTTTTTTTTTTCTTCCCTACAACCACATCCTAAGAAGTTTAGGGTTTAATTTATTCTTTAAAAATTGGTGTAAGTATAATGGTAAGTCTTAGGTCTTTCCTTCAGTATCCAAATATACCAAAAGTTATAATGAATTATTCTGTAATTATATATCGAGTGAAAAAATGCTGGAAAGGCTATCTTTATATACAAGGTACAAAATAAGTTAGTTTGCTAAATTTAGTTTTTGAAATCATATAGTATATCATCCTTTACTAAATTTATCTTACAACTTGGAGAATTGTAAGCTTTAAGAAATCTTGTGTTTCTAAAGAAATCTGGCAAAAAGTTAGTATCTAGCTATTTTGAAACAGTCAGAACTCTAGAGTTAGCTTGTATTTCCTGTATGCCAAATACTGTACACTGTTAACAAAAGAAAGTGCTTAGAGAAATTCACTACCTCTGTCAGAGTGAGTGGGGGGTGCTCCATGGTGGATTTCTTCATAATAAATTAGAAGTGCACAATCCACAAATAAAGCAAGGATGATACCGTGTGCAATACCCATACATATATATGCAAATACATTTTTGTAACATGGCTGCTGCTTAAGAGCTCAGAGCTTTAGATATAGGGAAAAGCCTTCTGAATCTTCCACATAAGACAATTAAGTGTAGATACCTTGGCCTGACAGTTTTGGAAAGTAAATGGAGTCTCTCAGTTAACCTTTCACACTTGCTTTCTCCTGTAAGAGAAAGAATTCATTTGCGAAGCTAAGAATTTAAATCAATGGTCCTTCCTCCGACTGCTTCTCCCTTGTTGTTTCTTTGACACATCACCAAGTAAGGCGAAATGGAGAATGAGGCCCCTTTGCAGCCTGTGCCAACACTCTCGTGCCTAGCAGGTTGGCTGGATGAATTTTGCTTGTGCCCGGGGTTTTCTAGCATCCATTTCCAAGTGGGCAGCCTATGCCAGCTAAGCAACTATTTGTCCTGTCAAATATTGTGACTATGCAGTGAATAGCAGTGTGTTGGGTTGGCAACCCTGGAATAGCTAAGCCTACTGATAATTACTTGATTTACAATTGTTTACTGCTCTGTGTGGGGAACTGGAAAAACTGGGGTATACAAAGGATAAATGTTAATCTGCCCTGTGCCTTTGAGTTAATTACCTTTCTTCCATGATTGTTCTAATAGCTGCCACATTAGGACCAGCTCCTAGATGGGTATAAAAAGGGCCTTCATCTTTTTCATTAACTTGTTCTGTTGAGATAATAGAAGATTATTATTTTAGACCTCAATTATACTAAGTATTAAGGCTACATCCAAAGATTATCCCCCAGCTGCACATTAATGGCCCTAAGTAAGTTTCATTCTTTTTTTTCCTTTAAATTGGAGTACATTGGTGGCTTGAGCCTTTAGAAAAATGTGCCAAGTAATACATACACAATGGTCCCTGGCAAATTATCACTATATTTCAGATATAGCATAAGAAATTATTTAAAATCAAGTAAGTGGAACCAAATATAAATAAAGGAATTAAAGTATATATAATAAACTACAACACAGTTTTCTAAGCAGTAAAAAGAGAAAGAAAAAAAAAGAAAGAAAAAAACTTCAACAAGAATCAGGCTTGTCATTTGAAAATTACAAAGTTTAAAGATGAATCTTGTCTATTCCGTTCCAGATTATTCAACAGGTCAAGTCCATTTAGTCTGTTCCTATTTGCCCTCAACATTTCACAAGAACTATTTCATGGCACTTTGGAGCTATCTTGGTAGAGAATCCTAGAGGCCAGTAAAAGGCCCTGCTGTGTAGAAGTAAAGGTTGGAAGTTGATGCTGTCTATAACATTTGCTACACATTAGCTCCGTGAGGCAACTTACTAGCCACACTCAGGGCAGAAGGTCCTCAAGTGGATGGTGCAGTACAGTGAGTGCAACATGGGATGGGTGGGGCACTTGATGGTAATGTACCCTGTTTGTTTAATGTCTTCATTTACACCTGTAAGGGCCAGTCACTATAGGTATCCCCAGCTGCACATCTCTACATAACACAAACTTAACAAGTGACATTTATTTTAAAAAAAATTACCATTTTTATAAAAAAATAAAACAAACAAAAAGGAACACAAACCAACACAAAGTGTTTAGTGGGAAAGTATGTACTCTAAGTGTTTCTAAGGGAGCTTCTGCAAGTTCTCATTGCTTCAGCACCAGGGGCTAACTTACTAAGTACTCAGAGCCTTGTAACTAAGTTAAGTACTCAGAACTTTGGTACTGCAATTTTCCAGCTCAAGATTAAAGATAGTAACTACCTCAATTCCCAGAAATCTACTAATCTTTAACCACAAACATGGGTTTATGGCACTGCTTTGTTTTAAAAGCTACATGAGTTGGAGGAAGTAGTTATTTTTTCATGTTAACAAATCTTCCTGCCTATATGCCTTCTCTAAGAGATAAGAGTTAAAATAAATAGATCCAGGCTGGGCATGGTGATGCATGCCTTTAGTCCCAGCACTTGGGAGGCAGAGGTGGGCCAGCCTGACCTACATAGTGAGTTACAAGATGAACAGGGTTGGGAGACCCTGTCATAAAAACCAAACCAAACCAAATTAAAGATCCAGGGCTGGAGAGATGGATCAAGCAGTTAGAATTCCCAGTATCCCCATGTTGGCTAACAATTGTAGTCCCAATGGGATCCCATGCCTTCTCCTGGTGTGCAGACATAGAGACAAAATTTCAACAAATACAAACAAATTAAAATGATTCAAAATACATTTATACTTCAAGATCTTATTAGTGGGAAAATCATTATATTCAGTTGGTTTTGGGGGGAGCAAATGCAAGTGAAGTTTTCATTTTGCATGGCACAAATGTCTGAAATTTAAAGATAAAAACACATTTTTATGAGCCTTTACAATTGGCTCCAGCGTTAAGAAGGAAGAAGAGAACTCTTAACGGTTTTGTTTGTGAGCCTCGCCTTTAAAGGCTGAGATATCTCTGGTGGTGTCTGGCAACCGCACAACTACCAGAACCATTCCTACCTGAGTGACAACACCCTCTGCCCAGAGCCAGAATGTCATCTGCGACTAAGCTACCACCAAGGGCCATGTATGGTTCTATGGTCCAGCCACAGCCAGGGTCTGTGTTATATCTGTGGTCAGTGACACCTCCAGGAGGCCTTGGAAATCATTTGAGATGAAATCAGAGGGCTAGAATGAGCCTGTCCTGCCCTTTACTGCCCTGGGAAAACTGCCCTTACCTCTCACTGCCCACTACAGCAAGAGACTAGTTGGCCCATATACTTGGGAGAGAGGGCCCCCAGCCCTCACCACAGGCAAGGATGAACCCACCCTGAGGGCAAGCATGAAGGGGAGCTGACTCCACCACCACACTGGAGGTGGGTGGCCCCAATGGCTTGATCTGACCTGACTGGCTAACACCTGGGCCCACTACTGGGCCTTGGGTTGACCCACCCCTACCCAGCATCTACCTCATCTGGGTCCTGTTGGAGCTTGTGAAGGGACTGGTCCTGTGGAACGGCACTAGAAAGATCTCTAAGACACAGGGTACCCCAGAAGAGCTCTGGTGAGGATCCAGTGAGGAAGGAGTACCAAAACCCAGAGTGACCAGTGACTCATTGCAAAGGACAGTTGCCAGTCAGGCTGATGGGACAAAGGGACATACTATACGACACACCAAAGTCTCCAATGACATCAGGACAGATGAAGAGGTGATGGAGAAGAGGTGATAGAAGAGAGGTGATGGAGGGGAGGTGATGGAGGGGAGATGATGGAGGGGAGGTGATAGAGGGGAGGTAATGGAGACGAGGTGATGGAGACGAGGTGATGAAGGGGAGGTGATGGAGGGGAAGTGATGAAAAAGAGAGGTGATGGAGGGGAGATGATGGAGGAGGTGATGGAAGGGAGGAGATGGAAGTGATGGAGACGAATTGATGGAGATGAGGTGATGGAGGAGAGAAGATGGAGGGGAGGTAATGGAGGGGAGGAGATGGAGGATAGGTGATGGAGGGGAGATGATGGAGGAGGTGATGGAAGGGAGGAGATGGAAGTGATGGAGACGAATTGATGGAGATGAGGTGATGGAGGAGAGAAGATGGAGGGGAGGTAATGGAGGGGAGGAGATGGAGGATAGGTGATGGAGGGGAGATGATGAAGGAGATGGAGGGGGTGATGAAGGAGAGGTGATGGAGGGGAGGTGATGGAGGTAATAGAGGAGAGGTGAAGGAGGGGAGGTGATGGAGAGGAGGTAATGAAGATGATGGAGAGGAGGTGATGGAGGTTATGGAGGGGAGTTGATGGAGGAGATGGAAAGGAGGTGATAAAGGAGAGGTGATGGAGAGGAGGTGATGGAGGGGAGGTGATGGAGGGGAGGTGATGGAGGAGGTGATGGTAGGGAGGTGATGGAGGGGAGCTGATGGAGGAGATGGAGGGGAGGTGATGAAGGAGAGATGATGGAGAGGGGGTGATGAAGGAGAGGTGATGGAGGGGAGGAGATGAAGAGGAGGTGATGAAGGAGATGGAGAGGAGGTGATGAAGGAGAGGTGATGGAGAAGGTGATGGAGGGTAGGAGATGGAGGATAGGTGAAGGAGAGACAGAAGGGAAGGGGATAAGAGATTTTGCTGTTTCAGGCATGGTTCTTGTTCTGTATTGATTTAATCTTTGTTTTTTTCCTGTTTCTGTTTCTTTGTTCTTGCTTTTGTTTGCTTCCTTCCTTACTTTGTTTTTATTTTCTTTCATGAAGGGGATACAACAGGGATGAAGGGACCAGGAGGTGAACAGAATTGAGGTGCAAAGATTCTGTAAAGAAGTTAAGGAGGGAAGAAACTCTCAGATATGAAGACAATTAGCTGATTTGGGAAACAGCTTGTGTGTCAGTTTGTTACTTATACTTACCTACACATCTGCATGATGCAATATCATATTGAGTCTTCACAGGCGTATCCAATAAGTTTCTTATAGGAAGTTTTAGGAGTTTGGAAGGTGAGTCTAAAAAATTGTTGAGAGCAGAGCCAGCTGTCCTTTTGGTTGGTGTCTTTTCCGCAGCTGGGGTGTGGCTCTCAGGGTCTACAGTGTGGACATTTGTAGATAAAACTGTGACGGCCCCCGATGTCTCCACTCTCATTGGCTCCCGTGAGAGCGTCAGGGACTTATGGTTAAAGAATGAGTTGAGCGGAAACTGCTTCAGATGCTGCTCCAAGGTCTCAATGATGCTCTTGGGCTGCCCATCATCACAGCTCAGCGGGGAAATCTCTTGCTTTATCCTTTTGGACAGTTTTTCTTGGGGTGCCGACATGGGGCGTTTACAGGATGAGGGTTTGGACCCAGGCTCAGTCTTGATTGGCCTGTGCATCTGATTATGACAAGGGTCAGCCTGGGACTGCTGTGTTTGCTGCTGCTCTTGCTTCTGTAAGAGGAGCCACCTTAGGGCAGCATGCTTCTGAGTGTCCCTCTGAGGAGGGGTCTGCGTCTGATTTCCTCCTGGCGTGGGCACAGGGGGTGCCTTTGCTTGGTTAGGCTCCAAGTACCTCTGCTGAGCTACTTCAGCTAGTTTTGCTGCCTGCTGCTGCCCAGACAACACATCCTGGCTTCTGCCTTTAAATCCCTGCAGAGTGAGAGCTTGTTGAGGCATCTGTTCTTGTACTGGAAAGCACCTGTGATGAATATCCTGATTTGGGGTCACATCATTTGGAAAATATTGCATGTTTTGCAGGCTTGAGGTCTTACTTCCTGCAAGTAGTTCAGGATACAGAGTTTGTTCTCGAGTCTCAGGAACCGCGTGTGTATCATTTGAACAGGGAACCTGTGGTCTGCTGGGATTTGATTTGAAGATCTTCATATACGGGTAATTGTTACTACTCACATTCTGTACTTGGCTATCGTGAGTTTGGAAATGACTTGATTTTGAAAACTGGTTTTCACCACTATAGCATTCTTCCAGTTTAATCCGGCCAGAGCATGGTCCTTCTCTTTGCTTCTCATTGCTACCTTGGAGATGAGAAAAGATCTGGGGCACTTCTTCTTTATTCTTCCTCTGTAACTGTTGCTGCTGGCAGTTTTGAGGGAAATTTGAGTTCTGGGATGCTTGTGTTTGGGCTGCGTGCGTAGGAGGCTTATGTTGTAAAAAGGGTGAAAATGGTTCGGTCTCTGTGGCCTGTTGATTCAATTGCTTATTAGTGGAGGGATCCACTCTTTGCTGTAAATGAAACAGAGGCGCACTTCGTGCTTGCCGGTGAGCGCCAGGACAGGGGTCTGCCTTGGAGATGCACCCCTGGTATGAAATTTGCTGGAACGGTAGATGTTGGTCCCCCATAGCTGGAGAGTGTCCTTGGTTCATCTCCACTTGGTAGGCTTGTGACTTCTGCTCAGGCGAAACTGTTTTCTGGATGTAAGGTAGCCTTTGGAATCCTCCAGGCACGTTTACATTTCCCGTGCACCATTTGGAGGGCATCTGACCGGAAGGGCTGGTCTGATAGCGAAGGACTGAGTGAAACATCGCATCCTTACATTGCTGCTGATGGTGTGCTTCACGAAACCGAGAGGTCTTCAGTTCAATCCATCCCGGTTTCGGGTAGTGCTGGGCCGCCAGCAGCGGATCTTGTGCTGGTTCCCGGTTTTCAACCTTCAGAATGTCTTGTTCCCTGTGTCCCATCAGATGCTGCAGGGGGCGCTCTTGTAAGTCTCCACTGCGGCCATGATTCGGGGGATAATACTTGAGATATTCTGACATTGTTCTTGTTTGTTCAGAGCACACTGAGACACGATTACTCTGATTCCCTTCTGGAAGCACCGAAGAGGGGTTGGATGTGTGGACAGATGGATTTGGACTCTGGCAAGATGGTGCCACCTTTGGTTGATGTTCCATTTTCCCTTCCCGTAAGAGAGTTGTGTTGCTTAAGTGATGGTGCTCTTCCAAAGCCTCATCATTCAGAGAACCTTTTCCCTCTGAAGGAAGCCGAAGAACGGGACGGGGACAAAGAAGCAACTGTGGTGTTGGAGTCACGGTAGTGGCAGAAATGGACTCTTTAGTGAACACTGAGCCTTGCCTGAAGTAAGCACCATTGATTTCCTTTCGCTTTAAATACTGTTCGGAGCTGCCACAAGAAGCTTGCAAATCACTGCTGGAACTGGAACCGAACTCTTCAGCAAATAGCTTCATGTTTCTGTTTTCTGCAGGAGATGGGCATGTCTCCAAAACTGACTTTTGTTGGTTTTCTGTTTTCAGGAAGGGACAGGTACCTAGCACTCCAGCTGGTTTGCTGGCGTTATCAGCATCACAGGCCTCAGTCACCATGACAGCTGGCTCCAGAGGCAGCTGGGAGCCTGAGGTCTGTGGGGAACTGATCTGCTCTGAGGTATGCGATGGTTGAGTGATCTCACAAGACAACTCATTAGTAGCCCGACTGTTGAGGGCATTCACATGAGATGTGTTACTCTGCACTGCAGTGGAAACACGATCTGGACAACACTGAGATGGTGTTCTTTCCAGGACTTCACCACGTGTGTTTTCCACAGAAGGGGCAGAAACTGTAGCACCATTAGGCATTAGCACAGCCTTGTTTTTAAGTAGTAAAACGTTCCTGCCATTTTCCCCTTCCTGCTCCTCAAGAACACGAAACTCTGTGTTTTCAACTCCATTGCAGTTACGAGTCGGGAAATCTTCGATGGCTGTCCCTGCACCTTCCTGGGTTGCAGGGGGCACAGCGTCTCTGTTCTCTCTCACATTGGAGACACTTGGCTGACGGCTGCTTTCACCTGGGTTTCTTTCTTGGCTTGTCCCGAAGTTACTACCTTCTCCCTTAGCTTTTTGGTCTAGTTTCAATTTCTTGTTCAGATGGAGCCCAGAGAGAGATGGTTCACTAACAGTGCGTTTTATCCCTCCATTTTGCAAGCACCCGGAATATCCTCTGCCTTCGTGTAAGAAGTCTGGACTCTCGCGACTGCTCTGGCTGCCTTTCACATGGGGTATTCCATAATGGCGTTCGAAAGACTGCCACTTGGTGCCTCCGTTCACTTCTTCTGGATGATGTCTCTCTGCTAACAGGCTTCCATTCTGAAGCTGCGGTTCTGTCTGGCGAATGGGAGAAGGTGATGGTATCGGTATCAGGAATGGACTCAGACTGTTGCCCTCAGGATGGGTGGTTCTGTCCTGTTCCATCAGGCTTGCTTCGGGGCCATCCACAAGGCTGCCCTTTGAATGAGTCCTAAAGGATACAGACACAAAAATTGAAAAGGCATTACAACACCACCAGTACCTAGGTATAGTAATTAGATATTCATTTTCATCTTTTAGCCAACAGCTTCCTCTTGTCTTCCTAGCATGCAGAAGAGGAACAATGGAATCCCAGCTGCTTTGAGAAGTTCACATTTCACCAGCCAGTAACATCAGAGAAAAAAAAAAACACATTTCCCCCCAGCTCTTACTGTCATTTCTGGTTCCCGAGTGTTCCTTGGATCGTCTGCATTATAATTCTCTGAGTTCTATTTCGTCTCATAATCCCTGTAACAGCTCCTCAAAACTGAATCCTCCCCCAAGTTCGTCAAGGCTACCTCCAACTTGTTATCAAGAGATCAAAAAGACCGTTCTAGTGATCTAATAAAATCTAATCCTGGTATCTTTCAGCCTTATCGTACCTGATTAGTTCTGCCTGGCCTGTATCAGTGCTTTTTAAACTCTCTCATGGAACAGGGATATTATATTTCATTTCAGTGATGCCAATATGCAATGGATGAAAGGCGTGGCTCTAAAACACCCATTTGGCTAGGGACTTAAGTCAGTGCAAGTCACGTGATATGTGCATCTTGCAAGAAACTGTCCACAGGTTCAACGCACAACCACTTCCAAACATGCACCACCTCCAAGAATGTCACTTCTAGGCGATATTCCAACAACAGGTAGACACCCACTTTAACAAAGATCTCCTGTCTAGGGAGGATGAGATGACTCAGCAGGTTAAGTAAGGGCACTTACTTGGCACCAAGCTGATGGCTGCAGTTTAATTCCCAGAGTGAAGTCCTACCAATTGTCCCCTGACCTCTTACAACTATCAAGGCACACACACACATATGCAATACATAGAATACATATAGGCATATGTAAATAAATGCAATTTTAAAAATTGTAAAGCCTGATAATTGGTCTCATATGCAAATACTATTCTTCCTGCTCCAGCAGTGGCACCTATAAAAACCATCAGTAAGAACTTTCAGTTCAAAGTGCTTTTGCTCGTGTGTAAAAGGAGCCCTCTACATCTATGTCAGCATCACCTTCTTCTAGTTCAGTTTCTCCTACATCTTGAACTCCCCACTTCAACTGTAGGTGGTCTGCCTGTATTATGTACTGCTTAAACATAAATCTAATTCATCTTTGTGCTTAATCTGATTCATTTTTTCCCTCATCCAGTAAATTTCACTAGGGTGATTCAAATTCTAACTTATTATCACTATCATCGATTCAAACATTTTTCAGATTTGTTAAAAGAAATTTTTTTTTTCAAAGCCCTAAGATGAAAAGGCTGGGGGTGGCGGGGGGGGCATTAAAAAACCCATCTTAAGGGGTAGAAGAAATGGCTCAGTAGTTAAGACCTGTATTTAGTTCTGAACACCAGTGTTGTGGCTAATCTGGTTTTCTACTCTGAACCTAGGTACCTGCAAAACATGCATGCACGCACATGCACACACACACACACACACACACACACACACACACACACACACACTAAATCATTTTAAAAAATGTAAACACTTCTACATTCATTTAGTTATTCTTTATCATCCTCTGCATCTTTCTCATTTATTTTAAGACTAATAATGGAGGTGGGCACTATTTTCTGTCAGGATGTAAACAGTGCTGTATTAGATTAGTACTTACTTTTTAGACAAGACAAATGGAACAGAGGAAGAAATGAGAAATGCTGAGAAGCAACATTAAAGTTATTAAATTTAGCAGGACATGGATGCTCACATTTTTAATCCCCTATGGGTAGGGGATGTGTCTACAGGAGTTCTAGGACAGCCAGGCTTTATAGTGAGACTCTGTCTCAAGAAGATAGTGATGCTGTGCACTGATTAACAAAGAGACCAGCTGAACCGCTGTCATCATTTCTAAAGATTTAGTAAAGTGGCCCCCAAAATGCAATCATATCCTCGAAACATAAAAGTAATCACAAGTTTTATGGCGATAAACCATTGCAGTTGTAACAGAAGAAGTAAACTCAAACGCTCTATGTCTATGTAACAAGATTGCTATAGGGGAGAAAGAGACAAGAAAATATAACATCCAGCTAGATGTTCTAGAAAGGGATGGAGCCAGCCTGGTGGGCAGCAGTGTCATTCTAGTATGTCCCAAGTTTCTCTCTAGTACCTCACTCATTTCAACAATTACAGGTTGAACTCTGGTTATCCCAACAATTTATATATGGTCTCTAACCATTTGCTGCAAAATGCACAAACAGATGGAAAAACAGCTGAATAAGAGCAATGGGAAGGGGACTGCCTTTAATTGTCTTTTCATACTTTTCAATGTGCATTGCTTGATAAAACTTAAACTGAAAAGATACTTCTCACTGCACAGAAAAAAAAAAGTGATATCTTTTTCTACATTTCAAATAACAGGCGAGATTGACATCACCCAACGTAGACATGAATATATGGTCACATTCAACTACTGCACCCTTGCAATATGGCTACTTTAAGTTGAAATGTGCCACAAGAAAAGAACTACTGGTTTGCAGGCCTATCTGAAAAAAATAATATAGTCTCTCACTTTTAAAAAATATCCATGATGGGCTAAGGATGTAGTTCGTCTGGTAGTGTGCTTGTGTGGCATGTACAAAGTCCCGGCTGGCCTCAGTCCCCAGCACCACATTAACCAAGGCAGATGGCACATGCATACTAATACTCCAAAGGAAGACCATGGCAGAATAATCAAGGACAAGGTTGTTTTCAGCTACATTGTGAATTTAAAACCAAAACATCTCAAATAACTAAAATAGTAAACTATGATGGATGACAAAAAAATAATAACATTTAATTTTCACTTTTGGGGAAATTTAAAATTCCATGTCATGTATTGCATCAGATTTCTTTTGGGTTGCTCTTGGTTTTATTAATAAGGAACTGGGAGGGAGAGAGAGAAGAAAAGAAGGAGAGAGAAGAGAAAGGAAAAGACGCACTCTTGGTAACTTTACAACCAAGCCACACATATAGCAATCAAATGTTATTTACAGCTACATATATATGTACATTTCTGATGTTAAAAAAAATTTTCAGGCTCTGTATATAGTGCTGTCTTACCTAATTTTACATCTATGAATTGTAGTATTTTAAGCATGCAATATATTATGATCCACTCCATGTAATTTTTGGACAATCTTGAAAATGTCAAGGCAAAAATTATAATGGATGAAGTTCAAACACACTTTTAAACATAATAGTAGCTCTTAAGAAATGACGTAACAAAATGCAATTTATATTAATGTGGATGTTTAAACACAATAGCAATTTTAAGTACCAATTTAAACAGAAGTATTCTATGGCAAGAATTCATTTCCTGGGTAAAGCCAATAACTATGGAAAGCTAATAGTTCAGGGAATTTAAACACTGTATCTCAAAACCACACTCCCATTTCAGAGAGTAAAAAAGTATATGTTGCCTTTGGCTTTAGTATGTCCTAAACCAAACTTGTATGAGTACTCAGAATATTATATAACCCTGGACCCATTTGTACAGTACTTTCAATTATGTACACTCTGGCATTATTTGTATTAGAGAGAATAAGGATGCTTCCACGCCATAGTTGTCAGGCTCAAGGAGGGTTTTTCTTTTTGTTTTTTTAAGCTGACAAAGTCATGGGTGAAACAGAAAGAATCTTTGGATTGTATTTGAGATACTGATCTAATAATTAGTTAAGATATAAGGTTATTTTTTCAAATTTAAATGGCTGCAAAACAAGGACCCATTTTCAAAAAACTATAAACTTTTGCTGGAGCTATTTTTGCATGATTTTCCTCAGTTCACTTCCTATTGCTAATAGCACAGGGCTGGGCAGTTTGGAGGCTTATTTTGGCTCTTCATTTTCAAGTGGAACAACCTTCCTGCTGTTCTTGTTTGAAGGCAGAGCAGGGCAGGATGGCAAGTCAGTGCTGTGTGTGTGTGTGTGTGAGTGTGTGTGTGTGTGAGTGTGTGTGTGTGTGAGTGTGTGTGTGTGAGTGTGTGTGTGTGTGTGTGTGTGTGTGTGAGTGTGTGTGAGTGTGTGTGTGTGTGTGTGAGTGTGTGTGTGAGTGTGTGTGTGTGTGTGTGTGAGTGTGTGTGTGTGTGTGTGTGAGTGTGTGTGTGTGTGAGTGTGTGTGTGTGAGTGTGTGTGTGTGAGTGTGTGTGTGTGTGAGTGTGTGTGTGTGAGTGTGTGTGTGTGTGAGTGTGTGTGTGTGGTGTGTGTGTGTGTGTATGTGTGTGTGTGTGTGTGTGTGTGTGTGTGTTGGTCTCTGCCTCTTCATTACGAAGCCCCTATTCCAAAAGACCTGGGCTGAACCCTAAAACTCACATAGTGGGAGGAGAGGAAACAAACCTTTGCAAGCTGTCATCTTGGGTTAATGACATGGAACTCACATCATGGGGAACCCACCCCATGAAAATCCTACCTCTAAATGCCAAGTTTTGCCCTCTCAGTTACCCAGTGAGGATTCAATTTCAACCACATTTTACAGGAAAAATCATAGCATTTCCTTTCTCCATTTAAATAGACTTCAGTTTTTATCTGCTCTTATAAGCGAATGATCAGAAATAGAATTTTTTTTTTAGTTTATGAGATTAGACACTTTTAAAATAATGTAACTACTTGAGATTCATAGATGGTAATCTGTGCTATAATTGTTTGCTGCATGAAGACATTTTTCACCCAGACTACGAATCAATGCCATCTTCATCATCATCCCTAAAAATATGAGACAGGGTCTCACTTTGAAGCCCATGCTGTAATCACATCCAGCTTGAGCATCAATTGTGTAAGAGGAATTAGCCAATGTTACTCATGAGGACATTGGCCAATCAAAATTAGGGTGCTATAGTTTAAAAGCTGTTATTTAGTTTATATAAGAGCATAGGCCAAACGTCCTTCAGGAAACCTGCAAGCCTGACTGGCTACTGGCTAAGCTTCCCCGGGACAGGACACCTCACTGTAACAGCTACACTTAACACAACACACACACACACACACACACACACACACACACACACACACACACAACAAACAAACACATCTGAGCATCCAGTTTTAAACACTTAAACATTTAAAAGTAATGGCTAATTGCAAGCTATTGAAATCCATCGCCAATCTCAGGAATTAATACATAGGACTAATGAAAAATTATCAACTATTATATCATTTGGAAATCAAACAAATGGAAATTCCCTCAGCCCAGCATATACTCAGGTGGCCATTCTGGCTCTCAGAAGTATGTTAGCAAAGAGCTCAGAATCACAGAATGGCACTTCACCTTTGAAATCAACAGGACTTTAAATGACATTCACATATGAGGGAGGGCATGTGATGCTAATAGTCCAAATGATGTATGAAGCATTGCAGAGCATCAGAAAGGACTTCATTCTTTTCCCACCTTACAGATGTGAATGCTGAGAAACCACCTGAGTTTATTATGCATGAAAATTATGGCTCCTGTTGGGGCCATGCAGAGAGACAGCTCCTTGAGGCCTTCCCATCACATAGCACAAATGAAAATACATGGTTTAGGGAGACGTTATTTTGTTCTTAAATTCCTAGTTAGCCCTTATTGAGCCCATTTGCATGCTTAGTATTAATATATAAAAGGCAGTTTGCTGCATGTCTATAGACCTGTAGTTATTGACAGAGATATGGGTGCTATCTTTAACCAGGGCCCCGTTTCCTTGCAGTAAATAAAATGTAAACACTCAAAATGTGGAATGTGAGGTTCCTATAGAGTTACTGTAATATTCTGTTGAATTTAAGATTCCCCCATGTCACTGAGTGCTAGGATTACAGGTGTGCACCATTGTAGTGGCTGCGGATTCCCTAAAATGTGATGGTTCAAAGGCTAAGAGCAAAAGCTGCGCTTTCAGAGAACCTGGGTTCAATTCCCAGCACTCTTACTACACACCTCACAACTGTCTATAACTCAAGTTCCAGTGGGTTTGACTCCCGCACACAGACATACATGCAGGCCAAACACAATACACAACACACACACACACACACACACACACACACACACACACGACTCCATAATTTAAACTCCACCAACCACATTTTTAATGTTTATCCTTTTGGGTAGTCTAATATTCCTCACAATGTGTGGCTGTCTGAGGTAGTGGTTATATCAACTATATAAATATATCTCTCTTGTCATTGAAAGTTTAAGGGTAAAATTATAATACAGTAATTTATCATAAACAGGAATGTGCAATCATTTTATGGCCATTCCCATTCTATAATATTAGCTAATGGCACAGACTGACCATTGCTGACTGTGTCAGAGGCAAAAGTTTACAAACCATCTTTATTCTGAGCATGGTAGCACACCTTTAATACTGCCACTTGTCTACATAGTGAACTCTGGGACAGTGAGAGATATGCAGAGACCCTGTCTCCAAACAAACAATAAAAACCAAAACAAAAGCCAAAAAAAAATATATATATATATCTCCATTTAAAATACTGCCCTTTTGAGGGGGTAGCTAGCAATTCAGTTTCCTTAAGACAAGGCAGGTTTTAGCCATCACAGATTTTCTGAGTTTAATTTTGTGCTTTCTCCTGCCTATGACAATAATTAATTATGAATTCAAGTCACATCGACAGCATCTGTGAAACAATTACTGCACGGAGGGCTGACTCTGCAGTCTAATCCATCATAATTATGACAGTCCTCTTTCAAGACACTGTGATGCATGACTTAAAAATAGCACATTAGTGTGCAAATGGATCGGCATCTCATTTCACCAATGTGCATTTAGAGCTGTAATGTGGCTCGGCACCATTTGACTCTTTCTGAATCACTCAGAGGGTAGTCATCTCACACCACAGAAAACTGTAGATGATGCTCAAAATTTGGAGGGTTTTTTTCTTTTGTTTTCTTTTTGGCTTACTGGTTTTGTAGGTGAAATGTATTTTCCAGCTCTAAAAGCAAAAATACATTTATACAACAAGGCAGCATTTTTTTCCTATACTCCTTTCACTCTTTCTCCTAATATTACACACACACACACACACACACACACACACACACACACACACACACACACACGCCATCAACTGGTGACTCATGTTTGTGTGTGAATCTATTCAGATTAGTGGAGGTAAATATTTAATGGCTGGTTATGGGCAGAGAGAGCAAATCCATATTCTAGCATCAGACTTAGAGGATCACTGCTTGTCACCTTGTCACTTGTAGTGACAAGTTTTATACCTTCTAGTAAACTCATTGTTAGGAATAATTTCTTGGCATGGAAAAACAAAACAGAAAGGGGTACATTTGATTACATTGCCTACACACGTGGCAATAATCCCCAAAAGAAAAGTCATATTCTCATTATCAGAGTGGAACACAATTTTTAGGTCAACCACACACTGATTTCAAGATATGTTCAGTGAGCCATCATCCCAGAACCTAAGGTTGAGGGCTCCAAAGCTAAGAACAACCTGAATCACTTAGCAAGCCCATCTCAAAGTATACAGGACAGTGGACATTATTATGCAAGTCTATTGAGTGTCCTTGAGGACAAGGCTCCTGAAACCCAAACGCTGCTTTGGAGTCTCATCTTCTAAATCTACGAAATCCCTATTTAATTTTCTTGCTTTCCTTTCCAAAAAGATTTTATTATTTGTATCTCTATTTGTTTATTTACTTATTTAGTGCACTCTAGGGGTGGTGGTGGTGGTGGTGGTGGTGGGGTGGTGGTAGTGATGTGTGTGTGTGTGTGTGTGTGTGTGTGTGTGTATGGTATGGTATGGTATGGTATGGTATGGTATGGTGTGTGTAGACCAACAGAAAGTCCCAGGAATCCTGTCACCACTTGCCCAGCACTGAGGTTATAAGCATCAATGCAAATGGTGGTACTCAGAGGCCAGCAGAGGGTATCAGAGTTGTAAACTATGAATTATGGGTGTTGGACACCAAATTCTGGTTCTTTGGCAGCATGGTAAGTACACTGAACCTCTGAGCCATCTCATCAGTCCTAGTTTAATTTTCTTAGTTGATGTCAGGATAGTTGCTACTTTTTTTTTTTTCTAAGAAAAATTTATGGGACACATATGAAATCAATAGCTACCTCTATTTATGCTGGCTTTGAACTCTGTATAGCAGAGGATGACCCCTCTAAGATTACAGGTGTACTCCATCACAGCCATTCTAGGCACTGCTGGGTAGTCAAGTACATCTCCCACCCCCATTTTATATCGCAAAATAAGTTCTTGGTAACTTTTCTAGGCAGGCCTGCTCAGTAGCCTAGATTATCCTTGAACTTTGTCCTCCTGCCTCACCAAGCAGCTGAGATTACAAGCAAATACCAACAGGCCAGATTGTAGTCTGATGTATTGATGGGTAAGGAGAACATGAGGTGAAGCTGACGCTGACTTTAATATCACTGCTCTTGTAAAAAGCATTTAATATTGAGAAAAATTGTAATTCATGTCCCAGCACCCACATGGCTAACAATCTTCTGCTCTTCTGCATCTCCAGTGCCAGGGGATCTGATGCCTCTTCTGGCCATTGCAGGCACCAGGTACACAAGTGCTGCAGATATACGTGCAGATGAAACAAAAAAAAAAAAAAAAGAAAAAAGAAAAAAAAATCCCAAAAAAAAACTTAATTAAAAAAAAGAAAAAAAAATCTGTATGTCAACATCCAGAAGGTTCTAGCCTTTCCAAAAACGGTTAGTCAGAACTCTCTCTCTCTCTCTCTCTCTCTCTCTCTCCCTCTCTCTCTCTCTCTCTCTCTCTCTCTCTCACACACACACACACACATATGCATGCACACACACACACACACACACCACTTGCACCATTCTTCTAGAGAGTCAGGATTTTTAGAAATCCTCATTGGGACCCTTTAATTACCATGTTTGAAATTTAGCAGTACAGATGATGCATTTTAACAGCACTGAGATTATTTTAAGAGGCAAATGCAGGTAGTGGGGATGTCACTAATAGTGACACTTCACTTCAGATTGCACTAAGATGGAAATGAGCACCACCCCAGTCTTGGAGACTCCAGGGAACTGAACTAGGCCCTCTACCTGTGGGTGTCAGCAGGACCAAGATACACACCTGGTTCATGAGCTAGCTTGCTGGAGCCCATTCTTTAGGGTGAGATGCCCTGCTCAGAGTCAGTAGGACCACAATATATTCTCATGCATGAGCTAGCTTGCTGGAGCCCACTCCCCATGGTGGGATGCCATGTTCAGTCTTAATGCATAGGAGAGGGGCTGAGCCCTGCCCCAACCTATTGTACCAGACAATGTTGGTACAATGGGAGCCCTTACCTGTGAGGAGGAACGGACTGGGGAAGGACTAGGGAAGAGGTGAAGAGGGTGGGAGGGAGGAGGGGGGAGGGAGAACTGTGGTTGGAATGTAAAACAAAATCAAAAAATAAAAAATGGAAAAAGAAGTAAATGTGCTTGTAGTTTGTAAAACTAATCAGGTTCAAGTGGGAAGATGAGCATGGTCTTGTCAATTCTCCATTATCCATACACCAGTTAATCCTAGAATTGTTTCTGATTTATGTTTGGCCTTTTTATAGCTCTCAAACTGTTAAAAGCTGGGAGGAAATGAAATTTAGTTGAAATTGTCACAAGCATATTTATAATCCATAAACTGAGAGTCTTTTTTTTTTTTCACTCCATTCCTCACTAGAATCTAAACATAAGCAGGTTATCTTTGCACTGAGACACTATCTAGGTGTATTCTTCATGCTGTGCTTGGAATTTTCAATTAAAAAAAAATGAAAGTATTGTGAGCAATTTTGCTGATAGTTTATCTAGAATCTTTCCAAGGGACAAGGAGCCTTCCCACAGCAGAAAGAGGCAATGGAGTAGACTTTGTGGGCAAAGCTGAAATGGATACTGACATGGTGATGAACAGATACAGGGGGGAAAGTTCTGTAATACCAGGCACATCCTATCTTAAGAATCTGTGAGTGAGACAGGAACTGGATTTGGATGCCTATCTCCCAGAGGACATCCAATAGCTAACAAGGTCAGTCAGAATTACAGTAGCCCCCAAAGTATTGCCTCCTGGTTTACACAAAAATCTACAAGTGCCTTTCAATTCTCCCCAAGGCCTGCCCTGTCTCGAGGGATGATGCTCAAACAGAAAGGGAGAGGACACAGTCAAAGTGAGACTGATTTTTAAGTGCTGGAGTTAAACTTCACAGATGTTGGGCCTGGAGCACAAGCTTGAAAGGGAGCTTAAAATATGAAATGTCAAGAAGTCAGAGGGAGAACAGAATAGAGGAAGACCATTGCAATATATTTACAGGACAACTAGACACTTATAGCTCAGGGAAATCCAATATAATGGTTTCTAGCAATATTGTATTAGAACTCCATAGATAATTTCTAGCATTTCATTTTATAACCATTCAGTATTTTTAAGCAATGACAGAATTATCACAGGTAACCAACCTATCATGATAGCCATTCTTTCCTCAATGACAAATATTTATTGAATCGACCCCTTTGTCAGGCACTACTGTAGCCACCAACACATCACTAAACCAAAGAGACAAATATCCTTGCCTTGTTAATCTGTTATTCAAATGAGAGAATTAATAAACTCAGTGTTGAGAGAGTCCTTTGAGGGAGGGATTTTGTGCAGATTTAGGTATATCAGGGAATAGTTACAGGTTATTAAATACTATGTACTTAGAATACTAAGTATCATTGATATAGTGAAATTTGAAAATGTCTTAGAGGCAAATGATAGTAAAATTTTAATTAACCAGGATATTACAACATTGTGCTGATTCCTTTAACATAGGTACCATCTCTTACCTTCTCCTTAAGTCAAGGAAGGAATAAAACAAGGAAGGAAGGAAGGAAAGGAGAGCTTGTTTTGGTGGCATACCTATAATCCTAGAACTCAAGATGATGGCAGGATGATGGAGTTCAATCTGTGCTTCATAGCAAATTTGAGATGAGTAGGCTACCCGAAAGCCTATCTTCAAAAACAACAAGACTAAAACACAAAAACCAAAATAACCAACAAAAATGTAGAAAGTGTTTGAGTTAACTAAATTACCATTTCCAAAGTGAGCTTCAATTTAAATATGAAATAGAATGTAATGTCTCTTACTGAAAAACTTGATAGCAAATAGTTGCAACTTAGGCATTTGGGGAATTACACTAGCATGCAATTCATCTCATACTCATGAAATCTGCTTTCTCAAAGATGTTCTGCCTGCTATACTGCCTCAAAAGGCATGCCATTTGTGTGTCTCAGAAGTTCTGTCCAAACCTGAAGAGCTCCATCCTAGTCCATTTTCTCCTTCCTGTCATGGAAAATGATTACCTGGGTTCATTAAGGCTTTACAGGTCTAAGAGCCACAGAGTGACTCTTGAGAATAAGAGGGACATTCTTAAGGATCAGTAAGAGATGTCAATAAATCATTGCCCATCATGGGCTATCAGTGTGATATGCTTACTATGTGCCAGTCCTAAGGAATCCAGACAAAACAGGCCAGGCACAGTACCTGCTTAAAACCCTAACATTCCACTAAGACAGAGGCTGAAGGGTGAATTGTTCAAGGTCAGACTAGACTGGGTGATACTTGAAACTGTGTTCATGTTAGTCTATTCTGAGAATTGGGTGAAAGAAATCCTCTAATGAGCACAGGAAAACAAAGATCTTGGGTTACCACATGTCTAGAAACAGGTTCCTGAACACTTAAAGACAACTCTTTAATGTGAAAGGTCTGATAAACATTTCAAGATTACCTAGCTATGTGATACCTTTAAGATGGTACCAAAAAAAAAAAGAAACCCAAACCAAAAACAACAATAACAGAGGTAGGCGGGTCTGAGGCCATGAAGCCAGCATGCGCTATATAGCTAGTTCCAAGACCAACAGGACTACACAAAAAGAATCTTGTCTCAAAAAAGAAACCACACACACACACTCACACACACACACACACACACACACACACACACACACACACACACACACACACACGACACGGTTCTATTAGCTAAACTTTGTTTTAGAGGCCAGAGATGACTCAGCGGTTAATAGCATTTGCTCCTCCAGCACCCGTATCAGACAGCTTACTGCCATCTATAATTCCAGTTCCAGGAGTCTAATGCCTTTTTCCTGCTCCCCAACGTCTCCTTCATGCTCACTGCACATATACATATACTCAGGCCCTAATGTAGATGAGTACCTTTTGCAGTTTTAATGAACTGTTTTTGTGGGATGGGGGAAAGACAGTCTTACTATGTAGCTCTGCCGGGCCTGGAATTTCCTATCTAGACCAGAATGGCCACAAACTGGAGACCTGTTTGCCTCAGGCCTGTCGGAATTCATCTATGGATGAGGGGGAATGTAAATTGTCACCACTCTAAACTTAGATGGAAATGTGCCCATGTAAGCTTATTGTAAAAAAAAAAATGTGGTAGAAAATTGTTATGGATTTATATGGTGTCCTAACTTATTTGTTCTGCCTTTAACTCAGTATTTCTATCTTGGTCAAGGGATACAAACTGGTCACAAACTTTTACACATAAATAATTTTTGAAATAATAACTTTTTTGAGATAGGGCTATGTAGAAAGAGCAGGCTCTGAGAACATTATTTTTGGCTTTGTTTCATTAACTTATTGTTGTTTTTGTTTTTTCAAAGAGGGTTTTTCTGTGTGGCCTTAGCTGTCCTAGAACTTCCTTTGTAGACTAGGCTGTCCACCTGCCTTTGCATATGCCACCACAGCCAGCTTCAGTTTTTTTTTTTTTTTAATAACACTAGTAAGCACAGCAGATATTTAGTTAAGTGCTAGTGTGATTTATCACACACACACACATATATATTTTAATTTTAAAAATGAATGAGAATTTATCACTAACTTTATATACACAAGGCCCATCTACCTAGACATGGCACTGCCCATAGTGACTGGGCCCTCCTACATCAATTAGCAAGTAAGAAAATGCCCCCACAGACTTGCTTACAGGTTAACCCAATGGCAGTAATTCTTCAGCTGAGGTTCCCTTTTCCTGTGTGAATGTAGCTTGTGTTAAGTTGATAAAAACACACACACACACACACACACACACACACACACACACACACACACACCAATCTTATAAATATTTAAAGTACAACCCTGCTCATTTAAATTTTAAGTAATAGAAATTTCAACGCACTAAATTAAGAACTTGATCTTTTCAGTAATAAACATGGGTCAAGTGTCAACATTCAAAAAACACTTTCGTTAGTTTCTAATACAGGCTGGCAAGTAGTCATAAGATTGTAGAGAAATGGTACCCACTGGAGGGAAATTACACATCACAGTGTCTCATGGAGTGCTTCATAAACAGCAAGCATCATATCCCGTGCATCACTATGCAAGGCAGACTTATGGTATACTTGACACATACCTGAACAGGTTCAATGTAACTGGTGAACTGTTAAGTAATGTAAAAAACAGTTTATAGCTGGGTGATGCATGCCTTATGCCTTCAATCCCAGCACTTGGGAGGCAAAGGCAGATGAATCTCTGAGTTTGTTCCAGGACAGCCAGGGCTACACAGAAAAACCTTGTCTCAAAAAACAAACAAAACCCCAAAATAAAAAACAAAAACAAATCATACCAGTGTGGACTACTGGTCAGCACCTTCCAAGCTTTTTTCAATCATGTTTAGTCATGCCATCAGACCAAACAAAAATGGAACCATGAAGATTCACAGTAGCTGTCAAGTTTATTGGCAAGTGTTACTGAATAGACAAGGATATCATTTCAACAACTGCAACTAGCAAAAACTATTGTTTTAACAGTTGTACTTTAATAAATAAATGTAATTGCACTAGCCTATCATACCTGTAAAGATACTGCAAAGCAAATCAAGATGAGAAGATAATTTTTCTTATGCTTATGGGTGAATTCAGCTCTAAACATCTGTCTAACCCAGTGATTCTTGACCTTCTTAATGCTGAGACCTTTAATACAGTGCCTCATGCTGCAGTGAACCCAACCATAAAATTACATTGCTGCCTTGATTTTGCTATTATAATGACTCATAAGTATTGATGTGTAGGATATCTAATGTGATCCCTGTGACAGGATGTTTGGCCCTGGGGATCATGGTCCCCAGGTTGAGAACCATTGCTCTAGGGTTTCCTCTATTACCGATTCTATTCCATGTTGAGAAGAGCATTTCCTGCTAGAAGCCTGTGTGGGGGGAGGGGACTTCTGTCCTAGACCCTCAAAATTATTCCCCAAAATAAAACAAAAGGAATGTTGCCTGGTTTGTTTTATGAAGCCATGAGATACCCAAACCATATAAAACCCAAGAAAGTTACAAATAATTTTCCTCTATGAACATGAATGCAAATATTCTTAATAAATATTTACAGGCTGGGCCTGTAATGTGATGGGCATGCTTTTAATCCCAACACTTGAGAAGCAGAGGCAGGCAGATCTGTGAATTCAAGGCCAGCATGGTTAACAGAGTGAGTTCCAGGATGGTCAGGGCTACATAGAGAAACCCTGTCTCATTAAAAACAAAAAGGAAAAAGAGAAAGAAAAGAAAAAGTAGTTTGGGGGAGATTAGAGATTAGGGATACAAGAGACATACCTCAACATTGTGAAGGTGGTTCACAGAAATCCCATAGCCAACAACTTAAATAGAGAGAAACTCAAAGTAATCCTAAAAATCACGGACAAAGTAGTTCACTCTTTTCACACCTATTCAATCAATATAGTACTCAAAGTTTATCTAGAGCAGTAAGTAAGACAACTGATGCAACATGGAAAGGAAGAAGTCAAAGTATCTCTATTTTCAGATGATGATAGTATACATAAGCAATAAAATTTTCACTCAGGGAGCTCCTATTACAATTGAGAAACGGACCAAGAAAGAAATCAGGAAAGAAATACCTTTTACAATAGGCTTAAATAATTAATATCTTAGGGTAATTCTAACCAAGCAATTAAAACACTTGTATGATAAAAAAAAAAGACTTTAAGTCTTTGAAGAAAGTAAAGAAAATATCAGAAGATGGAAGTATCTCCTAAGCTCATGGATCAGTAGACTAAAAATGGCCATCCTACCAAAAAACAATCTACAGATTCAGTGCAATCTCCATCAAAACTACAACACAGTTCTTCACAGATACAGAAAGGACAAACCAGCTCTGTGTGGAAACATGCACACAAAACCAGGATAGCCTAAAGAATCCTGGATAATAAATAGAACTGATGGAAATATTACCAATACATACTCCTATGGATACCTGCTTTGACAAAGAAGCCAGAAACATACAATTGATAAAGGGGAAACCAAAGAATGGGAAAAGATTTTTACCAACTCCACATCTGACAGGAGGCTAATATCCAAATATATAAAGAACTAAAAGGAAAAAAAAAAAAACAATTAGGTATCAAGATAAGACCATTAAACACTGGGCATGGTGGCACATACCTTTAATCCCAGCGTTCAGGAGGCAGAGTTGTGTTTCCAGTAGCTTTTGTTTTAATTGTTATCAAGTGCACTGCTGTCTTCTGTTATGGCACATCACCATGTCAAGAGTTCAGGGAGACACCAAAGAAGAAAACCCATGCTATATTACCCCCAGCTTCAGCATTCACTGGAGACCCGAGACCCTACCTGCTTGCTTGGGCCCCAGGTTTCACCCACTGCCATTTGACTGTAAATCTCTGCCAGGAAAAGATTGGGCAGGCACAGCCACTAAGACTACAAGATTCATACAACAAAGTGACCAAATAGACACCCTAATTAGTTTTTAAAATATATTTATGGTAAAAATCTAGTCTTTGTGCCCTTTACACCTAACAGAAAAAAAAAAAAAAGAAAGAAAAAGAAAAAGAAAGAAGAAGAAAACTAAAAAATGAAGTATGGGGGGTTCCCAGTGACTCTCATGAGTTGTTTTGGGTTTGGGGGAGTTGTAATTAATGGTGTCCATTTGAATGTTCATTAGGGACATCTCCTATCATTTTACTCTGTTTCCTGCCATTGCCACCACAATAATAATAATAATGCATTTGAGAATACCACAAAGTCAAGACGTCTATAGTGATGTCCCCAGAAGAGAGGAAGCAGCTGGACTCTTCCATCTGGGAGGCCCAGGAGGCCTGAGGGACATGGCATGGAAGCTGTGGCTCAAACAACGCTTTGCATCATGATACTTTGCATCATGACACCTGCAGTGGTCTGCCCCACAAACTCTTCCTTCTCCCACACTAAAGGGCTTTCCTATTTATGAAACTCAAAGTCAATCCTTGCCTTAGTTTCCATACACGTTCCTAACCCTTGGAGATCTGGGATTTCAGAAAGCAACGAGTCACCCCTCCCAGAAAGGTTTATGTAAAATTTCCAGATTACTCAGAAATTACTATGTATTAATGCAGTGGTCCTCAACCTCCCTAAGGCTGAGACCCTTTAACACAGTTCCTTGTGTTTTGCTGACCCCCAACCATGAAAGTTTTCATTGCTACGTCATAACTGTAATTTTGCTGCTGGTATGAATTGTAAACATCTGATATGCATAAATAAAAATATAATATGTGACCCCTTCACAGAGAGATCCAGACCCACAGGTTAAGAAACCATTGTATCAATGCCTAAACCCTTTATGGTTCAGTTCTTAACGCTGCAGCTCTACCTAAGAATTCAAATTGAAGCCAGTTGTGGTTGTGGCACAGGCCTTTAATCCCAGCACTTGGGAGGCAGAGGCAGATGGATCTCTGTGAGAGAAACCCTGTTTGGAAAAACAAAACAAAACAAACAAAACAACGCAGGCATGGTTGTATACCTTTAATCCCAGCAACTTGAAATGTAAGATATATGGGCGAAGGAACTGGAACTGGTATGTAAAATAAGATTGTTTTGATTTAAATAAAAATTTATTTTAAAAATGTAAAAAATTCAAAAATGTCCTACAATAAGACGTAGCTTATTCTGTGTTTGAGTCTAGCCGGGTCTCACTCATGTCACCCTTGCTGGCCTGGAATTCATTATGTAGAGAAGGCTGTCTCTAAACTCACATCCACCTGCCGTCTTCTATTTAAGCTGCTGAGATTAAAGATGTGCACTCCCCTCCCCCTCCCATCCCCACTTCCTTTACCTTGAAAGCAAGCCTTCTATTTTAAGTTTCTTTGAAAGCAGTAGCCAACAATAGAACCCTTTCATGTGCTCATTTTTTTATATCCATGGATAAAATTAAAGCATAGAGGAATAGAAATATTTTAAACAGACACTTTAAAATGATTGAAGAAAAAACAAAAACACATTAGTATTAATAGATTCAATACTAGGTGACAGTACAAGCTCAGGTTCAAGGTTCTGAGAGTTTTTAGAAAAATGCAGATGAGTCCACTCTGCTCAGAGTCCAATCGTGAACTCTCTTTTAAAGCTAGATAGGGATTGCTACAGAGAACAAAGCTGTCCTGACTTACCACCCCTTATCTGAAGAAAAACAACAACAAAAAAACCTCAGCAGATCGTGCAGTCACAGTCACTTCACAGCGGCTGAGAACATGCAGATGCCATGTGCTATCCCTGAGTCACTGTCACATGTAGGATGCTAACCCAGACAGAGGGAAGCTGCTTCCCAACCAGGGACTCTCACTGCACCGCTAACTATGAGGTAAGGGATGGGACAAGCTGGAGAAACCAATGACTTCCAACTCCAAATCACCAAAGGCAGCAAGTGTCCCATCCGCCCACAACATAACTGAAGCTACTCCAGCCTCCCTGAAAGGACTCACTGTGATGTCACGTGGGTGCTCACTGTTTATTCTGGTAAGGCTCACAGAAAGGGAGATCCACTGTGCCAGGCCTTCCTCAGCTTGTTGGGCTGAACAACAAGCTAGAGAACATCACACATAATCAAAGTATAGACCTGGACAAGTGAAGAGGACACAACGTAAAAAGCGGAGAGGCAGGCAACAACTTCAAAAGCTTTGTGATGATCGTTTCGAAATGCTCCCCATAAGTGACTTCTCAGCTACCTAGATTCTACGACACACAGGATAGGCGAACCCTTCTTCCCTCAGAATATGTGAACAGGGGAGAGAAAATTTCAAATTCCTGGTGCTGCAAAAACAAAATCCAACTGCCTATCTCTCCCTTCTCTCATACTACAACCAACACAGAAAATGTATGTGACCCACGAGATGCATCTCTCCCCACTAACAAGCAGACCAGGATGCAGACTGGTGGGGGTGTAACATTGTTTTCTTTTGAGATAGACTTCCTTTACTGTGTACACCTGACTGGCCTAGGATTTTCCCTAGTCAAAATTAACCTCTATTAGCCTTCCAAGTGTCATCACTACAGGAACACAGCGCCATGCCAGCCTTGGTTCAATTCCCATAACATCTGTATCTGGACAGAACATCAAGTCTCAGGGTAAAGCTCAGGCCTAAGACAGTCCACTCCATCAGGTCCCCATTAGATGCCAGTTGACAGCCTTGGGCATTTTAACTGTACCAATGGCTACAACCAAAACATATACAACCTTTTGCTCGGGTATTCACTTGCCATTTTCCATGAAGGAGTTATGAGAAGGACATGGAAGAAGTGATTTGTAGATAGAAATAAGAGAAGGGGCTTGAGCTTCCCTACCTTCTTCAGGACACCACACACTTCAGGGATTTCCCACCCTCAGCTGTGGCATGCTAGAGAACACTGATGTTTATAAGACTTCCAATACATCCATGCTAATGGACTGGGTATGAAAATCCTCTCTGGCGTCCTGGGCCTCTCCCATCTCCATAGGGCATGGGTGGTAGTAATCACATTCCTCAAGAAAGAGCAATTTCTATGACCTGTCTCGGGGGAATAACCTCAACTTTCTATGGCCTGTTTACAAGCCAGAAACCAATTAAAAGTGACATTCATATGACTCCTAATGTCATAGAATGTAAGGGAAAATGAAATTTCAACCCAAATAAGAAAATAAATATATTATTCAACAGTAGAATAACATGTTTTGAAATAATTTGCTTGGCATTCTATAAATTAAT
>JANBXA010000141.1:35712500-35780000 GCA_030556225.1 Cricetiscus sungorus
TTTAGAACATCACATCTAACTTTGTGCTTTATTTTATGCTTAGTACGTCTTGGTATTTAGCATACTGCCTTCTTAAAACTAACATGTTTTGTTTTTGTCTCCTTCAGACTCCCATGCTCACCAAATACAAGATTTCTGTCTATTTCCTAGAGGTGTGCCTAGTATTTGATAGGAATACAAGAAATACTTTACAATAAAGTCCTACTTTAAAAGGTTTAAGGAGAGGCAAGTGTAAAGCTTTGTAGCATGTGTAGCATGATCAAGGCTTTGGGTTCTATCCCCAGGACTACATATAGTGAGAAACACTCAAGTGTGGGGCTGGAGAGATGGCTCTGCAGTCAAGCACACATTATGCTCTTCCATAGGACTCCGTCCATTTCCCAGCACACACATCTGCTCACAGATATCTGTAATTCCAACACCTCTTTTGGTCTCCCGGGGCACCAGGCATACAAGTGGTGCACAGACATACACGCAAAACACTCATTCACAAAGAGAATGAATTAAAGAAACATTGGGATGACACAAAATAAAAACTGATGGGACCATGCAGATTGGTGATGAATAATAACAACAGTAACAGTGATAACAAGGAAAGATATGCTAATGTGGGAACTCACATTGTGCCTGACCCTACAGACAATATCCTGAAAACAATCCTGTTGTCATTGTCTATTCTTTCCTAATTGCCAAGTAAAGCAAGCCTAAAGATCTAAGACATACCCTTAATAAATGGACTCAAATTCTCCCTAAGCCTTTTCACCACTGAAAGTTAAGTCCTAGGCTATTTGACCCAACTGATAATGCTAAGTTTGAACTAGGATGGGGAGGAGGGTTAGGGAGAAGAGCCCCGAGGCAAGCCACTTCTCAGACAGTGAACATTTTAACTGCTAATCCGCTTTACTTATTCCTCTTACCCTTCCCCACAAACTTGTTCACTCCCTTCCTCGCCCACCCCTTACCTCCAAGAAGAGAGTCTCTGAATAATGCTATGATCTCACTAAAGGGATTAAAAAGTCCACCTTCAAATACACGTTCTCACTTCTCATGTACAGCATCAGAGCAGAACCAGAAGCCACAGTTGGCACCCACGTGGTGAAGTGAGCCGTCATGGAGTGAGGAGAAGAAAAGTAGAGAATGCTTTGTTCATAATTACCCAAGATTTTCCAACATGAGCAGGGAAAGAGGAAGTCTAAGAATATTAAGAATCAAGAGGAACATTCTTCATTCTGAGAGTCCCCGTTAATGACCTGAAACCCCCAGGGCCAAGAGGTAATCAAGGCACTGAAGCCACAGGGGTGGAACCGAGGACACTAACGAGGACTTGTGGGCTTCAGGTCAGCATCTCCAAAGTGCCAAGCAGCGGTGCAGATGCTTATATCTCCAGGCCCAGCGAATGAAGGCAGAGATTACAGCTCTCCCACCTTCAGCCGGGTTCATTATGCTGAGTGCGGAAAGATACATTGGAGATGAACTACCTGCTGAGAATTACGGAGCAGAAACTGCCTAATCCTCGCTTTCTCTACCTGACCTTCGGGGCTGGCCCACAACACCCACCCGGAAAACCTCAGCTGCCTTCTCGCACAGGCAAGCATACATGCAGAATGCAGTCTTGTTTTCATTTTCTGTGGGGGAAAATCCATTTGTCCCCTACTTCTAAACATTCGTACAAATGTGTGAAAATGGTTTTTATAAAGAATCCTTACTTTGGGGCCAGAGAGATGGCTGTGGGTGCCCATAAAGATCGCTGCACCCCATCTTAGCATAAGGACAGAGCGTTCAAAGCTGTCCTCAGCAAGTCATAAGACCTAAAGGTCAAAGGTGAGGCTACAGTAGGGAGTTTGACTATCTTAGTCTAAGTAACAACAGACCTGAATCTGACCTCAAGGCTAGGGAAGGAGAAGTTGGAGCTAAGTTGTGGTTACTGAACCCTTAGAATAAGTGAGGAAGAAAAGTCTGTTCCTTTACATGATACCATGTTCCCCTTTTTGGATAAGGTATATATGAGTGGTGAAAAATAAACTCTGGCATTTCAGTATTGCCTGATCTGCCCTCCTGCCCTTTATTCTGTCTCTCTGTCTATCGTCTATGTTAGCCTTTCCCTCATCCACACTCCCCCACTCATGTACAGACTTGGGGCCACTCAGCTGGCTCCGACTGCAGCCCCACAAAGACGGCTCCTGACGGATGGCTGGCTCAGTGGGTAAGAGTTGCTGCTGGCAAACCTGACGGTCCAAGTTCCACCCCCAGGACCCACATGGTAGAAGGAGAGAAAACACAAACACAGTAAATAAATAAAAAGTTTTTAAAACAAAAAACTAAAGTCAGTTTAGGACCAGTAAGATAGGTAAGGGTGTTCACTGCCAGGGTGACAACCTGAGTTGAGTTCCATCGGCAGAACACACAGAAAGACAGAAGCTACAACAAATTGTCCTCTGACCTCTATACACACACACACACACACACACACACACACACACACACACACACACACACTCATATACACACACTCACACACATACACACACACTTATCCATACACACACTCATCCACAGACACACACACATACATACACACTCATATACACATGCATACACATGCGTACACACTCTCACACACACATACACACACAGACATACACACACTCATATACACACATAAGATATGGAATGTCTCCTAAGTAAATAAATACTTTTTCTTTTTCTTTTTTTAAGTTTTTTAAAAAATTTCATTTTGCATTGCAACCAGAGTTCTCCCTCCTACCCCTCCTCCAACCACCCCTCGCCTTCCTCCCAGCCCATCCCCTATCCACCCATTCCACAGGGTAAGGGCTCCATGGGGGTTGACAAAGCCTGGTCCAAAGCCTTACTTTGGGAAACTTACTAAAAGTTCGATGTATTAAAAGCACACCAGCCTTTATTAAGATCAACTTTAAAGACAGAGGAATTATTTGGATTTTCCTCCTCCCACTGCCTACAATTTGTACTTTCAAAGCCATATGAGCACCCTCTCAGATCTGCTATGCACGCCTTATTCTCTGCTAGTGCTCAGACGCCAATTGTCAAAGCTCACGTGACAGAGCAATGAACAAATGCACGCAGCTCTAACCTGTTCTTCATAAGACTGAGGGAGGTGACCACATATAACAAAGGGAGGCGAGCCATACCGTGGCAATCCATAACACTTCTCCATGCTTGGTTATATGTGAGGGCTATCTCTCTTTTAGCAAAACCCAGCTATTAAAATCTGATAAAATAAAAATAACAACAATCCAGAAAAATACAGACAGGCATAGAAGTCATACAACTTTAGCGATTTCTCTTAAAATCCATTCCTGTGTCTAGTGCAGTTAACAGTTTTAATTTACAGTGGGACTGGGAGTTGAACACAGAGTAACCATGTAAACACAGACAACTTTGTACATACAAGTCAAGCATCTACTGTGCCCCATGCCTTACCAGCAGCACTGTCCCTCACTGCTCCTCCTGGATCATGTCCTGTTGACCGTGTGTGAGCCCATCTCCTGCTTCCAAGCACCTCAGCGGAACAGGAACAGGGGACATGGAGAGTCTTGGGAGGGTAAGCTGCTGAATGTTTACCAGCCTAGAGAAGACAAAGTTCATTTGTTCTTAGTGTGCCAATAGGATCAGGGCATCTATGCCTATTTCTAAGATGTGATGTACTTTTTAAAAAGCTCTCAGAGGCCTAGAGCTGTTGTCTCAATTACATTGCTGACTACTACAGTACTGGATAGGATTATCAGATCTTTATCAAAGCAGTGATACCTTCAACTATCCCCATCTATGTTGAGCTCTGAACAAGCATCCTGGTTCTAATTCCTTGCATCGTCAGCCAGGTTCCCTACCCACTGACTTATAACACTTCTTCTGTCAGGGTTAGTGCTCCTCAGCCCGGGCTGTAAAAGCAGCATCTCAGCATAAGGCAAAGCCCTCCACCTGAGAGTCTGACCTGTTTGACTGGAAGAGCTCTGTCCCCAGGTGATTCTGTGGAAGCAGGCACTGGGGATCATCTACTAAAGCCCTGCAATTGATTGAGATGAACCACTAACTTGGCTCATAGCATGAATTCTGCATACACCGCGTGAAAGAAGTGTGTTGGGTGCTGTGGGAAGGCATCACAACATGCAGGCCCTGTGTTCCAGAACTTCCATTTCCTCTAATATGCATTTTTAAAAATATTACCCAAGAAGAAAAATACTTTGAAATCATAACCCAATCTACCAGCCAAAGACACAGTAAAGTCTATAGTTCTATAGCACACAGAAAATTTAGAGTCCTAAGGGTAGGGTATATTTAAGTGGGAGGAAAATGGAGAGTAAGGGAGAGGAGGAGCAAGACAGTATGGAGCAGGCTAGGGTTACCCTGAAGGAACACTGGAAGGATGAAAAGACATTCAAAACAGAATCCAAGAGCTTCAGCAAAGCCCTAATGTGCCATTATCCTGAACACCGGAGATGGCCGTGGGACATCCTAACACAGTGCCCCCAGTACTGCCAGCTGCTGAAGCCATGTTCCAGGGGTTTTTGTGAGGCCACTGGACTCTTAGGAACTCGGAGGCATCTTGGGTCATTTGACAGTGTCATTGCTTTGAACAAGAACTGTCAATCATTTTGTTACTGTTTGACCAGGAAGTACTAAGCTATCTTGCAACATGGCTGCCACCTTTTAGCTTCTCAAAAGCAAGTCTTGGGGTTCCCACTTTTCTACACCCTTACCAGCACTTACTATTGTATGTCCTTTTATTTATATTTATCCTCATGAGTGGTAAGTGGTAGAAGATAAGGGATCTATAAATAACCATAAGGAAGATATTTAGTTCTTTAGCTATGCATGAAGTACTGAGTCTGAAAAAGAGAGTGACAGAGGAAATGGCCATCTGGAGAGATACCAAAAGTAAAGAAACATGAGATTCGGAGACATTCTAGATATGTGGAGAAAAAAGAATGGCACGGTTACAGTAACAAAGCTTTGGGGGTGAGTGACTGTATCAGTGATGAGATCAACCACATGGACAAATCATTCCCAAAAGGAAGCTGAGGTGAAACACAGATCCTTCACCTTAATACACTTGAGGAAACCTAGAAATTTCAAAATAAAGATGAAATCTAGAAACACTGTCTCCTCCCCTCCTCACTCCACTGCCACTCCATACTCCCTCCATCTCTTCTTGAGGTTCTTGAGGTTCTCTTGTAATGGTTTATTACAAGAGGGTTTGGGGCATTGCCTGACTCACATCCTTTAGCTGAGTTCAGCCACTTACAGGCAGAATACTAAAGAGGGCAAAGGGGTTTTGCCTTCCTGTTTTCTGTTTAAAATGTAAAACAATAACAGTACTAAATAGTATCAGGATATCTTCTGTAAGCCTCTTGTGATGGATGGGACAGTGGTACCCTCCACTCTCAGATGGGCATGCATGTGCTCAGAGACACTTTCCTCCAAGGCCTGTAATAGGTTCAGGAGTCCTGGAGGACCAAGTGTTGCTACAACTAGTTATCTGGTTGGCTGGGAGTCCAGCTGACAAACTGTCAAAGGCTCCAGTTTCCTGTACCCCAAAAAACCTCTTAGCAAAAAACTCTACTACTGACAAATGCAGAAGAATGACACAGACTCTGTAAGAGTGTAATCTCTGAAATTACATAGTTCCTAGAAGTATTTTCCCCTTAAAACAAAATCTACTCTAATTTTACCCTTATTAGTTATTCAGTGTTTTAAAATAGATTTCCTAGAAGGTAAAACTTAAAATAATAAGTAAAAAGCTATGATCTACTAAAGGCATTTGGATTCGTTTGGTGTTCAACATAGTGTCTGCTGACTGTAGGTGGCAGGCCCCAGAGCCTGTACTGGACCCGCCAGGGTTCAGAGTCTCATTTTGATAAACACCGACAATCCCCTAGTTCAAATCCCAGAAGTGCGCTTCCTTTCTTTCCTTTTCTTCCTTCCTTCCTTCCTTCCTTCCTTCCTTCCTTCCTTCCTTTCTTTCTTTCTTTCTTTCTTTCTTTCTTTCTTCTATATATGGGAGGTATACATTTATGTGTGTGTGCGTGTGTGCATGCTCCAGCAAGTACGTGCGTGTGTGTGTGCATGCGTGTGTGCGTGTGTGTGTGTGCGCACTCCAGGAAGTGTGTGCATGTGTGTGTATGTGTGCATGTGCTCCAGCAAGTGCCCGCGCATGCGTGCGTGCATGCATGTGTGTGAGAGAGAGAGAGAGAGAGAGAGAGAGAGAGAGAGAGAGAGAGAACATCAGCCTCCATTGCTCTCCATTGAGTGAGGCAGGGTCTCTCACTGAACCAGGACTCTTCAATTCTAGCTAATCTAACTGGTCAGCTTGCCCTGGGATCTGTGTCTCTGATGCTGGGATTCCAGGCAGTTTCCAGGCATGCTTTCATGTGGATTTTGGAATCTTCACACTTGTGCAGTAAGCATTTCATCCACCAAGCCACACACCCACCCAAAGCAGTCCTGTTTAACAAAAGAAAAAGAAACCCCTAAAAGCCAGTCGCTCAAACCACAAGCGATGTATACTGTGTAGGATCTTTCTTTTGAAATCTTTCCTTCCTTCCTTCCTTCCTTCCTTCCTTCCTTTCTTCCTTCTTTCCTTCCTTCCTTTCTCCCTCCCTCCCTCTCTCTCCCTCCCTCCCTCCCTCTCTCTCCCTCCCTCCCTCCCTCCTTTCCTTTTTTTTTCTTTCTTTCTTTCTTTTTTTTTTTCAAAGGCATTGTCTCATTCTATATCCCAGGCTTGACTGGAACTTACTATGTAGATCAGACTAGCCTCGAACTCACAAAGATCTGCCTGCCTCTGCCTCTGCCTCCCAAGCACTGGGATTAAAAGCATGCGACACCCCATCAGGTGAGAAACAAATTATGAGCTGAAGCTCAGGACAGCTTTACATCTCTAACCTCGGAAGCAAACTAAGGAAAAGGGGTCCAGAAGGGCTACTATAGGGAAGCTCATCACCTTCTAATTCTTACTCTACCCATTTATAACTTTATGATATTCAGCTGAGCTTTTAAGGAAACCGAGGACTAAAGACGTCATCTATTGTTTCATTGTGCTATCACTGCTCTAGCCTAGCTCTAAGGCATTATGAGCTTATGGATTAGAACAGTGGTCCTTAACCTTCCTAATGCTGAGACCCTTTAATGCAGTTCCTCGTGTTATGGTGACCCCCAACCATAACATTATTTTTGTTGTTACTTCATAACTGTAATTTTGCTGCTGTTATGAAATGCAATATCTGTGTTTTCAGATGGTCTTAGGTGACCCCTGTGAAAGCATCATTTGACCTTCAAAGAGGTCGTGACCCACCACTGGCTTAAATGTTGTCCAATTTGATCCTGGTGTGACAAATACATATACCAAATAAACAGCCAGATGTGATGGTATATACCTGTAATCCCAGTACTCAAGAGACAAAGGCAGGGGGACAGCCACAAGTTCAAATCCATACTGAACTACATGGCAAGTTATAGTAATCAGTGTTATCTAATGAGGCCATATCTCAAAGTTGAATCAGGAGCAGGTAATATATAGGAATATGAGGTACATTTTACTGATAGAACTATCTCAATTTATTTCCAATTACATGTCACTAAAAGAAAATGATTGTTGAGACAGAGTCTCCTGTCTCCCCAGCTGGACTTGAACTTGCTACACAGCCAAGGCTGATCTTAAACTCCGGATCCTCCTGTCCCTACTTCTTGATTACAAGTATTTCCTACCATGCCGAGCTTATGCAGCACAAAAACACCAAATCCAGGGCTTGGTGGTTTTTTGTTTGTGTTTTTGTTTTTTTTATGTCAGGCAAGCATTCAGCTAGCAGAGTTATACCTCTAGCCTCTAATAATACATTTTTTACAAAGAATATTCCCTAAGCTGAAATTTGTAGCCACAGTCACAATAGTCATCACTAGAACCAAAAACATTTCATAGCAGAAGCTCTATTATTTTAGATTTGGCAGTTTCATGCCATACAGTGTTATGGAGGATTCTGGGAGAAGAGTCTATTTCCAAGGTTCACCCAGACTGAATCGCACCATTCCTAGTGGCTACACATTAAGGATCAATAAGCAGACCATATGTGGTTTACAAAGCTGCTTCAAATTGGTAACACGACTCTAGATATTAAAGGTAGGTATTAAAAGTTTACTCTAGATATTAAAAGTTTACTTTTCCAATATTTTGATGAAAGCATGAGGTTTATAATAACCCCACCTTCCAATTTCTTCAAGACAGATGAAAAGGATGAATGTTAAACTACTCATTGTGTCATAAATAACTCTGAGTCTTGCCTCTGAGTGAAGCCACTGGAGCTTAACGCTCATAGGAGGGAAGACGTAAAGCCATTACAGTAGCAGGGCCATTCCCCACATCAAGCGTCCACTATATTAACTAAGGACTGGTGAGATGCAGAGTCACACATGAAGTGGGATTTCCCACCCTGCTCCCATACTGGAAAGCTGGTGAGCTTTGATCTGTTGCCGTATCCTTTAAAATAGCATCATACAGCTGGAGAGGCTGCTTGGCAATTCAGATCACATGGTGCTCTTGCCCAGAACGTTTATTCAGTTCCTAGCACATAGGTTGGGCAGCTCCCAACCATCTATAACTCCAGCTCTAGCAAATTCAATGCCTTTGGACTCCTGGAGCAGCTGTACTCACATAGCACACACCACCGCGCTACACATAATTAAAGACAAAGATCTTTTAAAACATTATTTTAAATAGTATTACTCCAAGAAACAATAGTATTACTTCAAGAAACTTCAAGAAACCTGTTTAAACAAACAGGATTTTATCAATTTCGTTTTGTTTGCTTTAAGACAGGGTCTGGCGCTGTATTCCAGGCTGCCCTCAAAGACTGTAGTCCATCCTGGCTTCAAACCCTTGCTCCTCCTCCAGCATCCCCAGCAATCAGATCACAGCCATGTAATACCACACCCCGGTAAATTTCATCAAACCTCATTTCTAATAGAAAAGCAAATGGAAGGGATTCATAAAGAGACTAGAACAGACAAGACAACTCCGAAGCTATACTTATCTATTCTGTTAATAAAGCAAATCATACATTTTACAAACTAGGCGTTTCATTTAAGATGAAGTAAAAATAATTCTATCACAATCCTGCCACAGTGGTTCACACCTGTCATCCCACAACTTAGGAGGGAGCAGGAGGTGGGACTTCAAGATCAATTCTTTGTGTGTGTATATGTGTATATACACACGTCTGTGTTCACCAATGTATGGTATAGCTCCTGAACAAACAAACAAACAGACAGACAGACAGACAGACAAAACAAAGGAAAACTTTGATCACAATATATTCCTATTATTACTATCACTATTATTATTTAGACAGGGTCTTACTATGTAGCTCTGGATGGCCTGAAACTTACTATATACACCAGGCTGCTTCAAACTCAACAGAGATCCATCTGTGTCTCTATCCAAGATGCTGGGTTCAGAGGGGTACGCTACCACACTAACACAAGATTTTATAAAAAGCACTGAAGGGTCAGAGCTTTTAGGGCAGCGTGGGTGGGCTACATGGCAAGACTTTGTCTCAAAGGACAAAAGAAAAGGGATAAAAGCACTCTTGAGCTTAAAACAAATAAATGATCTCCCTTGCCAGACACCAGTGGTAAACAAAATGGTTAACATCTGGCATGCCAAAGCATGGGTCAAAGGGTGGAGGAGGGTCTCCATGGCCATCTACAGCCCGCCTACAAGCCATGTGTTATTTTTGTTGAGGGCAGTAGGGAGGCTCAGAAGTGGCAGGGAGGGAGACAGTGGCTGAGGCAGCAGAACCTCCAGGCCCCTTGGAAGCACTTCAATGACCAGGGACACAGCCATTCTCATGCACCTGCTGCCCTCCGACTCTGCTTCTTCGCAAGGATCTTAAGGGATAAAAAATAGACCGACTGTTGTTAAGTCTCTTTGGATCTAACATTTGCTGGGGGCAAATGTCACTTTTCACTTCAGTGACAGCTACAGAGCAAGATGAGGAAGAGGAAACTTTGGAAGAATAAACAAATACTTAAATAACAAACTTTTAAAAAAATACTCTCTAAACTATACATAAGATTATATTACCAAGCTTCAATGAAAATGCATGGGCTAAATTTTCAAGTTGTGGCCAAGTTAAGTGAATTTAAATGTATTTCCCCTTAAGTAAAGATAGCAGGTAGCATGTGGAGGTATAAATTCAGCCTGGCATACTGGTCCATTACTCTAATCTCAACATATATTTACAAATTTGAGGACAGTCTGGGATACATAGTGAGACCCTGTCTGAAAAACAAGGAAGAAAATAAAACGAAACAAAACAAAAAGCCAAGAACTCAAGCTCATGTTATACTTAGGGTTGGATAATCATATGAGAAATTCAAATGCTTAAATAACAAACTTATGGCCTATCTTAATAAAAACAATTATTACTGTGTTAAACAAAGGGAGTATAACTATTACTACTTAGACATAATTCTATAGACATTTAAGAAACAACAGCACAAATTAAAACACAAAAACAAAAATGGAGCATGATGAAGATCACAGGATACGGCCACACAGAACCGCACTGTGAACTTTTTGAAAGAGAATGACTTATCTTATGTGTAAGGGTGTTTTGCATGTATGTGTTCCACATGTGTTCCTGGTCCCTGTGGAAGTCAGAAGGTGTCAGATCCCCGGAAACTAGAGTTACAGATGGTTTTGAGTCACCATATGGGGTCTGGGAATCAAATCAGGTCCTCTGTAAGAGCAACAAGGCCACTTAACTGCGGATCCATGTCTCCAGCACGCAGAAATTCTTCTTACATGCTCAAACTTGGACACATAAGATGATGGGGCTCAGGAGACAAAGTGCTTCCTGTCCAGGCTGACAATCTGAGTCTGTTCCCTGGAACTCATGTAATGATGGAAGGAGAGGGCAAGTTACAAAGAGCTGTCCTCTATACCCATACACTCTCCCATAATCCTTTTTAAATGTACAAAATCAATTTTATTTGCTAAATCCCCCAAGATGGATATCAAAACCTAGAGACAAAGAATGTGTGGCCATTGATTATCCTTTGTTAAAGAAGTTCAAGTCATCTGTAACTTTTGTGTTGTAGAAACCAATGTAAGAGTTGTTATCTACAACAATGCTACAGTGAAGAGTACAGCAGGGCAGAAAAACAGAGAGGATGCTCATCACTTTCAACCAACTTCATCCCAGGGCAACGTGAAAAGCACCAACACATTCTCAGGAGGGGAAAATCCTCTTGAAGAATATTAATTGTGACCAAATGGAGCATTCATGAACTACATGAAGACTGATAGGCACACACATAGATTCTCCTAAATGCAAATAACAAAGATACAGGCAAAGGCTAAACATTCATGTAGCTTCGTGATCTTTTGCTAAGATCAAGTGTTGAGACCATCTTAGAAAGTAGTGCTCAATAGTGGAGAGGCTCCCTTAAATGCCCTTCCCCGATAATGAGATTGATGACTGTCTTATATGCCATCCTAGAGCCCCCATCCAGTAGCTGATGGAAGCAGAAGCAGACACACACAGCTAAACAGTGAGCCAAACTCCTGAAATCCAGTTGCAGAGAGAGAAAAAAGTGATAAGCAAAGAGGTCAAGACCAAGAAGGAGAAATCCACAGAAACAGCTGCCTGAACAAGGGGAAACTCATAGACTCCAGAGTGATAGCTGGGAAACCAGCATTGGACCGACTCAATCCCCCTCAGTTAAGAGGCCTGGGAAGTCTATGGTACCCATGGCAATGGAAACAGGATGCATCCCCAGTGTGGGAACGGACTTCAGGAGCCCATGGAGGGATACTCCCTTAGGCTAGGCCCTACCCCAAGTGATTTGACAGACTTTGATGATCCCTCATGTAAGGCCTCACCCTCCCTGAGGAGTGGATGGGGGATTGGATGGGGGATGGGATAGGGGGATCTGTGGGGGCGGGCATGGGATGATGAGAGGGAGAGGGAGCTGGGATTGAGATGTAAAATAAGAAAAGATATTTCAAAAAAGAAAAAAGAAAGAAAGAAAGAAAGGAAGGAAGGAAGGAAGGAAGGAAGGAAGGAAGGAAAGAAAGAAAGAAAAAGAAAGAAAGTAGTGCTTAGAATCTGGGCATGAGCTGACCTCTAATCCCAACACTTAAGAATTGGAGGCAGGAAGATTTGTACTAGTTCAATGTGAGCCAGAGATACAAAGCAAAACAACAAAGTAAGGAAATGGAAGAAAGTCTGCTTATTCTTAGACGAGAGCCCAATAGACTGGGAAGACTCCTGCTTTACAGGCAGGCCTCTCTGCAGACAGCCCTCCAGGGGGATGTCAATCTTCTGGCAACAAGCACTGATGAAGTTACTTAAGGCAGTAGGTGTGTGCCAGGTCAGGGTGCACAAGTCACCTCCACTCACTGCCATGGATGAAGTCATGGGTTATACAGAATGCAGGTCAGAGTCGTCATAAATCACCGAGGAGTCACAGCTGTCGACAAATAGCTTTCTATTACAAGAACTCCCTTTCAAATGAAGAGGTAAGGCAAGGAGAAAAGTAAAAACCAAACAGGACACGTTTGTTACACTAACTGTGTAAAGAGTACACACACTAATTTGCTTTGTAGCCTTTGTACCATGGGCACTGTAAAAAGATAACTGAAGAAAGTCTACCGTTTTTGGCGGACCCTTACCACCCCTTCTTTTAATGGAAGATCAGGGTTAATTGTTCACTATGCGTAATGCTATGGGTCAATTAAGAAGGCCATTGGGTTATTTACTGCAGTCACAGCTGGGGATGAGGGCCTGGTGGGGTTAGGGGTGGGATGTTACCCCTCTTGATGGTCTTGAGCTGCCTGGATTCATAATTGTGTATCTGATGTGCATTTGAGACTTCTCAGGTATTATTGCTTTTTTTTTCTGGGATTTCCATTTTACGGTGCAAGCTTTGGAGCCGTTCTGTGGCTCTCCCATGGCGTGTTCTAGCTGCCATCCCCAGCCCTTTTTCTTTTTGTGTTTCTCTTCAAGCTCAGAGATTCTTCTTTACTCATGCCCAGCTTCTTACTGAGTCCATCGAAGGCATTTCCCATCACTCCTGTTGCAGCATGCTTGCTATCGGACAAGTCTTTGCTTCTTTCTGAACATGTCTATCTCAGTGTTGACATTACCCACCTGGCGTTCTTACATCTGTCAACATTCCCACTTATCCACTGGCATATAAATCATCATTAAAGAGACATTCTGGGGGCCAGTGACATGGTTCAGCTGGTAAAAGGCATTTGCTGTTAAAAGCAACACCAGGGTTTTGTCCCTGAGACTCATGGGTGAAAGGAGAACTGTCCCACACAGGTTGTCACCTCTAGTGCATGTGTATACACACTCACACACAATAATTTAATACGAATGGAATCAAAATCTTGATAATCCCCAACATCAGCACTGTATATGATTCTGTTTTGAATACTTGGTTTTTCAATTTTTTTTTTTTTGGTATGCCCTGTAATTTTTGTTGTTGTTCTTGCTTAAAAAGAACTGCCCTCAGCAGGACTTTGATAAAATTCAACACAAACAGAGACATTTTCAGAAAGAACCAAAGACCTGAATATAGCAAGCTCACTGCAACAGGGATGCAACATTCTGCACTCCTATGACTAGTCAATCTTTTCTGTGTCTGTACCTTGCACTGTGTGTGGTACTGCAGGCAAACCTGGCCCGCCTCTCACCCACCTGTGCATGGCAGGTATATGTACCCTGGATCTTTAAAAAAAAGGCACCACCCACTTCCACTCTCTTTCCCACTGTTTCCCTGGGGCAGACAGGACTTTTCCCGCCTCTCTCTTCTGTCCCTCTCTGTCTCTGTCTCTTTACTGTATTTCCTTACTTCCCCCTCAATAAAACTTTCAATATGAGTCACATCTACAGGTCTCTGTTCCCCATCCACCTGCAGTCTGCCACCTGCCCCAGGACAGAGATCCACAAGGTCCCAGTGGGACCAGGGACCTGCCACCAACCCATGCCACATTACTTCTAACACTATGAACATCACCAGTGTTGTTCAAAGTTATTTCCCCTGCTGGGTAAGGTTATAGTGAGTGGTCCTGCAGTTGGTTAGTTCTCTTCTTCACGTTATGGTTAGGTTAGGATCTGATAAAATTCCAGAAATTGCTGAGGTGGTGATGTCTTTAATCCCAGCACTGGGCCGGGTGGGAGGGCTGCATCTTTGTGAGTTCAAGTCCAGCCCGAACTATGTAGTGAAGCCTAGCCTCCAAGAGAAAGAAAATCCAGAAACTTAGGCTTTGTTAAATAGTTTTTCAAAGTCAGTCCTTGAAAGTCTAATGAAATTCTCTGGCATATTTCCCCTCCCTTGCCCAGAAGCATGTGGCGGTGTACTACACTAACCACTTGATGGAGCTGGGGGAGCTGGTGGCACAAGAGGCGCCAAGTGGATACCAACACTCTGCACTCTTAGACACACTAAGTGCAGAGATGGTGACTCTGCACTCCTTAGCCACACTAAGCCTCCAACATGCCAGTACTAACTGCTCAGGTTTCCCAGCTCTGACAATAGTTTCAGAGAGTTCTTCCTGTGGATTGCTCAGACAAGCTACACTTCTCTGCATCTTCCTCATCTCCTGAGCACTGGGGCTATGGTTTTCCTCTGATCACCTCCTTTTGACAGAACCAAGAATTGTTGATTATCATCTTATTCAAAATGTTTTACTTGTCACTAGGATGGAGTGGTGACTTCTACATTTCCTACATGACACACTGCAAACAGGAAATCTTAGTCATTTTAAATTATTCTTCTCTTTTACTTTATTATTTTCCTTCTCTTCCTCCTCCTCCTTCTCATACTCCTCCTAAAACTGTGTGTCTCACTATGTGGCCCTGGCCGACTAGACTTCTTTATGTAAACCAGGCTGGCCTGGAACTCACAGAGATCTGCCTGCCTCTGCCTTTCTAGTACTGCCGCCACACCTGCCCCTCTCTGCCTCCCAAATGGCACATATGTTTAGTCTCACCACTTGGCAGGCAGGGGCAATGTGTTTGAACCTAGCTTGATCTACATAGTGAGTTCTAGGACAACCAGGGCTATGTAGAAAGACCCTGTCTCAAAAAAAAAGGGGGGGGGGTTCAATCAATGTTTTGGCAATTAAGAACACTGGCTGTTGTTCCTGGAACCAATATGACTATTCACAATAGTCTGTAACTCCATTTCTAAGAGATCCGGTACCCTCTTCTGGCCTCTGCTAGCCCCAGGCATACATGTATCGTGCACATGTGCACACATACATACATACACACACACACACACACAGGAAATAATCATACACTAATAATAAATAAGGAGAAAATACCTAAAACAAAAGAAAAGATTTTTGTAAATTTATTTCATGTGTATGAGTGTTTTATCTGCATCTGTCTCTGCACTACATGTGTGCCTAGTGGCCTCAGAGGTCAGAAGAATGCATATGACCCACTGGAACTGGGGTTATAAATGACTCTAAGCCTCCATGTGCCATGTGGATTCTGGGAACTGAACCCAGGTCTTATGGAAAGCAACAACTGCTTTTAACAGCCCCCAGACTTCGTGATCGCCCCACCCCTCTCCGCCTTTGGAGACAGGGTCTTACTATGAACTTAGAACAGGCTGCCCTAAAACTCAGAGATCCACCTGACTCTGCCTCCCAAATGCTGGGATTAAAGATGTGCATCACCACACCCAGTAATAACTGCTTGCTAATGACAAGGACAAGCTAGCTGAAAGATAGATATCTGGTCATGTGAACAAAGGCCAAGAGATACCAGAGACTGCAATTTCTCCTAGCCCCAAGGTTATGGGACACACCCCTGGAAGACAGGAATCAGTTGGTGATCTCAGGCAGCACACATTTGGCAGAAGACCTGGACTCCCCTCTGCTTACAATTAGGTTGTTAAAAACCGCAAACATGATGTTGCAAATCATATTTATATTTTGAAGCCACTGCAAAGGCCTTTTAAGCACACAATGTAACTGGAACATTGTAACATTCTAAGAACATTTTAAAAGAATACAGTTGCCAAACGTGAAGAGCAGTTTGGATACAAATGTTTCTTTTGCTCAGACAGTGCCTGGGAAATTGTGTTGGACCTCATCTGTCTGCAAACGAATCCTCACTTGCACTTACTGGATGGAGACTCATGAAATCTGGATGGAGACTCATGAAATCAAGTGTGAAATGTGAGGACTTTAAGAGACGGGAAGATTCAATTCAGGGGTTTAATGCACAACTAGTAAAACTTCCACAAAGATAAGAAAAATAGGTGAAGGAATGAAGTGGTAACAGAAGAAAAAGTCCTTGAAATGAATGAAGGTTCTTGTTTTAAGATTGTACAGAGCCAGGATAGTCCCAGCACTTGTGGGGAGGCAGCGGAAGGCAAATCTCTATAAACTCCATAGTGAGACCCTTCCTGGAAAAACAACAAGAGTGTACATGATCACAGTGTTAAAAGAAGAATGTTTGAAGTTATACCTAAATACATTGTTATGAGATTCTGGAGAAGAATTAAGAAGCAGTTGGATGTTTCAAATGTTGACATCAGATATTGCATAAGCAATACTAGATGGGTGGTAATTTACAAATGCCTCCTAAATTCTTAGTTAAAATGATCCCAAACTTCCAGGTATGGCAGTGCATACCCCTACTCCCTACTTGGTAGTATGAGGCAGGAGGGTCTATATTCTGAGAGCAGCTTGTACTACACAGTAAGACTTTTGTCTCAAAAAAAAAAAAATGTTAGTTACTCCACATGATTTTAGACACATTTGTCTATTAACCATGCAGGAAAATGTAAGCATTTTTCAACAAGTTAAGCAATCACAGTATCTCCTGAACTCAGAATGAAAGTGGAGAATAGGAGAGAGTGAACCACGAGTAAGCCCAAGGAGGACAAAAGCAAACAGAAACTCTGTATGTTACAACAGAAGATGATGGTGGCCAACACTCAAATACATAGACCCACACACAGACACACACTCATAAGAAGAAACAATTCATTTCAAATGAACAAATGAAGCAATTAGAATGTCCAAGAAAAAAAAATGAATGCTAATAGGAAAGCCTGAGAATGAGTATGAAAGACTCTAAAATGTAGCATAATTTTAAGGAATATAAGAAAACAAAATTGATGCTTAACATATTAGACCTGAAGCAAGTTAAATTCTGTGTGAGGCTTGCTCTTCGGGCTCTGTACCTTCACCACAGTATGTGCCAAGTTCTAGACATCAGAATCATGACACTGACTGATGTATTTTTTTCAGTTAGCAAAGAGAATCAAAGCACAAGAAAACCAGCTGTAAACTCACACTACAATTCTCCTTTTTCTTTTGTGTTTCTAGGATCAAACCAAAGCAAGACTTGCTTATGGTTGCAGGTCTGTGAGCTATATTCTCTGCCTTGAGAACATGGACGTTATAGACTTAATAACAGCATGGAAAACAGAAACTCGGGGGCTGTTGACATATTTTCACCCACTCATTAAGTAAACAAATATAGAATTTTTCTTTATGGTAGGAGCCAGGGAAGAAAAAAATAAATGGATGTGAGAAATATTAAGTTTTATACCTTACAAACTGGAGTGGGGGGTCAATATGGTATTGTTAAATTTTAAAAATGAAATGTTCTGTGGCAAGAAAAATAAAAAGTCCTCTCTCTCTCTCTCTCTCTCTCTCTCTCTCTCTCTCTCTCTCTCTCTCTCTCTCTCAAGAAAGGCTTCTCTGCATAGTTTTGGCTGTCCTGTGACACTCTCAATAGACTGGGCTGACCCGGAATTCACATAGATCCTCTTGCCTCTGTCTCCCCTAGTACTATGACTAAAGACATGTGCCACCACCACCCAGCAAAAGCATACTTCTACACTTGGAGGCAACAGGATCAGAAGTTCATAGTCCCCCCTCCGAAATCTAGCAAGTTTTAGGGTAGCCTGGGCAACATAACAAAAAAACAACATTAACAACCCCAAATGCTTGGTGTGGTGGTGCATACCTTTAAGCCTAGCACCTGAAGGAAGAGGCTGTCTCAAATTCTCCATCAAATGACCTTGAATTTTAAACCTACCTGGCTCCACCTCCCAGGTGTGAGCCACCACCCCATACACTCCTAGTATTAAATTATGCACGATGTCATTCATATTTCTAAAGACAAGCTTATTTCCATACATGTAATAAGGGCAATAGTGGATACTCAAGAGCAGGTGACAACAGGAGCTGTGGTGTATCTGACTATCTGACTGCAACAGTACAAGGATGGAAATGGTTCTCCATCTCCTCAGAGATTATACCGCTACCCTGTGCCTTCTTTGTCAGGCTGAATACTGGGAACATTATGTCAAGTTCAGCTCCAAGGACCATTCACGAAACAGAGGAATCACCCTCGTCTAGGAATCTCAGTTGCTGTCCAGCAACTAAAAGTGGATTCAAAGCGCGGATTCTCGCCCACTCCACAGAAGCAAAGACGAAGGTCATTTTCTTCCTGATACAGATAAATGCTTAACACACACTTGAAGAGTAAAACAAGAGCCATTCAACCACTGGAATATTACACAGTAAAGTGTGGGCTATTTTATTTGTTATCTATCAGCTCCTCTTAGCAGTGTGTAAAGGTTTAGCTGGTCCCATCCTGAAGATGGAGAAGCAGGTATAGAGAGTAAGCAGAGGGCATACACATACCTGGTGACAAGGGAAGCCAAGATTTGAGATATTTCCTATGGCATGACCTAACTCAAATGTGGGATCTGAGGATTCCTCAAATGAGGAAATGGAAATCACCAGAATAGAAAAGTTAACACCGCCTGTATTATAATTAAATATCACCACCTAAGCAACTTCAGGAAATGGACTTTCTTCTCCTTTCTAGTGTTAATGCAACAAACAGCTTAGTGTCTCCAAAACCTTCTGTATCTGGTCACAATGCACAATGAACTCTGGTTTTTTTCATATCTAATAAGTAATTTAAATTTGGACTGAAGGTGGTTAAAGTCCAAGTGGTAATCATATAAGTGCTTGGAAAGATGTTTAATGCACACACTTGCACATAAAATATGAAAATCTAACTAGAACATGGGCTGTGCCTCAGAGGTAAAGCCCTTGGCCTATGAAATAGTCACAGCAGCAAGAAACAAATTCAAACAAGCACACAGAGTTAAACCTACAGTTTAGAAGAGTTGTTAAAAGTGCAAAGAAAGGAAGGAGAAAAAGAATCTTTGACAAGTTGTTACAAGCAGGAATGAGTTTACAGTCAATGTTGGAGTTTTATAACTTGTGACAGTGTTTATGAGTCACTGAAAGCTATTAGTGTTGTCATTTCTGCATGTTTGCCTCTCACCCGGCTGAGCACTTCTCTGTGATCAACACTTGCTGGCACCCAGCTGAATTACACACACACTTCATTATTAAACTGCATACGGAATTACCTCTCACTTTACTTTCCCCATCATGAATGTAACAGATGATTTAGCCTGGCAAGGTGGCCATGACTGTTACACCAGCATTATGGAAGTTAAAGTAGGAGAACTACTACATGTTCGAGGCCAGCCTAAGCTATATACTAAGCTCAAGGCTAGCCTAGGCTATACAAGGAGACCCTGTCCCAAACAAAAACTACAACTAAACAGGTAAACAAATGTATCAGATAAGAAGGGGTTATCTCATTATAGTCAACCCCTTGCTAAGCAATGCTTCTCTGTACAAATACATTCAGCAGCTTTGGAAAACATTTATACATACACTAGGAACTGTTTATATTAAAAATCAAGCAGAAATAACAGATGAGAAATATTTTTAAAATGAGAGAAAATGCAGCCCTAACTTCAAGGCAGCTTCTCTCTGTTATCACAGACAGTTAACTTCATTAATGTGTAGAAGAGTTTGGGTCAGCTTAACTATTAAAGAGCTATCTGGCTTTAGGGCTACCGCCCCTCCAGCATTTGGATACAAAAATCCTTGTGAAAGTTAAAAGCTACCAGGAAAATTTTGTTCATTCAAAACATTTCCTTTCAGGTAGTAATTATATTCTAAAATAAACAAGGGGGGGGTGAGGCTCCTTCAGCACTTACCACATCTCTCTTTCAGTCAAGCTTACAATACCTGTGGTGCTCTCTTATTCTGTACCAATATCACAAGAGCTAGCTGTGAGATGCAACCGCACCCCCATCACTAGATGCTAGTCTTCAGAATTCTGGAACAGTCTATAAACATCAAATCCATGTGGGTTTGATCATGTGGGATGGAATGAGAATAACCTGGAGCTGTCCAGAGGCAGGCATCACTCTCAACACCACAGGCCTTTGCTAGCTGGTGTGTGTGCTTGTGCTTGTGCACTGTGTGTGTGTGTGTGTGTGTGTGTGTGTGTGTGTGTGTGTGTGTGTGTGTATGCATGTGAGCGCATGTGTATGTTCCACATAGTGAGTTCCAGGACAGCCTGAGCTACATAGTGAGATTGTGTCTCGGAAAGCAAAGAGCCATTCAAACCAGCTCATTTTCAGTTACCTGCTGCATCTCAGCTTTTAATTCAACTTTTACTTTCAAATGATGTAACACTGGGGAAAACACAGTTGGATAGAATATAAACACAACCCACAACCTGCTCACATCTTACACATCAGAACCAGCCTGCTTACAACTATAATACAATCAAACATACACAAGATCAGATATTTAAATTCATAATGCTTTTAAAAAACAAACAAACAAACAAAACCCTCAAGACTCTTTATGGATCATACAAGTGAAAATCCACAGAAGTTAAGTAGGGAAGGAGGAACTAAGTGCCAAGCATTTTAATACTGCTGTGTTAACCTCAGGGTGAGATGGATGCTGGAGTGGATTTCAGATCTGGGTATCAGGGTGGGAAGTGTCAACTTTCTCCGGCCATAGTTCCTACTTTGGGGAGTTGGATCATGGATTCACTTCTCAAGACCTCAGAATGAAGATAAGCTTTTTTTTTTTTTTTTTTTTTTAATGGTTTTTTCTTTCTTTTTTTTTAAATTGAAAATAGATTTTTTTCATACAATATATTCTGATTATGATTTTCCTCTCCCTCAGATCCTCCTAGAGCCCTTTTTATCACTGTTGATTGTCATTTTAAAGGAATTTGTAAGAATGGGCTGAATTTCATGCACTGGGAACTATAAATGACAGAACCAAGGCATCATCAAACAAACAAACAAACAAACAAACAAACACCATAGCATGACCACTCTGCAAGCCACAAGAGGCAAAAAAAAAGATTAACCTAGCAGGGGGCTCAGGCTGGGCCAGGCTTTGGCTAAGTAGACTTCACATTGGTCAGGCCTCAGGGAAACACCTTGATCTTGGGGGTCATGACCAGGTCAGAAGCAGACAGGGGATTTGTGACTATTAATTAAGGGGGTGGGTACTTGGCTCCAAGCACACAAAGTGTCCTCCCTCTCAGTGGTTGTTGAAGTGCTTCAGTGGCATAGAGAAACCTTCGTCAGCCATAAAAACATGTATGTAGATGACAAGGAATCTGCTCCATTTAAATCACTTTAAAATGAAGCATGTTGGGGATGAAGAGATGGCTCAGTAGTTAAGAGAACTAGCTGCCCTTCGAGAGGACTGGGGTTCATTCTAGCACCCACACGTCACCTCACAATCATCTGTAGCTCAAGTTCTAAGGGATCTGACACCCTCCTTTGGCCACTTTTAGCACCCGGCTCACACATGGTGACATACATTCATGCAGGCTAAACACTTAAAGAATAAAATAAAAATAAACTGTAAATTTTAATTTTGGTTGTTAAGTCTAGGCTTTAATGGCTGACCATCTCTCCAGCCCAGATCTTACATTTTAAAAATGGCATATCCTATTTCTCTTAACACATGCACTTGGTAGAATGATTCCAAATTATATGTCAGAAAAAAGAATCTAATATTGGTACATTTTTTCACTTGAAAAAAGAGAAAGAGATTACTTTAAGCTACAGAAACTTTATTTCTCAAAGGTAATGGACAATTTTCAGTACTAATCAAATCCAAACCATTGATGGATAAGGGGAGTCATACACAAAAATGTCAACTATCTTTGTTTTCTGTCAGTGTTTTCCCATGAATTAGAGATTTCTAAATTAAAATAGTCTTGCTTGAATGCCAATCTAAATATAATGTAATGTCACAGGACAAAAACTAATCATTTTGGTGATATCTGAATAAAGACAAGCAGACTTTGGAGTATACATTTTAAAATGTTATTCTTCCTAAGATATACCTGTCTAGTTTTTACTAAAAGAAGAGAACTATGTGTTAAGCACTTTTAAATTGGGGGATTCCTTCTTCCCTCCTATCTGAAAGATTCTTATTTTGGTGTTTTAAAACAGGAATGAATGTAAGTGACTCAACATTCACTGTTAACATTCCTCCCTGAACTTGACAGCTGATCGGCCACTTTATTTGCAGAAATTGTTCTCATTCTAATGTATGCAATAAAACAAACAAAGAGCTAACATCCTGTACTAATTACAGATTGGTGAAAGAGAGCCTTTTAATGCAAAAGTCATGCAAGGCATGAAGAACTGAGATCATGCTACAGCCAAGAAGAAGGTTCTGGAACTTCAGGTTAGACACTTTGTACAACACTGGGGACATGGGGACATGCAGAAAGAACAGACAGACAAAAAGCCAATGGGCAGGAGCGGGCCAGTGTGCTGAGGACAGGATGCAGCTGTGGCTGGAATGGGCAGGAGAGGGCCAGTGTGCTGCAGACAGAATCCAGCTGTGGCCCCAGCATCATTGTCTACCTTAGAGGATTAAGGTCTTGTTCTGATGGTGACCTTCTAATTACAGACAGGGAAGAGAGAGAAGAGAATCTCAGATACCATCTCACACCTCCTGGCTCTCCGGTTATCATTATTTTTTGAAAGATAAAACACAAATTTCAGGAGAAACACTAAAATAATAATAAAAAATTAACAGTTTGTGGATATTTTTCATCTAAGTGTGATAGTCTGTGATGAAATTATGTTATTTGATAAAGTATATTTTAGCAATGCCCATGAAGCCACAACAATGGCAATTACTATGGCTGCAGTACCCACAGAACAACAAACTGTGGTACCCTAGGACAATCACAGAGCAAGAACCAATGCACTGCATGGGATCCCTTAATGGTAGGCAGGCTCCCCCTGTGCCTGGCCACAGGCAGCGTTCCCTTAACAGAATGGTCCATCAGTAAAAATAATGACACATTGTTTTCTTTTGAATAGGTTTTGTTTTTCACTGAAATTATTTATAGAAGTACGTTTAAAATATTAACAACAGGGGCTGAAGAAATGGCTCATCAGTTAAGAACACTTGCCACTCTTATAGTTTTGGTTGTGAGCTTAGCCTTTAACGGCTGAGCCATCCATCTCTCCGGCCCCACTTGCTGCTCTTGGCAAAAACCCAGGTTCAGGGCACAGCACCCACATGGCAGCTCACTCTGGTACTCTAGTTCTAGGAGATCTGATGCCCTCTTCTGACTTCCACAGACATCAGACACACATGGTCCTCAGACACACATGCCCACAGAAACTTTCAGACACATAAAATTTACCTTTTTTGAAAAATCAACGACAGATGTAGTCAATCCGACAGCCAGAAGGCTGAGGCAGGAGGATCAAGTGTTCAGGGCCAAATAGGGCATAATGGTGCATGCTTATAATCCTAGCACTTGAGGAGCCGAAGCAGGGAACATTTTACTTTAAAACTAGCATAAGAAGACACTGTCTCAAGGGGGAAGAGGCGAGAAGAATGCCAAGGCCATCTTGAGCTTTTTAGGTCAGCCTAGGCTACAAAGTAAGACAAAAACAACTAATCAAAATATTCCAACTTTGCATGGGAGAAAAATAAGTTTTGGGAAGTTCATAAAGTAAAAATGAAGTAGTAAAAAGTAGTGAATAACTGGGAAATTACAACAATTGGACTATAAAAATCTACTGTCAGTAAAGCGATTTGCAAAGTACTAAGAGAAACTGGGGTGCTGGGTACAGCGGGAATGCCTCAATTGCATCCCAGCACTGGGGAGGCGGAGGCAAGTGGCCTCAGTCTCTACAAGTCAGAGGCCAACCTGGTCTACAGGGTAAGATTCTGTCTTGGAAGAAAACATCAGTCTTTAGAAATGGACTGTGGTCTTCAATACCTTTCTGTTTTCAGGTAGATGAGACACAAAACATGTCCAGCAATTTGTTAGTAAAATATTCAGTCTAGAAATCTCATTTCCAGACCTCACTATACAGTCAGCATCCATCCATTTAAATAATGATGGCCATTTTCACAATCATTTTACTACTTCTTAGGTTCCATTTCCTTACCTAACTGTAAAAGGCTATATATAATGACACAACACACGCATAATGAAGCATCATGCCTAACTTCTCCGGGCTCAAAATCATGTGATAAAATGGCACAGGACTAAGCATACACGGGGATGAATGAGTAGAGTCAAACTGGAGAAAGTCAAGTATAACGGGCAGGCAAGCAGACACGCATTGAAGCCCACATCTGCAGCCAAAGCACACAGAAGGATGAGGTAGAAGGAAGCCAAGTTCTAGACCATCCTGGACTTCACAGTAGGGCCCTGTCTCAAGAAAAAACACAAAAACAAAACAAAAAAGAATTGGATTGGTAGATTATGCCTGTAATCACAGCACTGCAGAGGCTAAGGCAGGGGGACTGCCATGAGTTTGATGCCAGATTAGGGCACAGAGCATGGCTCTATTTTGAAAATCAAAGTCTAAACAAACCTATCTCTCAATGGAAAAATGATTGCTTAGCATGTTTCATACACACACACACACACACACACACACACACACGCACGCACGCACGCACGCACGCACGCACGCACGAATACACACACCACAAACAAAAGCTGAATCTCTGGCTCCCTATGCAAAAGTTGTGCAAAACATTTCCATACGAGGAGACCAGGTGGTATACACAGGCTGTGTCTACATTATTTCATATAACTGTGTAGCTTCTACAACTATTTAAATAAAAGTTCCAATTAAAAATATGTAATTCTAGCATATATGTGTTAAAAGTCACTTATTCCTATGCTGAATATGTGTGACTTTAGTAGGAGCCACTACCATTTCCTATAGAAATTACATTAAGGAAAAATAGCATCATGCCCATCACCAAGGCCTCTTACATTATTTTCCTTCTATGCTCTGAGTACAGACGATACATGTTCTAGTTAAAAAAAAAAAAAAAAAAAAAAAAATTTTACTAGATTCTGCTAGTGAATGAAAACATATAGAAATCAGCAAGTTCTCAACAGACAGAAAAAAAAAAATCTAATTTAAAAGTAACATTTGCAGTATTTTTGGTACAACAAATTTATTTTATGCTCTAAATTATCCCCCCCAAAATACTTCATCCCAGTTTATTCGTCTCTGATTTTAATTCTGAGACTATTCAGAATATGATTTCACATCAGTTTTGAACAGCTATCTTTGGTTAGCTTAAAGCACTGGGTTTCTTAGATAGACATGCTAAGGCAATCAGAAGACAAGAGTCAAGAGGTCTGCAGCTAGTCTGGGCCAGCCTGGGGTTGCAAAGTAAGTACCAGGCCTTCCAGGTACTGGGCAGCAAGACCTGTCTCAAACCAGAGAGGAAGAGATGGCCCAAAAGTTAAGAGCCCTGATTGCTCTTCCAGGACCTGGGATTATTCCCAGCATTCACTTGGTGATCTTCTGTAGCTCCAGTTTCAAGGGATTTTATAATGCCCTCTTCTGGCCCTCTGCTGGCACTGCAGGAAAATAGTGCAATATAAACAGAGAAGTACACATAAAAAATAAACAAAATAAAGGTGTGCACCACCATGTCCAGCCTAAGATTTATCTGTGTGTGTTCAGGTGTCTATAGAGGTTGAAGTAGGGTGTTGGGATCCTTGGATCTGTAGTTAAAGGTACTTGTAAGTCACCCAATTAGGTGCTAGGATTCAAGCCCCAGTTCTCATGATTTAGCAAATTATTCTTTTGTTTGTTTTGTTGTTTTGAGACAGAGTCTCTGTGTAGCTTTGGAGCCTGTCTTGGAACTTGCTCTGCAACCCAGGCTGGCCTCAAACTAACAGAGATCCTCCTGTCTCTGCCTCCCTCCTGAGTGCTGGGCTTAAAAGTGTGTGCCACCACCACCTGGCTGGGCAAAGTATTCTTAACTGCTGAGCTGTCTCTCCAGTCCCTTAAACACCTTTTATAAAAAAAAAAAAAAAAAATAGGGAAAGTCAAAAGTGAGAATTTGCTACATTGGAAATGAAAACTCAAAGTAATTATATTGAGAAAGATGATGTATCTATCTTAAGCCTGGAATTTTCTGCACAGTCCACTCCATAGTCAGGATACCTACTGTTGGAAAGGGGCAAGTGTAACATACATCCATTTTTTTTTTTTTTCTGCTTGTGGTCATTGTTTCACACATACTCTGACTGCACTCCTCCCCTGCTAGAGCCCTACATACACCAACAGATGCGCTGGAACCCCATTCAATAATGTCACAGTATTCACTAAGTTTTGGCAGTAAACTGTAATGGAAACCAGAGCACTAGCCCCATGTAAACACTGTGTTTGGCAAAAATCACTGTGGTTGTGTTCTTTAGCACAGTTTCCAGGATAACCACCAGCTCTGCTTGGCAACTGGACTCTCCCACAGCTAAGGCTCCAACTGGAAAGCTGGTTTAGGAGACATTTCCTGCTGCTGATTTTGGTACTGTTGCTGCCCCCAGGAATTACTATTCAATGGTGGTAGCATAATCCTCGAGGAAGTATGACTTTGATGAATCAACACTGTCCCATTCAAGAAACAATTATATTGTATCTTCTAGCAGTAAGCTATATACGATTGTGAAATGTTGAGGATGGAGAGATGGCTTAGCAGTTGAGAACACTCACTACTGTTGGCAGAGAGAGGATCTGGGTTCCAAACAGCACCCACAAGGCAGTTCACAACTAGTTCATCCCAGATCCAGGGATTCAATGTCTTCTTCTGGCCTCCAAAGCTACCAAGCATGCACACAGTGCATATACACACATGCAAGCAAGCAAACACTCATACACAAAAAGCAACAATTGTTAAAAATAACAATTGAAAAGTTAGAAACAATTATAACATAAATATCACTTCTAACATAAAATTCATAAAATTTGAGATATCCTAAAATACTGACATTTCATATCAAACATCATCTACTACTTTTTTTTATTGTTGTGGGTTTTTTTTTTTTTTTTTTTTTTTTTTTTTTGAGATAGACCCTAGTTGGACCAAAATTGTTAGCAATCTTCCCGCTTCAGCCTGCCAAGTGCTAAGATTACAGACTTGACACACCATACCCAGCTCAAACATTTTGCTAGGACACTTTATTTGGTGATTGTTTCATAAAAGTTGACTAGTTTGCTTAGGTAATGATGGAAAATAGCCTGTCTTTGAGATGTAACTGTGATTCATAAAAAGGGTTTCCAAATGAGGCTAGCAAACCAGGAAATCGTGGCCCTTGGCTTACAACAGGGCCTGGGTGGAGCTTAGAGTAATTGATGGGGAATTTCAAACAAGGGAAACTAACATACAGCAGCCAGTAAAGGCTGGGGAAGTCGTCACAACAAGACCAGAGCAGGTGTGCACACGTGCTCTGGAAGTACTGATGATGCCAGTATGCAAGGTCATATGTTGCCACACAGAAACAACATCATCACCCTGGCTCCTGGCACAGACACAACACCAGTACATCTACCGAAAGCCTTAAACATATCTGACAAATAAGCGAATTTAAACAAAGCAAAGTCTCATTCCAAGTTAATCTTTCATCAGCACAATGTGCAAATAGACAAAACAATGCATTTTTTAGAAACTACCAATCTTGTTATTGTTCAATATTTTTTTCTAAAGGAAAATCAACTAAGACAGTTGGCTAGCTCTTAAGAACTTTTAGAATACCTAGATGGTACTTTCACACATACAGTAAGCAAAAGGTTGTTGTGTCATCCTCATCCCATGTTTGCTTAAATAATTTCTCTAAGAAATAAGAAAGTGTTATTTTTTTATTTAGAGTGTTCAATAATACACAAATTTTCACCGAAACCCTTAAAATAATCACAATTAGCAGCTGGTTTTAGCATAAAATTAAGGTGCACAAAATAACAAAATTCTAAATTTCATGACAGGAAAGAGCAGGCCTCTATGATAACTTGATAAAAAAAAAAACAAAAACAAAAACCAACCCACCAATATAAGTACTTTTATTGATTAGATTGGAATGGAAAACACTTGTAGTTTGAGGACATAAAAGATCACAACTCTGAAAATCTGCTCCCAAAGAAGTCACTACACCCAGTCTACTAGTCAATACTAGTCAAACAAAACAAACTCCTTTCTTTTCTAAAGCCTGTCCTGGAACTCACTCTGTAGACCAGGCTAGCCTTGAACTCACAGAAATTGCCTGCCTCTGCCTCTGAATGGTAGGACTAAAGGTGTGTGCCACCACTGCCTAACCAAATTATTCTTTTTAAATTCTGGGTTGATGGCATAACTGACCATAGTTTTCTTAACCAACAATAAGTATTTATGGTGAGAAGAAAAAAAAAAAAAAAAAAAAACCACTGTGATTTCGCTATTACTTTAGGACAAATCAGAACCAATGAACTGTTTCTATTCAGGGATGAGTAATGTTTCTTCCTTCTGGTCATGTGGATGAGCCCCTAGGACCAAGCTAAAAGAGAACTTAGCCATGTTTCTACAAACCAAAACAGAAGTAATTCACTTATGAAGTGAATTACTGAGGGTGAGCAAGTTTGGAGATCTGATTGGTGCAGCTATATGCCTTTCCCTCTACCTTGTAATCAAATCAATCCCTCCTGATCTCAAGCATAATCCCCAATCCATCACAAACACTATACTGTTTAGTAACATTTTTTAAGATTACTATTTATGTTGTAATTTATACTGTATTCAAAATGCATTACAAAACACTCATAGAAACATGGAGAAGAACTTAACTTCCCTTCAGTATTTCAACTTTCCATTAAAATGCAAATATAATTATTTCATTAGCTAGGCAACAATACACAGTTTTTAACCAAACCAATATATTTCCCCCATGAATCCCAACTTCCCCTAACATGCAATCTTATCCTTATGAGTATTTCTGAGTATAAATTTTGTCATTATAATCCTTAATTCGAGCAAAAGTACTGTGTGTGACTTGTGATTTTGTTTTTAAATCCATGGATGTAGTCTGCTCCCCAGATAGGCAAACACTAAAACATTTCAATAAATTTTAAGCGAACAACTTGAGGAAAACAAAACAACAACAACAACAACAACACACACACACACACACATAACCTATCACAACACACACACACACACACACACACACACACACACACACACACACACACACAAATAACCTATTTCTATCCCAAGTCATTAATAGGGAGAAAGAAAAATCTCTCAAAGCCCTCAAAAATCTATCATGAAGGCATTAACCAGCAAGTAACTCGACCTTCCTAGGAGTCTGTCCAGACCACACTTGGTTTGGCCATATGTAGAAAACTCTCCATAGAAACCCTACTAGCTTTCTAACAGTAAGCAAGCAGTTGTGGTGGAGAGAGTCAAGATGAGAGTGAAGAGTCTGGGGATGAGAGGTAGTGAGAGGCCAAAGAAAAAGAGGGAATGCCAGAGTTCAGGAGATTTGGGATGGGACTGTAGGAGATCTTTGGGCTTCACGTCTTTGGGCTCCCCTGACCTTGCAGTCTCCAGCTCAGAGCCCTTCTCCCGCCCCCTCCCTCGGCCTGCGCCGGCCTTTGTGTGTGCCTGTCACTTACCGGGGATCAGAACGAAGCGGATTCAGGGGCAGCACAAAGCCAACACACAGATTTGCACAGATTCTCTAACACACATTTCCTAAACTGGAAGGTACAGCCCACGCAGAGCTTGTGAACCTTGAGAAAAGTGGGTGCTGGCCTTGTTTGGGGGCGCAGAGAAACTATTCTTTCCTCTCTTACTCAGCGCCACTAACAAAACGCGCGGACTCAAGAGAAAAAAAAAAAAAGAAGAAGAAGAAAAAGTCCACGTAGTGGATCCCGAATCCACTCACTGTGACATTTGTCTAGTGGAGTCGTCCACAGGGGGACAAACGTGCTGGAAGCCGGAGACACAGACCCAGAACGGGACCCAAACAAATAGTACTGGGGATAAAAGAGTCAAAAACACCGGGTCGGCGTTCTTTCCGGGTTGCCTGAGGATAGACGAGGGACTCGATCGACTTACACTGGGGGGGAGGGGGGAGGAGGACCAAAAAGAAAAGTGGTGATCCCCAAAGATGGGCTCTTTCAGAGAGGCAGCCCCAAGAAAACACTCACTTTCCTGCCACTCAAAGGCCGGGAGAGAGGCTGGTGGGAGGAGGTACAAAGGTAAGTTTTCTGGCTAAGGAGGGGACACGCATTAGCAGGAAGAAGGGACCCCAGAAGTGCAGGTTGCAGGAGAGGAGGTGGTGGTGGGGGTTGCTAAATTAAAACTATATTTGTCAGCCATGTTGAAGAAGCTCCAGTAATTTGTGAGGCTTCCCCCTTCCCTCTTGGTATTTGTGGGTGACATGACAGTCCCCGCAAGGCCGAGAGAAAGCGACGGGGCTTGGAAAGGGACCGATCCGCTGCCCCAAAGAGCGAGGGGAGAGGGAGAGCGGGAGAGAGACAGGCGCGGGCAGCAGCGCTCTGACCTGGATCTGGTCCCCCAGCCTCGCAGTCCGCCGCCGTCGCAGCCGGGTCTCCTTTCTAACAAATCCTACAGGGCAGCCATCTTGCTTCCTTCTGCTCCTCTACGAAAGCAGCCTCGCCTCCGCATCAATATTCATAAGGCAGTTTGACGTCTGTTCTCCCGGCTCGCCGGGGCCGGCTCTCGGGCGGGCGGCCGCCGAGGGGGCGGACGTGACTGGCATGCGAGCGGCGCGGGCGCGGGCTGTGCGCTCGCTCGCTGGCTCCCGGGGACGGGCGCGGCGGTCCCGGCTGTGCGCTCGCTCGCTCGCTCGCGGGGACGCGGGATCGGGGCCGGACGCTGGCTCGCTCGCTCCCTCCCTCCCCGGGGGCTCGGGGCCTCCTCTTTTCCGCTCCGCCCCGGGCTCTCTGCAGCCCCCAGTCCGCTCGCCGCACCCCCGGGCGCGCGTGGGCCTCGGCGCATCCGTCCCCCGCGGGCCCCGGGCCGCACTTGCAAACTCGGCTCCTTCCCGCGCTCCGGGGAGGCCCCTGGCCCCGCGCTCCCGGCACCGCACCGGACCGCCCCCTCACTGTCCCCACGCCCTGCCACCCTCCCTCCCCTCCCTGCGGCCCAGCCAAGCCGCTCCCCATTTCTCCAAGACCGTGCCCAGAAAGCTCGAGGGGCCTGGGCTTTAAGGACTCTGCAGGGCTGCAAATCGGAGGCGCCCGGGTTCTCCCCGCCCAGGCCCACCTTCTGTTTACTTTGGCCACGTGGGCCTTGCAGGGGGGCAGTCTCGCCGAGCCAAGAGGAGTTAGGTCTCTTGCGTCCCCACTTGTCACTCGAAAGAAATAAGCCTGCAGTTTCTCATGTTCAAAGTCGCCCCCGTAAGTTCCTCTATTTTGCCCAAATTTCCACTTGTACGGTTAAGTAATGAAGAAACCGCCTGTGAGAAGCTGGATTCCGAACAAGCAGCGCTCAGTTTTCCCTGAAGTTCAAGGCTTGTGCACACCAGCATTTCTGTGGGCAGTTTTCAATTTTCTTGCCAAGTCGTTGTACTTACATTTAAATACCCCTTTTGGTAACCATTAACTTCTGAAGGTGAGCTCCAGGAATCATGAGACAGTAGTTTAGAGAAAGTGCCCAAACACATACCCTCCCATCTTTTAAGTTTTCACTGAAATTTTAATTCTAAGTATTTTGGGAACCCCTTCTATGGGAACAGTTGCAACCACAACAAACAACAATCTTATGTCAACTTTAAGTCAACCCAACCCTAACATCATTAAGGGGTGTGTGTGTGTGTGTGTGTGTGTGTGTGTGTGTGTGTGTGTGTGAAGCAGTTGTGGGTCATGCTTAGCACATAGTCACTCAATCAACTCAAAAGCAAAAGGCAGAGAAGTGAGAACTCACCTACACGGTAAGCCTCTGGACATGAATTGGATCCCCACCTGTGTAAAGGCAAAAGAAAGGACACAAAAGCAGTCCTCTGACCAACCTACACACATGTGCAGTGGCATAAATACATAACTCTCAGCTCTCTCTTTCATACACACACACACACACACACACACACACACACACACACACACACACACACACTACATAAATTTTGTAAAGAAAAAGATCAAACCTGAAATCCCAGCCCTTGAAATGTGAGGCAGTAAAATGTCTGAGAATTTGAACCCAGTGGGCCTTATAGTGAGAATGTCTAAATAAAAAATAAAAAAAAAAAAAACCAAAAAACAAAACAAAACAAAAAAACCAAGCAAAAGGGTGACACCTTCCCTTAGTTTTATGAAATGGAAACACTTCCTCTTTGTAAAATGTTCTCATGTATATGTATACACACACACAGGCAAAGGCAAAGCCGGGAACTGTATGTGTCACATTGTTACCAAGAAGAATGCTTAAAGTAAGATCTAAAGAAACAATGTTTCTTCCTTTTAGAAACAATCACCAAGGCATGATCTCACAAGTCAGTAATCAACATTTAGCTGGGCTCCACCTGATTTCTAAATTAATAATAATAACAACAATCATGTTGTTGTTGTTAGGTTGTTATGTTGTTGTTATGTTGTTATGAGGCTGGGTCTCACTGTGTAGCTCTGGCTCATTTGGAACTGTGTAAACCAAGGCTGGTTTAGAACTCTTAGAGATCAGCTTACCTTTGGCTCCCATTATGCTAGAATGAAAGGTGTATCACACACACACACACACACACACACACACACTTTCTCTATGTGGCCCTAACTGTTCTGGAACTCACTATGTAGATCAGGCTGTCCTCAAATTCAGAGATCATCCTGCCTCTGCCTCCCAAGTGAGTTTCATGTATTTGTATGAGTGTTTTGTTGGCATGCATGTCTGTGCACCATGTATGTGCCTGATGCTGCAGGATTTCAAGAAGGGGTCAGATTCTAGGAAACTGGAGTTATAGATGGTTGTGAGCTGTCATGTGGTTATTGGGAACTGAACCTAGGTCCTCTGCAAGAACAAGTCTTTCCTTCCTTCCTTCCTTTCTTCCTTCCTTCCTTCCTTCTTTCCTTCCTTCCTTCCTTCCTTCCTTCCTTCCTTCCTTCCTTCCTTCCTTCCTTTCTCTTTTTCCTTTCTGTTTCTTTTTCAAGACAGGGTTTCTCTGTAACTTTGGAGACAGTCTGTCTTGGAATTCACTCTGTAGACTAGGCTGGTCTCAAACTCACAAGATATCTGCCTGTTTCTGCCTCCCGAGTGCTAGGGTTAAAAGCATGTGCCACCCTCCACCCTGTCAAGCAAGTGTTCTTAAACAGTGAGTTATTTCTCCAGCCCCCTTTTTGTTTATTTGTTTACTAGGCATCACCAAGAGTTTGTTGAGTTAATGTGGAAATCCAAAACTTCCTACTAGCCACCAGGACTAAAATAGCTGAGCTAATCCTGTCGAGACTCCCTGCAAACCAGAGTCACTCCCAGATCTGAGGTTTGGCAGGGACAGCCTTGGTAGCCTCAACAGAAGTCTACAATGACCCTGGGAGCCAGCTTTGGAACCTGAGGAGTATCTAGGCACACCTGCTGTTCTGTCCAGCCTTTCTCATGTTCTACCTTCTCTACTCAGAGAAGTTCAAGACTGGGCCTGATGACAAATCTGTGATATCAGCATCTAGGAGCTTGGAACGGAAGGATAATCCATCCAAGGTCATACTCATTTTGGCTGCACTGAACTCTAGGCCAGTCTGGGATGCATGAGGTCTAGTCTCAAAACAAAACACCCAGTTAGGAACCTAAAATTCCCATTGCAGTTCAGGGGTCTTTCCCTGGCTCTTCAGCATTCAGTGTCTCATGCACTGACAATAAGCATGCACTCAGGACCTCCCCAGGCGTGGGAAGGAATAGCATACCCCTTGGACCACAGCCTGGCCCATGTAGTGGAGGGCGGCAGATGCAGTATTCACCTGTGCTGACCTCCACCTTGAATTACGTTCAAGGCAAGACTCTCTGGACGTTTTCGGAATGCTGGTCAGGAGGTGAGAAATCATGTAAAGGTATCTGCCACACAAGTTGTATAATCTGGGTTCTAGTTTCAGAGCCCTCATGGATCTAGGAGAGAGCTGACTTACTAAACTGTCATACAACCTCCACAATCACGCTGTGACACACACATGCACACATGTGTGCACATACAGAGATAAGAGATCTTATTTTAAAAATAATGTAGTGCCTGAGTGTTGAGAGTACACCCATGTACCTACCAGAAAGCGTGTGGAGAACGAAGGTGTAGAGAATACCTTTACTTCCTATTCATGTCTGTACCTTAGTTTAGTCATGAGCCCTTGATGCTGGGGATGGCCTCCAGTTAGTCTTAAGGGATCTAGTAACACCCCCACACACCCCATTTCCCAGTCATACGATCCATTTCCTGGCTAGCAGGATAAGCAGCACATTGGTATTATGTCTTAAAGGGCAGGGAGCTATGAATGGTGACCACACTAATTACTTAATTTTAAACAGGGGAAAATAAAAGAGAGAAAAGAAACAATCAGGTTCCTGACTTTGTATCCACTAAGCAAAATTGTTAGTCTTCCCCTAAGCATTTTGTGTGGAGTTAAATTTCTTTCTTTTCTGTCTGTTCACAGATATGTCATTGATGTCTTCACAATTATCAATGATTTTAAAACCCAGGAAGATTCCCTGTAGTTTGTTTTTGTCTTGATCTGGATGTGAAGCTCTACATTGACCATGGCATACATTTATCATGGCATGCATAGTATCACAGAGTTGCTGGAAAGTGTGGGCTTAGGAGTTGGGCAGACTTGAGGGAATTCCACCTGGGTCTTTTAGAGTATGAACCTGGGCATCTTACCTGACTCTCTGAATCCTGGGTCTTTTAGAGTATGAACCCGGGCATGGTACATGATTCTCTGCATTAGAGGCTTTTTTGTTTTTCAGCCCTTAAGCACTATAAAACACAGCACTGTTACAAAGATTAACTAAGACTCCAAGTATGTGTGTGGGTACTTATTACTCTTATCAGTAGCAAGCCATCTACTTCCAGTGTTTGTTGAGTAACTGTAGGGATATGTGCATAATTGTTTTCTGTGCTTAATAATAGGCGGGAAATCTAATGTTGGTATGTATTTTTTTTTATGTGTATGTGTGTGGGCCAAAGTGTATGTGTGTGCATTGTGTACATACAGGTACCTGCAGAGTCCAGAAGAGGCATCAGATCCCCTGACCCTGAAGTTACAGGCTGTTGTGGCTGGCCACCGTGGGTGCTAACTAGGAGAAGAACTCAGGTTCTCTGCAAGAGGAGGAACAGCAAGCATTCTTAACTTTCTGGCCATCTCTCCAGCTCTCCAAATATTCAAATACCCTACCCCCATCTCTAGGGTTTCACTATATAACCTTGGCTAGGCTGGCACTTCCCATGTAGATCAGGCTAGCCTCAAGCTCATAGAGATCGGCTTGCTCTGTTTCCAAAATGCTGGGATTAAAAGTATGGTATATATCTGACATGTCTTTATATTAAAATTGGTCAAAACAATGTAAGGCCATCTCCTTGGTTCATCTTTTAAAACATCTCTGTCACAGCAGGTGGTTCTTGTCTATCTGGAAGGCTGTTTGGGTTGCAGTTGCTTTTGCAAGAGGCTCTGAACATTTTCTTGCCAAGTTCTTTCTTTGCATCCACGCCCAACCTTAGCCACCATGACATTGGTTAATTTAAAAGAAAATCTATTATTCTTGTTGGCTACTGTGACATCTCAGCAGCAAAATGAAGTGAAGCTATGAAAATCTGTAGTTATGCTTTTTTTTCCCCCTTTCAGTTTTTGCTTTGTTGTTTAAAGAAAGTCTTCTTTCTTAGCTATTTGTGGGAAAGGAAGGTTCTAGTGTGCATAATCACTTGTTTACTGGCATTAGGGTTCATCTGTAGGAGCAATTCAGAGCCAGCTTTTATGCATATTATGCATTCTTGAGATCCCCCCATAGGTGCGGCTAATCTGTTTTGTTTTTTTTGTTTTTTAAGATAATTTACTGTTCTAACAATGGCTGATTGTTATCAAATCCTTTGCTATTTCTCTAACATGAGAAATAAGAGTGCTGCTTCTACAACGCCACTAGCTCCTTGCTTCCTGATGGAAGGGGGCGGGCACTAATAGAACAAGCTCCATGCCATGCTATTCTGTGTGGGTCAAAGACTTGGCTTGGTTGGCCGGAGCATGGGCTGCCTCAGTCATTTGTTCCACATCCAAGCCTCTTGGTGGGGAGGCCATCTCTTGTCTCCTGCTCTCCACCAGAGAACTGCTGTACAGTGCAGTGGACTTTTGTATTGTGCTGGTAACAATGACAATCCCCAACAAAATCTGCATGCACTCTCATTGTTCTCCCTGCTTGCAGTGGAGGACATTGTTTCTTACACACTTGACTTTAATAATTCTTCAAGAATTATGCTACCTACAGCTTGAATGAGTTACAGAGGTTTCACAGAAACGTTAAATCTTCTGCCATTTCCTAGCTCTGAAAACATTTTTCTGAGGTATAACATGGTAGAAGTTTTTCTGCATTTCTTACAAGACAATTGACCTTCAGAGGGCACAGCACTTTTGCCAGGGAGTAGCTTTGCTATACTTCCTATCACAAGGAGGTACCTATTTAAATCAACATAGATAGAATGCTAATTAGAAGATACTGCCAGTGATCAAGCATTTGCATGGAGCCCCTGAGCATAGAGATATGAATTATCTATAATGATAAAATCATTGTTTTGTAAAGCCAAAGGTCATAATGTTATGAGAGCCTAGATAGTCTCTTTTCTTACTGTGACTGGTACTTATTTCTCCTGGCCTTGTTTGATGTGGTTTGAGTCTGTAACAGGGACCCATTCCCCTACCCCAATCCTATTAAAATATCACCAGAGGTATTATGGAGAGACCATTAAAATCATTACTGGGACAAATATTATAGAAATTCTCCAGAGACATTATAAATGTGTTGCTAATTATCATTCTCCTATAATTTTCAGAACTTAAAAAAATGATTTCACATAACCCCGATGTATCTGTAATTTTAATGTAACCCAGGCTGGCTTTGAACTTCTGGGCCCCTTCCTCCTCCCAACCTCCCAAGAGATTATAGGCATGTGTCTTTTTTTTTTTTTTAGACAGGGTTTCTCTATGTAGCCCTGGCTATCCTTGAACTCTCTCTATAGATCAAACTGGCCTCGAACTCCTCAAACTCACAGAGAGATCTACCTGCCTCTGCCTCCCAAGTGCCATCACACCCAGCTTGGATCTCTCTTGAGATAGGGTGCCACTATGCAGCTCAAGTTGACTTTGAACTTACTATGTAGACAAGGCTAGTCTTAGTTTTGTGAATTTGTGGTTATCTTCTGCCTCTGTCTCTTGAGTACCAGGGTAATAGCTATGTACCACCATATCTAGAAACACTGGTAAAATCTAAGGTATGTTTTCAGGATCATTGGTCATAGTGAATTACATCTTACCCTCCATGTTAGCTATATTTAATGTAAGGTTGTCTGGCAAGATTACTCCTTCATGTCCTTGATTGTTTCTTCTGTGTAGTTGTTCCTCTGCGTATTACTTGGCTTTTTGTTCGAGTATCTTCACAGAGCCACTGTCAGTCTTCATCCTAGTGAAAAACACCTTGTAGGGAGCAAAGTCCATGTGGACATGTGAACCACCAGCCTTTTCCTGCCCTTTCTCTGCAGTGTAAGCCTGGACCACTTCCCTAGCTTGCTGGTCTCTTTAGCCCCTTGTCTTTTCTCTGCTTTGTTTTGCTCACATTGGGGGAGGTCTTAGATAGGAGTTCCCTAAGTTACCCAGGCTGCTCTTGAACTTGTAATCTTCTTTCAGCTTGCTACATGCTAGAGTCACTGACATATGCCATCAAGTCTGGCTTCTCACCTTTTCTAATGAGCATAGGACACAGATCAAGAGTGCTGGACTTTGGGAAGAGAAGAAGGCAATCCTCTTGCTTAAGTGGGAGAATGCTTGGAATGCTGTTTGTAGACAGAGAGGTACCTCAGGGGTTTAGAGGCCTCCTGGTCTTTTAGAGGACCAGAGTTCAATTCCCAGGCACATCTCCCCCCCCCCACCCCCACTGCACAGTATACACACAGAAATGAAAAAAAATATAGCCTTAATTTAAAAAATAGTAAAATCTTGTATGGGTTTTGCTTTGGCCAGAGTCACAAAAGGATTAGCTTTACTGATGACCAAAAAAGGCAAAATTGCACATTTGTTTTGCTCCTGACTCCTGAGTTACCTAAGAGCCATTCCCCTCAAGCAGGGAAGTTGGAAGGTGGAAAGAGCGCCCTCTGCTGAACTTGTTGGCACGGCATGGGTCCTTGGAGATGCCATATTCAGAGAACCATGTCAATTGGAAAAAGGGTTAGATTACCTTTGGAGTTTGGGAAGAAAAATGTGTGACTGGGTTCCACTGCTCTGCTTCTGGAGGTCCTAAGGAGAAGCTCATAGGTTGACTCTGGGGTGAAGGCTGCCGTACATAGCCAGACTTCCCAACAGATTTGCAGGAATCAGACATATAATCACTTGAAAACCAGTGGGATTGGTCATCCGTCTACCTGTAATAAATAAAGGCATTTGAAAGCCAGTTTCGATGGCTTCCCTCTCTTGTCTCAGAATTTGGGAGGCTGAAGTAAGAGGATTTTGAATTGGAGGCTAGGCCCATCTGGACTACATCAATGAGGCCCAGTCTCCAAAGGGAAACCAAACAACAACTAAACAAGACTAATTTTAGGTCTCTCTTAGTTAAATTGTTTCCTTTACTACAGATACCCTGAACAGAGGAGAAATAAAAGTCCAAAGGCAGGATGTCATTATTTGATGTACATTTTCCCTCATATCTTCTACACTGTTGGCATGTTTTCTAGACACGTGTGTAGAAAATCTGATGAGACACACTAGGGCCCAGCTCAGAGTCCATGGGTGTTAGAGTTCCCTCCCAGGCTGTGCACTAGGAAGCTCTGCTAAATTTGTTTCCTCATTTTATATCTTTTTTGTTTTGTTTGAGACAAGACCTCCAAGCAAATGGTGGTTATTGCCTTTAATCTCAGGACTCAGGAGGCAGAAGCAGAGGTAATCTCTTCAAGTTTGAGGCCAACCTGGTCTACAGAGAGAGTCGAGACAGGGCCTCTCTATGTATCTCTGGCTAGCCTGGAACTCTCTATGCAGACCAGGCTGGCCTCGAACTCAGAGATCTGCCTGCCTCTGCCTCCTAAGTGCTGGGACTAAAGGTGTGTCCACCACTGTCTGGCCTCTCATTTTATAACTTAGATCATAATATCATTACTATTTTGTAACAACCACTTTGATCTCTGAGTAAGTAATTAGGCATGCCTCCACATTGATCAAGATGGTAGCCTGTGGTCTCAGTTTTTCACAACAGCTTGTATCGCCCAAAGAATGAATTAATATCCAAGCACTGATCATAAGCCAGGGGCCCCTAACAGAAAGTCTGTGAAGGCGAAAAGAAACACATTTACCTGTTAAAGTAGGACGTCACAAGTCATACTGAGAGTATTCCCTGCCCCTGAGTTTCACGTCTCCCGGAGTCTGCAGGCCGGTGGGCTGTCTTAGACTGGGCAGGGCGATAGAAGGAAGGAACTGATACAGAGAGCTGTTTCAATGGGCTGACGTCACCAGGGCCTCATGAAAGTTAGGCCGGTGCTACAATTCCAGCTAGTACATCCATATTTTAGAAGCGTTTGTTGCTCTCATTCTTGCCTGGGTGTAGCATCTATGTGCAGGCAGGTGAATGCGATTGCCAACATACATGTGGATGGCAGAGGACAACTTTTGGTGTCAGGTCTTTCACTCCAAATTCTGGGGCTCCTGCTCAGGCAATTAATTAGGCTTGCTTGGCAGGAGCTTCACCAGCCGTGTTTTTAACACTGCTTGATGAAATGAAGGAAACTTTCCTGGACTACTTACCTCAGAGAATACCTAAAGCCACTGTCTTCTAGAAAGCAAGAACTAAAGAGAGTCTATCTAGACTGAAAGTCTAGGGAAATGTGGCATTTTATTTGAAGGGGAGTGTTACGGTAGGTTCCTCCCCACAGGCCTCCCGGACCTGCCGCCATGGTCCTGCAACCACGTGTGCCCCAAATAACACTCAGAGACTCTGTATTTGATACAATCCTGTTGGCCAGTTACCATTATTGTTTATGGGCTAGCTCTGTCTTAATTATTAACCCATTTCTACTTATCTAAGTATTTCCACGTGGTCGTCTTATGGGGAGCCACGCGGCAGGCGTCCTGCTTCCTCCACGGACTACATCTCGACCCCACCCTACTACTTCCTCTTTCCTCCTTCTGGGCGCCTAGCTCCGCCTATCTTGTTTCCTATTGGCCACAGGGCTTTATTAACCAGTATGAGAAACATATACACAGAATAACATCTCCCATCATCAGAGCTAGCCCATAAACAATAATGGTAATTGGCCAACAGGATTATATCAAATATAGAGTCTCCTGCGTGTTATTGGGGGCCAGGATGCCAGACCAGCGGCGGGCAGGCTGGCGGAAACTTACATGCTACAGATGGCACCCAACGTGGCTATAAGAACTTTCACTTAAAACTAATAAGAGCTTAAGAAATGTTTTAGAAACAAGGGAACAGAGACTAGCAAGACTTATTGGTAGCAACATTTTCTCGGTTGGATTTGTTTTGCTGTAGACAGAGATTTGTGTGGCTCCTTTAAGGGAGGTTTCCAAAATTAGCATAAGCGGCAAAAAAGCCAGCTTGCTTTTAAAGAGCTCTGCTAACAATTCATTGGTGTGTACAAGAGCTGCAATGAAGGTTTACACTGTGTTTTAAAAAATACGCTGGCTTGGGAGAGAAAAGGAAACAGGGTACAATGGTTTAAAAAAGAAAAAAGGAAATAGAATGTATGGGTATAATGGCGTACGCCATTGATCCCAGCACTCGGGAAACAGAGGCAAACAAATCTCTGTGATTTCAAAGCAAACCTGGTATGCAATGAATTCCAGGTCAGATAAAAGTTACACAGAGAAACCCTGTCTCAAAATATATAAAAATAGAAGTAGAATAAATAGAATAATAAAAAAGCCACGTAAAGATGGAAAACACAGAGAGATTTTGGATATTATACGTGCTTCTGTTGTCTTTAAATTATTTGATTGCTGAGAAAATAACTACTGATAAAAGAAATGCTGCTGGATTAATTCAATTTATATATTTTAAAATGCTTTGACTCCAAAATTTAAGCCTAAGGACAAGTTACTGGGGAAAAGGATTTCTATTTTTGTTTCCACAGGAAATGAAAAGCTATGGATTCTTTCCAGACTTATATGGTTTGATCAAGCCAGACCCCCTGAAACAGCTCCCCAGGTGATCCAACATTCAAAGCAGTTGAGACAAAGCCTTGCAGACTACTGCCAAGATTTCTGCATCTTCTTTGGATCCCCATGACAGCACCCTCTACCAGCAGGAAGTAGTTTGGAAAGAACAACGCCCAAATTCCCAAATATTGTTTATTTTCATTTAAATGGACTTGGTTGTAAATGGCTATAACCACAAACAATCTTTTTAAAGGTAAAAAGGGAATTGTGGTATAGATATGAATACTTTGCTTTGGAATGGATTTTCTTTTATTGATACAATTTAAGGTCAATTTTATGATATGTATATTTCTCCTCTTGTTTAGGTATTGTGTTTATATAGCTCATTTAGAAATGTAATGCATAATTTATACAGGTTAGAGATAATTACCTATGATAATGAGAACTTGTAGTTAAGTTAGTTAGGTTTTCTAGATATATAGAGATATATTTGAGATGGATAGGCATTCTTCAAACCTTTCAAAGACCTACAGAATATGGCATTTAAAATGGTTTAGGGTTTTTCTTGACAGTGAGGCACAACTGCTCCTGGTAACACCACCTGCATCAAAAAGGAAGATGGACATTGAAGAAACTCGTTATGAAGTTTGCTTCTAATATGGCAAGACTAGCCATTTGAGCAAGGTACTTCTCTTGTCTAGACTGTTTGACTTTATGTTGTAGAAACTGGACATGCAGGACCCACAGAAAGGTGACTGCTGATTCAAGATGGACATTGCTACAGGATTCCTGCTTCATGGAAGAGGCTGCCAAGCAGCCAGTCTGCAGGACACAGAGAAAAATGACTGACACATTGTCAATACAGGTGGACAGTTTAAAGTTTCCTGCTTTGTTGAGGAGTCTGGAGACACACTATGGCCTATGAGCTGAAGATGGAACATTACAGAAGAACTTCAGGTGACTGACCAGGCAATGAATTGTCTCTGTCATTTCTAGAGTTTATATATTATCCTTCTGTGGTCTTTGAAGGAGTTGAAGACAGATAGTTATAGTTATAGTTTTCCTTAGTAAGGATTAAAGATAAGTTACATATAGGACTTTAGACTCACAAAGATAGGATAGATGATATTTTAAGTCTTACAAAATGTTAATGGACTAAATATTGTTTACTGTGATTATTATTTGATAACTGTTGTATGGTACATTTTTCTATGTTAAGGTTAAACCCCTTCTTTTACTTTAGACAGAAAAGAGGAGATGATGGGAGATGTTATTCTGTGTATATGTTTCTCATACTGGTTAATAAAGCCCTGTGGCCAATAGGAAACAAGATAGGCGGGGCTAGGCGCCCAGAAGGAGGAAAGAGGAAGTAGTAGGGTGGGGTCAAGATGTAGCCTGGGAAGGAGCAGGACGCCTGCCGAGGCTCCCCGATAAGACGACCACGTGGAAATACTTAGATAAGTAGAAATGGGTTAATAATTAAGGCAGAGCTAGCCCATAAACAATAATGGTAATTGGCCAACAGGATTATATCAAATATAGAGTCTCCTGCGTGTTATTGGGGGCCAGGACGCCAGACCAGCGGCGGGCAGGCTGGCGGAAACTTACATGCTACAGGGGAGGGGTGTAGTTGACTATTAAAGGTATAGGCAATACAAACTTTAAAAAATAGATAAATATCGGAAGTAGTAAATACCTGTAATGCCAGAATTTGGGAGGGTGAGGCCAGAGCACTGTGAGTTTAAGACAGCGTAAGCTATGTAGTAAGTTCCAGGACAGCCTGAGCTGTAACACCTTGCCTCAAAAAAAAAAAAAAAAAAAAAAAAAAATTAGTTTTTCAGAAAATGGTATTGCACACCTGTAAACCTGTAATCCCGGCATGTAAGAGACTTGCTGTCGGTTCAGGGCTGGCCTGAACAAGACACTGTGCTTGAGGACAAGCTGGCCTACAGACTGAGACTCTGTCCCTAAAAACCAACGGTACCAGCAAGACGGCTATGGGTAAAGGCGCTTGTCTGTTGCCAGGCTGACAGCTTGAATTCAAACCCAGAACCACACAGTAGAAGGCAGGAAGGGACTCCCACATATTTTCCCTAATTCCACCCACACATCACAGCATGTACACCAACCCTGCTGCGAAATAAATAAAATGCAGTAAATGATAAAGCCTCCACAACAACAACTGTTTTCTCTTTACACATCTACTAAAACCAAATATTGCAGAGATGATAAACCTGACTTGTGTGCAGGGATTAAATACAAACTTATAAAACCATTCCATGTTTTATGAAAACACTGTGCGTGTGTATGACATGAGTATGAGCGTGTGGGTGCAGAGGTGGGAGGACAAATTTGTGGAGTCGGTCCTCTCCTCCATCTTTCTGTGGGACCCAGAGCTACAACTCAGATTAAACAAGCTTGGGTGGGAAGCACCTTTGCCTGTTTGGCCATCTTGATGACCTGAATTTTATTTCATTGGTTTTTAAAGATACTGAAGAAGTTTAGAAAGAGAAACTGAGGGTTGGCAAGACAGTTCTGCAGGCAAAGGTGCCTACTACCAAGCTTGATGCCAAGAGCTTGACCATTGACATCCAAATAGTGGAAAGAAGAGATCCAACTCCTATACCTTATCCTTGGACATCTAGGAGGATGCCACGGCATGCCCTAGGATGTACACACAAACATGCATACACACACAAAAACACACATTTTTTAAAATGACACTTTTTAAAAAGAGAGAACTGATAAATGCACACTCAGTCTGTGGCAGATCAGTGGCAAAATTCAGGACTGTAGTCTATGGTCTGCGACTGACAAAATACCGGAAAGACTTTGCTTAGCCCTTTCTTTGTCACTCCTGGGCAGGTACTCTACTCCTGAGCTATGCTCCTTACCTCTGCAGTAATCTTTAAAGTAAGACTGTGTTGATCCCCATCTTAATGAATTTTGTCTTTTTGGCACGAGGAGGCATGTGTTTAATGCAAGCAGGGATGTGTCAGAAAGATTAAGTAACTTGTTTTGGGTTAAACAGCAGGCAACACAGTGTTCAGATTTGGTCTCCAGGGTTCTTTTATGTACTGACTCTCTTGCTCAGGCATAGGCTGGTGAAGAGGTGGTGGTCCTTTGCCTGGAGAGTGGGGAAACAGGCATACAGAGAGAGGGGTTGACACAGAGCAGTGTAAGCTATATGAGAAAAAGTATCATTTCTGTTCTTAAACTACCATTGTCAGGTATTTTGTCACCACACTGAGAAAAGTGACTCAGCACTTATGTAAAACCAGATGGGTCTGGATTAAAGATCAGGCCACCAGGAGGAGAAGGATAGGTCAAGTCAGAGGAGTTCTAGAAATAGAAGATGTGGACAGGAAGTCAAGGGGAGTGAGGAGAGCAGGATGTAGCCTTTTGCTATGAGGGTTGGTCTAAACCCTGGCGAAGGATTTTCAGTAGTATGCGCCTGGACACAGTCAAGGATCCCACTCACAGCTCCCACCTGGCCCATGGGATGTTTGGTGGTCATTTCTATAGCTAAGAGTGCCAAGGGGGGTGGGTTATTCTACGGAGTGGACACTTGACAGGTTGTGGGAGGAAAAAACAAGTTCTTCTGAGGCACCCAAGAGGAATCCACGTGGCATGCTCAGGAGTGGTTGTCTATATGAGCCAGACACCCACCTGGATAAAGGCAGCATTTAATGAAGCTCTAACCTTAGAGGGGGAGTGAGAAAGCAACGTGAAAGAAACTCATCCCTGTGGCAGAGGAGGGGCCCTGCCTGGGGTGGGGTGGGAGAGCCCTTCCTGCCAAGAGAGCAGGGTTAAGGAATAGTTTAAAAGCTTCTTGAGGGGATGTGTGACCTGGTCAGCAGGGCCACCAGTCATCAAGCTGTCACAAGACACAGGTGATGAGAGCTCTCGGGGGATACACAGTGGGACCTAAAGTCCTGTGATCTTTAGCCAAGTGAATTTCAGAAGAGGAGCCTTGATCCCAGAAGCCAGATCGCCTGAGGTTGAAGGCTGAGCAGGAAGTGAGGCTGTGGAGACAACTATTTAAAGCAGGTTTTCTGTAGTGGGGAGGAAGTAGACAGAGTAGCTAAGAGGGATGTGGGGTGAAAGGGTTTTTGTTTGTTTGTTTGTTTTAATTTTTAAAAAAATTTTTTAGTAGATAAGAAAGACTAGAAAGTGGTTTAATGCCCATAGGAGAGAGAGCAAATTAAGGTGGGCTGCCGAAGGTGAGAAAAGATAATCTAATGAAATTATCCACTTTTGAACGGTCAAGCCTGTGGGTGAAGCTGCAGGGCAGAATGCTTGTGCAGAACAGTCCAGGCCCTCAGATTTGTCCCCCGGCCCAGGTGGGAAAACTCACTCTGCTTGCAATGTAGGGTGGACAGCAAAGAAGCTTCGCTCACTGTGAAGTTTCCTTCACAGCTTTAAGGTTCGGGTCATATTGTGGAGTTAATTCTAAGAACACAGGGTCCCCGTTAGTGCAGACCAAGCTGTGACTGCCACAGGCTGAGCTTGTCATCCGTGTGTGTCCCCTGTCTGCCCACTTCTTTTCTAGTGTCAAATATATGCTGTCCGGGAGAGGTGCAGGGTGGCTGTGATTTCTGCTAGGCTTTCTACAGTAGTGACAACTTTGTGATATAAGAATAATCATAAAGATATCACTTGCCTGGTGTGTGCTGGGGACAAAGCGTTCATTATTTTTATACTGTCATGAGGCCCCCATCAGATTTTTGTTATTATCTTCAGTGGGGAGAGAAGTGAAGACTCAGAGAGAATAAATAAACTCTTGCGATAAAAAATGGCTGACCCAGCATGACATCTAGGTTTATGTATAGGATATGAACACTTAGCACTGAATACTTTGGTAGGCCCTTCAGAAATAGCAAGTAGAAGTCAAGTGTGGTAGCTGCATCCTATAATCTCAAGGTTTTGAGGTCTAGGCAATGGGACTAGGCACCCTTTTCAAAACCCAACAAAAATAACTAATTGAGAAATTGTATTCTCTGAAAATGTCCTTATGGAGATGTTTTGTTCCAGAACTAAAATATCTCCATGGTTGACTTTATTAAAGAACCAACATACGGAAAAATTGGTGTTGATGTGTAAGGGAGGAGGAAGTTGAAAGAAAACTAGACCAGGTGAGCAGGAAGAAGGGGAGGGATAAGATGGTCTTTAGCACGATGAGGCCCTTCAGCTTGCCCATTTGGTGAAGAAGTACATGCATTTATTTGACAAAAAAATTAATTTCCACAGATATTTTGTTCTCAAGAACTAAAAGAAAATACTCACTTGAAACTTAATTATGATTTTGATAAAAGCTACAAAAGAGACGTTTAGTGGCTGTTGGGGAATGGGAAGAGAAGGATGTAACTTAATTTTTGGGTCAGTTTACCATATCCTTGAGAAAACTAGAATTTGAGCTGTCCTTAGAAAAATGGTTAGCAGTGGATCAGTCAAACAGGACACGAAGGGAAGAAGCTTTGTTCTCAGAGAAGTTGCCATATGGAAAATCCCAAAGCAAGAAGGGGTGTGGCATGAGATCATCGTGTCTGAAGGCCAAAGCTAAGTAGGCGGTCCAACCGAATGAGGCCAAAGCAGGGGCCCACACCACACGGGGGGGGGGGCAAAGTAGGCACTGGCTCCTCCTTTGCTAGGTGGTGACGACATAGTGGCTTACATGTGGAGAGAAGGTCTCTGAACCACAGGGCACAGGTGCACTGTCCTGTCTGCCGCACGAAGGTGGCATGAACTGATCCACTGCCAATCAGAAAACGACAGTAGCACCCTCTCCTCCCTCAGTTCTCCACATTTTAATTAATTAATTAATTAATTTAAAATAGGCTCTCTGTGCCCCAGGCTGGCCAGCACTCACTATGCGGCTAAGGATGACTTTGATTTTCTAATCCTTCTGCTTCTACCTGAGTTCACGGTTACAGTCATCCATCACTGGTCCAGTTTTATGGGGTGCTGACGGTCACATACATGCTAAGCAAGCATTCTACCCATGTAGTTACCCCTAAGATACATCCCTGGCATTCCACCACAATTTTATTTATTTATCTGTGTGCGTGTGTACATGCACATGTCCACGCCATGGCACCTGTGTGGAAACTGGAGAACAATTTTAAGTAATTGGTTCTCTGACCTCCCCCTCCCCCACCATGTGGGTCCCGGGGATGAAGCTCAGGTTGTCAGGCTTCATATGGTAAACCATCTCTCTGGCTTCCCGCCCCCCTCATAGGAAGTCTTTGTTTCTTTTGGTTCAGTTCTTTGAGACAGTGTCCCTCTATGTAGCCATGGCTGTTTTGGACCTTGCTGTATGGACCAAGTTAGCTGAGAATTCACAGAGATCTGCCTATCTCTGCCTCCTGAGTGCTGGAATTAAAGGCATGTGGCACCATGCCTGGCACTACAGAAATTATTAAGACAGGGAAGCCCCTGGACAAGCTAAGCCAACATGTAACAATGGTATTAACTCTGTTCTTTGTGCTAAGGAGAAACACCTTTTTTATAGGGTTACTCACATTTCAAGGTTATCAGCTTAACAGGACTCATAGGGGCTCACAGACTCAAGTGACAATCAGGCAGCCTGTGTGGGTCTGAGCTAGGAACTCTGCACATACATTACGGTTATGTAGCTTCATATTCTTGTGGGACTCCTAACAGTGGGAGAGGGGTGTCCCTGACTCTTTTGCCTGTCTTGGGACCTTTTCATCTTACCGGGCTGTATTGTCCAATTGCTATGAGGGTTCGTGCATACCATGTTCCGTTGATATCCCTGGCAGGCTGGCTGCATAGGCGGAGTAGATCTGGCGAGAGGGGTTGAGGAAGAAGGACTGGGAGAGTGCAGAGAGGAGAAACTGCAGTCAAGATGTAATAGATGAGTGAGCTAAAAAGAAATCTAAATCTACTAGGAGGCGGGTGGGGAAGTTCTGCCTCTGCTGTATGTATCCAATGCTGAGGAAAACAGAGAGGAGGGGAAATGTCCAGAGGGCAGCTCTGACCAGGTCTCCATACCTCTTCAGTTTGAGGACCACTAAGTCTCTCTAATGAGGAAACAGCAAGGTGAATATGGTCATCCTCTCAGTTAAACCTTGGCTCTGAGGAAGGGGGAAAAAGTCTTTGTTTTGTCTGTTTGTTTGAGACAGAGTTCCACTCTATAACTCTACAGTCCTGGAATGTATGTAGACCAGGCTAGCCTAGGAATCACAGAGATCCACCTGGCTCTGTCTCCTGAGTACTAGGATTAAAGGCCTATGCCACCAAGCCAGGCCAAGATGTGTTTTTATCTACTAATGACTCCATGGAAAATAAGAGCTAATCTGCACTGAGAGTAAACACATCCAAATCCTCTACTTGGTGGTTTTCTCATTTTTGTTGTTATGTAAGTTCTTGGGCATCTACTCTGTGTATGTGAAGAGAGCGAGGGTGCCCACCAACTCTGCAAACAATTTACTCCTCTTCCTCAGAATACAAGGAAAATTCTATAAAAAGAACACTGTGGCCAAAGAAAGTTTCCTTCAAAGTAACTGTCCATATCAGGGCATGAAACAACTGGTAAGTGAATCCTGGAGTGCAATACAGAAGCCTGGTCTGTTTCTTTTCTAGGCAAGCAGCCTCTGTGTGTGTGCGTGTGTGTGTGCGCGAGCGTGCGAGCGCGCGCATGTGCGCACGCATGCATATTTTGAGAAGGGATCTCATGTATCACAGGTTAGCCTTGAACTCCTGGGCCTTCTGTCTTCATTTTCCCAGTTCTAGGATTATAGGCAAACACCATCCATCATGCCTGGCTTATTAAACAAATACTTTCACTCATGTGTGTTCACTCTCAGAGGCCACTTTCTTTGTTCACCATGTGGGTCCTGGGGACTAGATCTGCAGGCTGACAGCAGGCTCCTTTACCTGTGGAGCTGTTCCAATACTCCCCCTGCACAAGGGTTTTTAAGACAAGGCTTCTGTGTGTACCCTTGGCTGTCCTGGAACTTGCTCTGTAGACCAGGCTAGCCTCAAACGCACAGAGATTCACCTGTCCCTGTCTTCCAAGAACATGTGCCACCATGCCTGGTTCCTTTTAAGGATTTCTTAAATTATTTTCTAAATATTGTGACTACGAGGATTCTGCCTGCATATATGGCTGTGTACCTTGTGGGTACCTGGTGCCTTCAGAGGACCGAGGAATGTGCTAGATCCCCTATAACTGGAGTTGCAGACAGTTGTGAGTGGCCATGTGGGTGCTGGGAACTGAACCAAGTCCTCTACAAGAATAGCAATTGCCTTTATCCACTGAGCCTTCTTTCTATTCCCATAGTGATCGGTTTTTGCTGTTTGTTTGTTTATTTAATGTTTATAGATAAGGTTTTGTCCAACCAGCTTAGCCTTGTACTTGCAAGAATCCTCTTGCCTCGGCCTCTGTAGTGCTCAGTTAAAAGTATGTGCCACTCAGGCTCCCTCTTCCTTCCTTCCTTCCTTCCTTCCTTCCTTCCTTCCTTCCTTCCTTCCTTCCTTCCTCCCTCCCTCCCTCCCTCTCTCCCTTCCTCCCTCCCTCTATCCCTTCTTCCCTTCCTCTATCCCTTCTTCCCTCCCTCTATCCCTTCTTCCCTTCTTCCCTCCCACTTTCTCTCTCTCTTTCTTGTTGCATTTATGAATTTATTATAATTAGTTTTTATACAGGTTGTCCTGTGGTCCAGGCTTGCTTCACATGTAACTGAGACTGGTTGGGTACTCCTAATCCATCACAGACAGGACCCACTCTGCCCAGTTGAAAAGCGGCTTTAAATGCCTTTCATGGAAAAGAGGATCCAATGTGGATGTCACATGACAGCATTCAGATACAGGAGTGAAACTAGCCATTCTCGATCCATGCGACAGAGCTCAGTCACTTGCTTTAATTCATCCACACCCTTTGCCATGCCTCAACAGGCCCATTTGAATTGCTGCTTTCCTGAGTGTCATGAGACACTCTGGCAAGGTACTCAGACCAGAGCATGGATGGGGTTGTGGAACCCCTCGTTTGTGGTCAGTAGTTCAGAAGCGCAGGAAAAAACACCCTGTAACTGGTGTCTAAAGAAGGTGGGAAGCTGTGGGACTGAACTTTCAACACGTGGGTTCTGATGGTGTCTTCCTGGACTGAATGAGAACACATTAGGCTGTTATTAATGGCTACAGCCTTATAGCATCACTTGTTTGCTAGCAAGTGTGTATGGTGCTCTTACATTGTTGTTGTTATTTGCTTTTTAGAGACAGGGTTTTTCTGTGTAGCCCTGTCTGTGTTAGAACTTATTCTGTATGTAGGCTGGGCTGGTCTTGAACTCAAAGATTGGCCTACCACTGCCTCCAGAGTGCTGGGATTAAAAGTGTGCACCATCACTGCCCAGCTGGTATCCTTACGTCTGTTAAGCCTCCCCAACTAGCATCTGCTAATTGTGGTGTGAAAGTAGGTGGGGGAAACAGTTGCTTTTTGTCTAATTGATTTCTTACCCATTAAGTAGAATTTGCTGTACCTGCTTCATGGATGGAGATGTGGTTTGGGAAGTAAGAGAAGGAAAGGGTTAGGGGAGGAAAAATGTTATATGGAGTAGTCACTGAAGTGTAATCAGTTATAAAAGGCCAAAGGAGTCCATGGAATTTAGACAGTTCCAATTATGGGGGTGTAGGTAGGGGTTTGCTGGATGCTTAAGAAATTTTGAACTAATAGGGAAAAATTTAAAATACATAACGCTTTGGTACTGCTGTCTTTTGAAACAATTTTTACAAATTTATTTACGTGTTTGTGTGTGTGTGTGTGTGTGTGTGTGTGTGTGTGTGTGTGTGTATGTGTTGTACCCATGTGATGGCATAGCCATAGAGGTCAGAAGATAAACTGAGGAGTCAGTTTTCTCATTTTACTCTGAAATTTCTATCAGGAATAGAACTGGACTTGTCATTAGACTTGTCAGCAAGTGGCTTTGCCAGCTCTTGTCAGCTCAGTGAAAAATCATTTTCAAAAGTTACATTTCTTTGTGTGTTCATGTATGTGTACCATCATGTATGCACTCAAGCTTATGTCACTGTGTGTTTGTATAGGTTGGAGGGCAACTTTCTGGCATGGTTCTCTCCTTCTACCATATGAGTTCCATGCCTTGAACTCAGGTTATTGGATCTGGCAGGAAATGAACCAAATTTGGAACCATTTGGCTGGCCCCATACTGCTCTTACAGAGGTCCTGAGTTCAATTCCCAACAACCACATGGTATTTCACAACCATCTGCTGTGGGTGAAGACAGGTCACTCGTATACATAAAATAAACAAATATTAAAAACAAATACAATGAAATAAATGAATGCTAGGTTGGGCCTTACGGTTGGACTTAATTCTCATGTCAGCCTGTCCAACCTCAGGCCACTAGCATCAAAGCTACTCATAAAGGGGAAAGTTAGATCAGAACAACACAGATGCTGATGATCTCTGTTCAGCAAGAAGGGTGTCAGTGTGTACACAGGGAGGCAGAGTAGGAGAGCATGTTGGGCTTGTCCACTTTTGAACAACCATAGGTAAGTGCATGTGATGAAGACACACAGGGTATCAATCCCTAGGGAATTGTAGTAGCATCTCACGTTGACAGTGAATGTGTTATTGGTCACACCCCTTTGGGCGTGGCTCCAGGTGCATATGTGACTGGAAAGTAGAGAAGCAGGGTGCAGGGAGTGAGCACTCTCTCTTGGGTCATGGATCTCATCAGAAGGGCAGAGACATCATCTTCTGGAGAAGGAACTGCATGGCAGTTCTTTACTATTGTCTGTGTAAGTTGTCCCCCAACAAAACACCCATTTATCATTTATCTTGGGTCTAGTGAACTCCTTAATATCCTGCCTTCAGGGAATAGCCATCCCAGTAGACTAAACAAAAGCACTCTAAGGGAGACTGCCTACCCCTTCCTGTAAGTGCTTGGTGCAGCACTGCCTTGGGGAAAGCAGCTGGTGATGTGTTGTGTGCGGGCTGTATGGGATGGGCTATATGATGCGGGTAAGTCAGTGTAATGCTGTGGTTAAGGGGGCTTCTCTTCCACTCCTCTGGTCACCTCATTGGTGCAAAATAGGCTTCGTGACTGAAACACAGAAATTAACTAGATCAGCTTCCCTTCAAGAGTCTTGTAGATGCCAAGGAAAGAAAACTTTTAGTTAATTGGTTGGCGATTGGGGAAGGATGGAGGTGGTGGTGTCATGATTCTTCCCAGGCAGGTGGACATTTTAAAACGAAAACATTGATAAGGCTGACAAATCAGCTCTGAGCTGAATTGCATGCTGAAGAATCTGCACTGTAAAAACACTTGTGTCAGGGCATTCTCTGCCTTGGGGTGGTGACAATGACCTAGTCACAGAGTTGGGCAGAAGACATTGTTCTCTTGGCCCATTAAATGCATTTCCATGTAGGACTTTGTTAGGAGTATGTTTTTCTGCCGGTCTTGTTCCCCTGTCTCGCCAGCCTCAAATAACACATAGAGATGCTGTATTAGATATAAAGCTGTTGACCTGTTACTCGTTTCTTATCGGCTAGCTCTGTCTTAAATATTAACCCATTTCTATTAATCTAAGTGCTTCCATGTGGTTTTATCTTACCGGAGAGAGACCCTGGCATTTTTCTCTCTCAGTCCTCCATCTTGGATCCTCCCTACTACTTCCTCGAATCCTCCTTGTCTCCTAGTCCCACCTATCTTGCTTTCCTATTGGCTAACAGTGCTTTATTCATTATTCAATAAGAGAAACATATTTACAGAATGACATCTCCCATCAGGACTCTACTATGGGAAGTTGAAGGCTGCATTAACCTAGGACAAACCAGTGTCATTAGTACTGGTACAGAACATCTGATGTCTCCCTGTGTTTTCTTTTTTTTTTTCTTTTTTGGTTTTTCGAGACAAGGTTTCTCTGTAGCTTTGGAGCCTGTCCTGGAATTCACTCTGTAGACCAGGCTGGCCTCGAACTCACAGAGATCTGCCTGCCTCTGCCTCCCAAGTGCTGGGATTAAAGGCATGTGCCACCAATGCCCAGCTCCCCTGTGTTTTTTAAAGGAGGTCATTTACGTCCATGCAGTGAGTACATGTGAGCTTTGATATAGCTAGGCATATTTCTTTAGCATCCTCAGCTGCACAAAATGCAGATAAGAACTGTTATCTGCCATCAAAGAGACCCAGACTAATGATAGCTATCTGGTGGGAAGTTCCTGGATGTAGCTGGAAGCTGTGACCTGATACTTATAGCTTTAGGGGTCTCAAAGAAACCTGAAAGAATAGCCATCAATTCTAGAGCCTGCTTTGCTTAGCTGAAGGGAAATGCAAATTCTCAGACTACCACAGAAATACTAGGACAGATTATATGGCATGGGATCGATCAACTAACCATCACATCTTCAGACCAAGAGCCACATCATCTATCCTATAGAATCTGTGGTAGTTTGAATGAAAATGGCCCCATAGAACCATAAGGAGCGGCACTATTGGGAGGCAAGGCCTTGTTGGAGTAGGTGTGTCTTTGTTGGAGGAAGTGTGTCACTGGGGGTGAACTTTGGGAAGCTCAAGTCAGGCCTTGTATGATTCAATCTCTTCCTGCTGCCTGTGGATCAAGATGTAAAACTTACAGCTTTTGGGAGTGAGGGAGAGGGAACTGGGATTGATATGTAAAATAAGTAAACAAAACAAAACAAACAAAAAACTTTCAGCTTTTTCTGCAGTACCTTGTCTGCCTGCTTGCTGCTATGCTTCCATGCTATGCCGTGACAATAATGGACTAAACCTTCAAAACTATAAGCCACTCCAATTAAATGTTTTCCTTTATAAGAGTTGCCATGGTCATGATGTCTCTTCACAGCAATAGAAACTTTAAAACATTATCCAACAATGTATACATAGTTACCCTCATCAGAGCAATGATAAAGAAATGAACTAGATGATTGAAATTTTGATTGTCTAAATAGAGGGCTTGAAGGGCTGGTTTCATGTAATGAGTGTCTGTATTACACTTTCCTTTTTTCCTGGTAGCTTTAGTAGTGAAGGAGTGGAGAAAGATTCTGGTATAACTCTGAGGGAGAAGGATGCTACTACACTGGCACTATTGTCTTTTTCTTCCTGAAGCTTTTTTTTTCCCACCCTATTATCAGTGATGGTGGCCACAGGACCCAGATTCTGACTACATGTGCTGAAACCAGCACTAATTCTAATCAAGAAACTGTTTCAAACATCATGACAGAATTCCTAGGGGCCTGATTGGAGGTATGTTGAAACCTTATCCCGTCTGGCAAAATAGGGATCAACAGATGATTATATTGCTTGTTGATGGGCACAGGTACTGGTTCTGCCAAAATGAAAACCTTGTGCCGTATAAAAAATGGTCCAGGGAGATATTCACTAGGCCAGTATTGCTTCCTGAAGTTCAGACATGCAGACCCATTGCCTGTTTCAAAGGTGGAACTCTGGGTATTAAAGGAGAGAGGAAGCCATGGAAGGGTAAACAAGGGAAGGAATGGGTTATGCAGTGGGGGGAATCTAGTCTCATACTGATGCCTTGAAGGAGACCAAGCAAGAGGTGCCCACTCTTAGCTCAGATATTCCAGATGTCTGAGAGACTCCTCTACCTATCTATGTATGTATCTATCATTCATCTATTGTTTATTTATTTTTAACATCAACTTTCTTGACAATCTGTTGAAAACACTATCTACTTTTCATTATAAAGAGAAGTCTGGAAATGAAATATTTACACAAGGGCACTATCACACCACTATGAGGAACACACACGACGCCTAATCCAATCCCTAAGACAGGGTCTGATTATCTAGCTTTGACTATGTAGACCAACCTGGCCTTGAATTCACAGACATCTGTCTGTCTCTGCTTTCTGATTAAAGCTATGTACCACTGCACACAACAAACCACACATTTCTTACAAAGTCCTTTAAAGGAGATAGTTTTGAATTGAGTCAGGATTTTAGTGACTTTTGAAATAAATTTTGTATTGGCTGATTTTATAGTCAACTTGACATAAGCTAGAGTCATCAGAAAAGGATCCTCAATTGAGAAAATGCTACCATCTTATGGCTGTAAGGCATTTTCTTAATTAGTGATCACTAAAGTAGGGACCAGCCCATTAGAGAGAGTGCCATCCCTTGTCTGGTGGTCCCAGGGTCCATAAGAAAGCAGGATGAAGTAAGGCAGTGGTGGGGCATGCCTTTAACTCCAGCACTTGACAGGCAGAGACAGATGAATCTCTGAGTTTGAGGCCAAGCAGGTCTTCAAAGCAAGTTCTGGGGACAGCCAGGGCTACACCAAGAAACCATGTCTTGAAAAGCCAAATCATCATTGTCATCATCAAATAAACATAAATGAATAAATAAACAAGTAAACAAACAAATACATAATTTTAAAAAAGAAGAAAGCAGACTAAGCAAGCCAGGAGGATCAAGGCACTAAGCAACACCCCTCCATGGCCTCTGCACAAGGTCCTGCCCTATTTGAGTTCCTGTCCTGACTTCCTTTGATGAACAGCAATGTGGAAATGTAAGCTGAATGAACCATTTCCTCCCTAACTTGCATTTTGATCATGGTGTTTTGTCACAACAACATAGAAAGCTCAACTAAGACAAATCCTGATTTTTTTTTTTTTAACTTTCATAGTAAGTAAGCATTTTTGCTTCAAACTCAATGGTATCAACACTTTGTTACCTTCTAGATAATCTTTCAAATTTTTGGAAAAATCACCAAACTTCTTAAGAACAACACTCAAATTTAATCTTTTATAGAATCACTAAGGAAAAACCACCCTCATTTGAATTTATAATTTTAAAAACATGGAATACATTTCTATTGACTATTCCTGTTGGGGTGCATATAATGTTTAGTGATTCCATGGCTGCCAACATAAAGTAAATATATGTATTTTCCTTACCTTCCAGTCTTAGAAACATCGGAACCATGATTTCCGTCTTGGTTAAAATGATGCTTTCCCTTCTTCATGCCTGCTATGTGTTATCAAGAAAGACTGACCTGAGAGTCTCAGATATTGCTTTTTGTAGGTGAAGTTTTGCTTAATGATTGACTAAGAGATAGTTGCAAAATCAACTCAGAGCATTTGAGAGTAATTCATGGTACTCATCCTGGAAAAAGTGAGGTGAATTGTAGAAATTGAAAGAAGTATGCAGCAAGTTCATCTCAGCACTATAAGCCAATGTTTTCTGTTGAGCAGAAACAGGGTGATATGCATGAAGCCTAGTTAATGTACTGTTTGACAAGCCTGCTGTTTAGAAAAGGACTTTCCCAACCAATCCTAAGTGGCTGAGGCTTGGAATAAACCTCTTGTCCTTTTTTCACTGATTGTCCTGGACCTGAATTTCTCTATAGGGATCAGCAGGAGTATCAGGAAAAACCTACTGTTTAAAAAGTAACTTCCTCATCTTATTCATCTAAGTGTGAGTTTAGTCACACCGGAATTGGATGCATCCATAATGTCATGGTGTTTAGGACAACTGCCAATGATTTCAAAACATACAGGGCTCAAGACAAATGGAGTTTAGATGTGAAAACTGATTTTGTAGGTGATTTTGTTTCTATTGTGTTTCCTGGAATCTCACAAATACATTTCACAATCATGTGATGACCATCACATTGATTCCCCAAAGAAAGACAATCATTTTAATTCATCAGAGGAGTAAAGTCCTTGTCATATGAAGTTAAGGTCAGTTTATAACCCTCCACTGCTGTTCAATTCACCATTGATTTTGATGGCTCTCCTCTTGGCATACACTACCATGTCCAGCAAATACCTGCTTCTCATAGTTTATAAAATGTTTTGTTTACTGTTCATTATTATTCTTATCATTAGTTTTTGTTGTTGTTTATGATATTGGGGTTAAGCCTATGCACATGCTGGGAAAACATTCTATTACTGAATCCTATCCCTGGTCTTGTCACTAAATTGTCCTGATTTAGTGTCACTAAAGTGTCCTGATTTGTCCTGTTGACTGATTTCAACCTTGATCTTTCCATCATTCTACCTCTTGCCTCAGCCTTCTCAGTATTTCATATTACAGCTATGAGCTAGAAGGCCCAGATCTCTTTCTAATTCTTTTCTTTTGTTTATCTGATTTTCAAAGTATGACTGGTAAAGCCAGATGTCAGAGCCTGGCATGGCAGCATACTCCTTTATTCCCAGCACTTAGGAGGCTGAGCTAGGAATATTGGTATTGAATTTGAGACCAGCATGAGCTATATAGTGAATACCAAAGTGGTCTAGGTCTCAAAGTGAGACCCTGCCCAAAAAGGCAGAGGCAGGCTGATCTCTGTGAGTTTGAGGTCAACCTGCTCTACAGATTGAGCTCCAGGACAACCTCCAAAGCAATACAGAGAAACTCTGCCTCAAAAAACTCAAAAAACAAAACAATTCCCCCCAAACTTCAATAAATAGTTACATAAAGTTATATGGAATTATGTCAGGGATGGTGGCTCAATACCTTAATCTCAGCACTCAACAGAGAACTGCAAGTCCTAAACCAGCCTGGGTCATGTGTTACATGAATAGTAGTATCCTGTAATCCATGCAAATTTGGGAAGCTGAGGTAACAGGATTGCAAATTCAAAGCCTGTCTGAACTACAGAGAGAATTCAAGTCCAGCCTGGGCAACTTAGTAGGACACTCCCTTAAAATAAAAAAGAAAATGAGACTCGGGCTATAGCTCAGTGGAGTGAAGAACCATGGCTTAGCCTAGAAGTCATGAAAAACAAACAAACAACAAACTCACTTTTAAGCATCACAGAAGGGAGAGCCAATGACCAGCTGAGTCCTTGCTAATGATGTATTGTTACATTGTTTTATTAATAAATTTTATTTAAGTTAGAAACAATCTTATTTTACATATCAATCCCAGTTCCCTCTCCCTCCCATCCTCCCATGCCCCCCATCTACGCTCCGCCCCCCCATCCAATTTCCCCATCCACTCCCCAGGGAGGGTGAGGCCTTTCATGGGAGATCATCAAAATCTGTCTACTCATTTAGGGTAAGGCCTAGGCCCTCCCCCCATGTCCCTAGGCTAAGGGAATATCCCTTCATGGGAAATGGGCTCCTGAAGTCCTTTCCTGCACTAGGAATACATCCTGGTTCCACTGCCAGAGGCCCCATAGACTGTCCAGTTGCCTAGCTAACACCCACATTCAGGGGGTCTGGTTTGGTCCTATGTTGGTCCTCCAGCTGTCAGACTAGGGTCCGTGAGTTCCCCCTTGTTCAGGTCAGCTGGTTCTGTGAGTTTTCCCTCCATGGTCTTGACATCTTTGCTCATTACTCCTCTCTCTCTCTGAAACTGGATTCCATGAGTTTGGCTCAGTGCTTAGCAGTGGATCTCTGCTTCTGCTTCCATCAGCTACTGGATGCTCTAGGATGGCATATTAGGTAGTCATCAATCTCATTATAGGGGAAGAACACTTAAGGCAGCCTCTCCACTATTGCTTAAATTCTTAGTTGGGGTCATCCTTGTGGATCTCTGTGTAATTCCCTACTGTCAGATTTCTCTTTAAACCTATAATGACTTCCTCTATTGATGTGTCTCTTTTCTTCTTGCTCTCCTCTATTCATCTCCCCATAACTGGATACAGACATGTAGAAGATCGTGGGTAGATCCATATCTATCATCATGCACAAAACTTAAGTCCAAATGGATCAAAGACCTCAGCATAAATCCAGCCACACTGAAACTCTTAGAAGAGAAAGTGGGAGGTACCATTGAACGAATTGGCACAGGAAACTACTCCCTAAACATAATGCCAGTAGCACAGACACTGAGATCAATAATTCATAAATAGGAAGTCCTGAAACTGAGAAGCATCTATGAGGCAAAGGACACAGAATGTCAACAAGACAAAAAGGCAGCCCACAGAATGGGAAAAGATATTCACCAACCACACATCTGACAGAGAGCTAATTTCCAAAATGTACAAAGAACTCAAGAAGCTAGTCACCAAACACCAAATAATTCAATTAAAAATTGGGGCACAGAACTAAACAGAGAATTTTCAATAGAGGAATCTAAAATGGCTGAAAGACACTTAAAAAAGGGCTCAACACCCTTAGCCATCAGGGAAATGCAAATCAAAACAACTCTGAGATACCATCTTACTCCTGTCAAAATGGCTAAAATCAAAATCACCAATGACAGTATATGCTGGAGAGGATGTGGAGAAAGGGGAATATTTCTCCATTGTTGGTGGGAGTGCAAACTCTACAGCCACTTTGGAAATCAGTATGGCGGTTCAGAAAATAGAAACCAGTCTACATCATGATCCAGTAATTCCATTCTTAGGCATATACCCAAAAGATGCACATTCATACAATAAGAACTTCTGTTCAGCTATGTTCATAGCAGCATTATTTGTGATAGCCATATCCTGGAAGCAACCTAGATGCCCTTCAATTGAAAAATGGATGGAGAAAATGTACATTTACACAACAAAGTACTACTCAGCAGAAAACAAAACAAAACAAAAAACAAAAACAAAACAATGACAACAGCAACAACAAAACAATGGAATCTTGAAATTCACAGGCAAATGGATGGAATTAGAAGAAACCATCATAAGTGAGGTAACTCAGTCACAGAAAGACGAACATGGTATGTACTTACACACATACAAATATAGAGCAAAGGATTATCAGACTACAATCTACAACTCCAGAAAAGCTAGGAAACAAGGAGGACCATAAGAGAGACATACATTGTCCTCTGGTGAAGGAAAGGGTCAAGATTTCCTGAGCTAATTGGGAGCATGGGAGGATGAGAGAAGGAAGTAGGAGGGAGAGGGGAGTGGGGGGGGGAGAGAACATGTTACATTTTATTTGGATTTCATTTTGCACAAGTGCTTAGTTACTTTTTTAATTGATTTTTTTTATTTACCTTTCTTGATTTCTTGTGGATTTCACTTCATGCATTTCCATCTCACTCATCTTCTGGTCCCCTCACATCAACCCTCTGCCCTTGAAACCTCTCCACCAGAAAATTAATAATAATAATAATAATAATAATAATAATAATAATAAACAAATTTAAAAGAAAACCAAAAATAAAGACAAGCATAGAGACTCAGTTACTTTTCTACTCTGCAATAAAACACTGTGGCTAAGATAGCTTACACAACAAGTATTTATGTTTTCTCAGTTTCAAATGATCAGAGTTCAGCTCTCAGGAACAGCTGGGAGCTCACATCTTGATCCACACTTGTGAGGCAGAAAGTGCTAACTTGAGACTGGAGAGTCTTTTGAAATCATTCTCCTTCTACCTGGGGATGGAACTTTGTTGTCAGTCTTGGTGGTAGGTGCCTTTACCTACTGAGTCATCTCTCTGCCTCTGGCAATTTGATTTATATACACAATGAATGTATCAATCCATACAGAAGAACGAAGTTCTTTATTTGCGGAAAAATGAATGTGACTGAAGACGATCATTGTAAGTGAATTAAGTCAGTCTCAGAAAGACGTGTCCCATGTTTTGTCTCATTTGTGGATCCTAGACATTGTAGATTCTTGGTGGTTTGAAAGCAAATGATCCCCAAATGGAGTAGCACTATTAGGAGGTGTGGTTTTGTTGGAGTTTATAGGAAGGAAGTGTTTTTGAAGTCTCCTTTGATCAAGCTACACTCAATGTGGCAGACAATTCACTTCCTGTTGACTATGGATTATTATTTAGGATTCTCAGCTCTTTCTCCAGCCCTTCTTTTTTCTAAAATGTATTTGTCTCTTTTACTATACAAGATTAAATAAGGCCATTTTCATGCATGTATAATGTACTTTGAATGTATCCCCAGATCCTTCTTCCTTCTCACCTCTCCAATTAGTTCTATTTGTTCCCCAGTTGTTCTAGCTTCTACTTCCATGTAGTCAGTACATATATGATATTAAGCATCTGTTTTAGTCAGTGTTCTATTGCTCTGAAGAGACACCATGACCATGGCAACTCTTATAAAGAAAAGCATTTAATTGGGGCTGGTTTACAGATTCAGGTTTCAAAGTTTAGTCCATTATTGTCATGGCAGGACACAGTGCCATGGGAACAGATACAGTGCTGGAGAAAGAGCTGGAAGTTGTACATCTATTTTAGAAAATAGAAAAAGGAATCCCCATTGCAGGATCTCTGCTAAAGAGGCCCTATTCAGCTGGAGAGTGCCAGCTAGACCTGCCTATCTGTGCTGAATCATCCTGAGTATCAGCCCAGCCTTTGTCCCCCAACACCAGACCTTGGCTAGAGGCCTTGGCTAGAGCTAGACCTGACTATCCCTGAGGAAACATCCTGCAGGCTAGCCTCTGCCTAAAAGGCCTCGGCTCTCCTCTGCTGGAGTCTGATCTTTGACCCCCATCGTCAGGCCCCTGCCTACAGAGAGACCTCCTAGAGAGCTTGGACGACCCAGAACTACAAATGTCGAACCTCTTACCCACCTAAATCCATAAAGAGAGGGAGAAACTCCACCAACACCTACTGGAAGAAGCTATGGGAAGACAGGAATACAAGAAAATACCTAACATCAGAAAGACAAGCATAACACCACCCTGGATCTCCCTGCCCCTGCATCCTGTCCCCACCTAGAGCGCTCTTGGAGCTCCAATATATACCTCCACCAAGCCCAACAAAGAGCCTGCCCTCCCCCTACCCTCTTCCATACTCTGCCCACTGTCCCACCCCTCTGACTGAACACTGGCCAGAGGGTGGAGCCAACAATCCAGCCACCTTTGGGAAATCTAGGGAATCTACACCAACTAGACCAGAACACAACAAAGCAAATGAATCAGAAGAGAACGAACTAAAATGTATCATCATAAAAATGATAGAAGCCTCAAAGAAGATGTGAGAAAATCCCTGAAAGAAATGGAAGATAAACAAAGAATTGGAAGAAATGAATAAAATTCTTAAAGAATGTACAGAAAGCCAAGAAAAACAATTAAACAGGTTCAAGACTTGAAAACGGAAATGGAGACAATAAAGAAAACACAAACCGAAGGAATGTTGGAAATAGAAAACTTGGGCAAATGATCAGGAACTGCAGACGCAAGTATAACCAACAGAATTCAAGAGATGGAAGAGAGAATCTCAGGTGCTGAAGATAAACTAGAGGAAATAGATTCATCAACCAAAGAAAATCATAAATCCAACAAATCCTTAACACAAAACATCCAGGAAATGCGAGACACCGTGAAAAGGCCAAACCTAAGAATAATAGGTATAGAGGAAGTTGAGGAAGCCCAGCTCAAAGGGACCGAAATAATATTCAACAAAATCATGGAGAAAACTTTCCCAATCTGAAGAAGGGCATGCCCATGAAAGTACAAGAAGCATACCGAACAACAGACTGGACCAAAAAAAAAAAAAAAAAAAAAAAAAGACGCCTCAACATATAATAATCAAAACACATAACATACAGAATAAAGAAAGAATATTAAGAGGAAAAAGGACAGGTAACATATAAAGGCAGACCTATCAAAATTACGCCTGACTTCTCCATGGAAACCCTCAAGGCCAGAAGGTCCAGGATAGATGTTCTACAAGTACTAAGAGTCCATGGATGCCAGCCCAGGCTACTATACTCAGCAAAACTCTCAATCACTATAGATGGAGAAAACAAGATATTTAATGACAAAGCCAGTTTTTCACAACACGTATCTACAAATCCAGCCCTATAGAAAGCTTTGGAAGGAAAACTCCAACCCAAGGACATTAACTATGCTCACAAAGACATAGGCATCAGATAATCCCACTTCACCAGAAACCAAGGGTAAAGAAGGACAAATAAATTCACAATACCACTGCCAAGATCAAATCTAAAACAAACAAATATTAACAATCAATGGTCCTTACTCTCCCTCAACATTAATGGTCTAAACTTGCCTATAAAAAGACACAGGCTAACAGAATGGATACGAAGACAGAATTCATCCTTCTGCTGCATACAAGAAACACACCTAAGCTACAAAGATAGACATTACCTCAGGGTAAAGGGCTGGGAAAAGATCTTCCAATCAAATGGACCAAAGAAGCAAGCAGGTGTGACTATCCTAATATCTAACAAGTTAGACTTCAAACCAAAATTAATCAAAGGAAATGAAGACAGCCATTTCATATTCATCGCAGGAGAAATCCATCAACAAAAAGTCTCGATTCTGAACATCTATGTCCCAAATACAAAGGCACCCATATTCGTAAAAGAAACACTACTAAAACTCAGAGCTCACAAAACCTCACACCCTTATAGTGGGAGACTTCAACACACCACTCTCACCACTAGACAGGCCCACCAGTCAGAAACTCAACAAAGAAACAAAAGAACTAACAGAAGTTATGTCTCAACTGGGTTTAACAGACATCTACACACATTCCATCCAAACACAAAAGAATATACCTTCTTCTCTGCTCCACATGGAACCTTCTCTAAAATCAACCACATACTAGGTGGCATAACAAGCATCAACAGATACAAAAGAAGTGGAATAGTCCCCTGTATCTTATCAGACCACCATGCTTTAAAATTGAAAGTCAAAAACAACACAAATCGCAGAAACCCTACAAACTCATGGAAACTGAACAATGTGCAATTAAACCACACTTGGGTCAAAGAAGAAATAAAGAAAGAAATTAAAGACTTCCTAAAATTCAATGAGAATGAGGACACAACATATCCATCCGAACTTATGGGACAACTTGAAAGGGAAGTTTATTGCACTGTGCCCATATGAAGAAAACAGAGGATAGTCACATTAGAGAATTAATGGCACAACTGAAAGCCTTAGAACAAAAAGAAGCAAACTCACCTCGGAGGAGTAGACACCAGGAAATAATCAATTTGAGGGCTGAAATCAATAAAATAGAAACCAGGAAAACAACACAAAAAATCAATACAACAAAGAGTTGGTTTTTCGAGAAAATCAACAAGATACACAAACCTTTATCCAAACTAAGAAAAAGGCAGAGAGAGATCCTGAAATTAACAAAATTAGAAATGAAAAAGGGGGACATAACAACGGACACAGAGGAAATCCAGACAACTTTCAGGTCATACTTCGAAAAACTGTACTCTACAAAATTTGAAAATTCAAAGGGAATGGAAAATTTCTGGATAACTATCACTTAACCAAAATTAAACCAAGAATAGACAAACAACTTAAATAGACCTATAACCCCCAATGAAACCGAAACAGACATCAAAAGCCTTCCAACCAAAAAAACTTCAGGGCCACGTGGCTTCAGTGCAGAATTCTACCAGAAATTCAAGAAGAGCTAATTCCAATACTCCTCAAATTGTTCCACACAATAGAGCCAGAAGGCACATTACCAAACTGTTTCTACGAGGTCACAATTACCTTGGTACCCAAGCCTCACAAAGATACAACTAAGAAAGAAAACTACAGACCAATATCCCTGATGAACATCGTTGCAAAAATACTCAATAAAATACTGGCAAACCTAATCCAAGAATACATCAGAGAAATCATCCACCATGACCAAGTAGGCTTCATCCTTGGTTTGCAAGGATGGTTTAACATACAACAATCTATCAACGTGATCCATCATATAAAAAAAAAAACTGAAAAAAACCCCCCATATGATCATCTCCCTAGATGCTGAAAAAACCTTCAACAAAATTCAACACCCTTTCATGATAAAGGACTTGGAGAGATCAGGGATAACAGGAACATACCTAAACATAATAAAAAGCAATATACAGTAAACCAACAGCCAACATCAAACTGAATGGAGAGAAGCTTAAGGCAATTCCTCTAAAACCAGGAACAAGACAAGGCTGTCCTCTCTCTTCGTATCTCTTCAATATTGTACTTGAAGTTCTAGCTAAAGCTGTAAGACAACAAAAGGAGATCAAGGGGATCCAAATTGGAAAAGAAGAAGTCAAACGGTCTCTATTTGCAGATGATATAATAGTTTACATAAGCGACCCAATAAACTCTACCAGGGAATTCCTACAGCTGATAAACACCTCCAGCAAACTAGCAGGATACAAGATAAACTAAAAAAAAAAATCAGTAGCCCTACTTTATTCAGACAACAAAGAGGCTGAGAAAGAAATCAGAGAAAGATCACCCTTTACAATAGCCACAAATAACATAAAATATCTCGGGGTACTGCTTACCAAATATGTGAAAGACCTATACAATAAGAACTTTGTGTCTTTAAAGAAAGAAATTAAAGAAGATACTAGAAAATGGAAAGACCTCCCATGCTCTTGGATTGGAAGGATAAATATAGTAAAAATGGCAATGTTGCCAAAAACAATCTACCGATTCAATGCAATCCCCATTAAAATCCCAGCACAATTCTTCACTGACCTTGAAAGGATAATAATCAACTTTGTATGGAAAAACAAAAGACCCAAGATAGCCAAAACAACCCTGTACAATAAAAGAACTTCAGGAGGCATCACCATCCCCAACTTTAAGCTCTACTATAGATCTATAATTCTGAAAACAGCCTGGTATTGGCACAAAAATAGACAGGAAGACCAATGGAATCGAATCGAAAATGCCAATATTAATCCACACAGCTATGAACACCTGATTTTAGACAAAACAGCTAAAAAAAAATACAATGGGGGGAGGAAAGCATCTTCAACAAATGGTGCTGGCACAATTGGATGATGGTGTGTAGAAGGCTGAAGATAGACCCATGTCTATCGCCATATACAAAACTCAAGTCCAAATGGATCAAAGACCTGAACCTAAATCCAGCCACACTGAACCTTTTAGAAGAGAAAGTAGGAGGTTCCCTTGAACAAATTGCTATAGGAGACCACTTCCTGAACATAAGTCCAGTAGCATAGACACTAAGATCAACAATTAATAAGTGGGACTTCCTCAAACTTAAACGCGTCTGTAAGGCAAAGGACACAGTTGACAAGACCAAATGGCAGCCCACAGACTGGAAAATTTTTTTTTACCAATCCTACATATAACAAAGGGCTAATCTCCAAAATATACAAAGAACTCAAGAAACTAATCAACAAAACACCAAATAGCTCTATGAAAAAAGGGGGTACCGAATTGAAGAAAGAATTCTCAATAGAGAAAATCAAAAAGGCTGAAAGACACTTAAGAAAGTGCTCAGCATCCTTAGCTATCAGGGAAATGCAAATGAAAACAACTTTGAGATACCATCTCATCTGCCAGAATGGCTAAAATTAGAAACACTAATGTCAACTTATGCTGGAGAGGATGTGGAGAAAGGGGAACACTCCTTCACTGCTGGTGGGAGTGTAAACTTGTACAGCCATTTTGGAGATCAGGTTCCTCAGGAAAATGGGAATTAGCTTACCACAGGACCCAGCAATTCCGCTCTTAGGTATATACCCAAATGACCCACATCCATGCAACAAAGACACATGCTCTACTATGTTCATAGCAGCATTATTTGTAATAGCAAGAACCTGGAAGCAACCTAGATGCCCCTCAACTAAAGAATGGATAAAGAAGATGTGGCATATCTACACAATGGAATACTACTCTGCAGAAAAAAATAACGGGATCTTGAAATTCGCAGGCAAGTAGATGGAACTTAAAGAAACCATCCTGAATGAGGTAACCCAGTCACAAAAAGAGGAACAGAGTATGTACTTGCTCATATATGGATTTTAGACATAGAGCAAAGGTCACCAGCCTATAATACACACCACCAGACGAACTGGGATACAGGGTGTATTCTAAGAGATTCATATATGCTCCCTCACAAAAGGGGGAAGGGACAAGTCCCCCAGAGCACATGGGAAATGGGGAGGGCAGTGAATGGAGAGAGAACTAGGAGAAAGAGAATGGGAGGAGAGGAAAACACGTGTGACTAGATAGATTGAGTCAGGGTGAGGAGGGGGACATAAAAGAGGGAGCCATTATTGGTTTGAAGAGAAAACTGAACCTAAAGAAAGGTCTAGAGAACCACAAGACTGACTCCAACTAATAATT